>JAVXUP010000943.1:0-311734 GCA_033070095.1 Escallonia herrerae | reverse complement strand
TGCCATTGGTAGTCTAATGTATGCAATGCATTGTACTAGGCCTGATATAGCATTTTCAGTTTGCAAACTTTCTAGATATACAGGTAATCCTGGTATTGATCATTGGAAAGCTATTTGTAGAGTCTTTGGGTTTCTCAAACGAACCATAAAATTAGGACTGTTTTACAATCGCTTTCCTGCAGTACTTGAAGGGTACACTGACGCTAGTTGGATAACTAGTGCGAGCGATAACAAGTCAACGTCAGGTTGGGTGTTTACCCTCGCGGGAGGAGCTGTTTCTTGGGCTTCAAAGAAACAGACTTGTATAACACACTCAACGATGGAATCTGAATTTTGGCGTTGGCAGGCGGGCAAAGAAGCAGAATGGCTGAGAAATCTGTTGTTTGATATAAAGTTATGGCCACAACCGGTGCCATCAATTTCTTTGCATTGTGATAGTGAGGCGACTATGTCTAGAGCATATAGTACCATTTATAATGGTAAGTCTAGGCATATAAGCTTACGACATGAATATGTCCGAGAATTGATACTAAATGGTGTGATCACCATAGTGTATGTTAGGTCAAGTAATAACTTGGCGGATCCTTTAACTAAAGGTCTTTCAAGAGATCTGGTGAGGAATACATCTAGTGGGATGGGTTTGAAACCTTTTATTTAGACCACCAGTAATGGAAACCCGACCATAAGCTAGACTTGTGGTTTAACGGGTAATAACAAGTTACTGACAAGTGGTTGGAGGAGCACTTAATTAATTTTTGGTAACCCAATCCAGGATGTGAAAGTGCTGACTGTTACGTCATGGAGGGTGAGTGTAAACTCTTAATGAAGTTCAATAAATTTCTGTATAAGTGTTCAAGTAACAGGGACACGGATGGAACTTCACCTATATGAACATACGAAGTGGAGCCGCTTCTAGCAAAAGTTAAAGGTTTACTTTTGTAAATGGTCATGAAATCCAGGATGAGGCAAATGGCTGTGTTAATATATCATTTATTTGGTGAATTGCTCGCTGAGATTGGATATCGTTATGTGTGCAGCATATCCGGTTCTAATATCGATGAATCCAGGTTTAAGCTTAGGCCACCATGGATTCAATTAGAGCTTTGATGTGTTTGTACTAAGTAAGGGTTTAAATCGAGAGATACCTTTACCAAGCATGACAATATCAGTATGTAACTGGGAATCAACATAATAATCTAAGTGGGGGATTGTTAGTGTTGGTGGTAGATTGTTATGTAATGTGTTTGTATTGATTGAGAAGTTCAAGACCCAAAAGGTTTTGTTCTTTGTCTCACATTGGAGAGAAAATGAAATTTCTCTCTCCTTATAACCAAGCACATGGTACATATCATTTGAATTATTTTGAGATGTTTTTGGAGGGAAGATTGGGAATGCTATTGTGCGGTGCACCGCACCGCACGCGCGTGCGCGCATGTGGCGCATTGTGTGCGCTTTAGTGGGCGCACTTAGCACGCTTGCCGCGAGCGCAAATAGTGCGTTGATTTATATATGATCTAACGGCCCATAATTTTACTATTTTCGGAATTGTTTCTTTCAATTATTAATTTTAATGACTTTGAAAGTAATTCCGAAAAGGCACCAGACATAACAGTTATTTCTGTTATTTTTTTTAATGGTTATGTCTCTTCCTGAAGAGGTGGCTGTTGAGCTCATATATAAGATTCTGAAATTCAGAATAATCAACCACTTGGCTTTTTCCAAATTTCGTATCTCAAAATTTCAGTCATATACACAATTTCGAGGAGCAATTCTGAAACGAATCTTCAGAATTGCTATCTGCAGATTGTTGGTTTGAGTAATCCTGGAGGTGATTTGCCATTAACCCGGTAGCAAACTCTAGTCGAGTGGGGGCAAATATCGCCTTAAAGACAGTGTCTTTAGACGCGCCTCAAGCCATTGAATTTCCGCTTTCTTCTTCCTTTTCTGCAACTTCTCTCCAACAGCTTCATCAGTAGCCCAGATGGTATGCCAGAGACCATGGGCAAGGAACAAGATCACGGCTGATTCAAGACATTAAAAAGGCCCCAACAAGGCACTTTACATGAAATTCGGTAAACCATAAACGGTGTGTATGTTTTCAAGCGGGCTTTGGAATTCAAATTCTCATTGTCAAGATTGATAAGGGTTATTAAACATTTGACAGTGGGGAAAGATATAAAATGTTTTGACTAAAAATTGCTACGCATATGCTCAATCTATTTTGAGATTGCTGCATCTTCTTCACGGCTAGGCTAGCTGAACTCTCGATCCTAATAATTCTATCAAACTTCGGGAAAACCTTTTCAGGCGAGACAATGTCCTCAAATTTGAAATAACACATTCATGGTAACTTAAGATCATATAGTTCAAGGAAAGCATCAAATGATCTCGTTGTGAGAAACATGTGAAGATCCAAAAAATGTTCTCAACGACAATTGGCTGTGGAACCGATGGCTCCATTCAACATGGTAGATGTTAGTGTTTTTTTAAAATATAATGTCAAGGTTGATTCATTTTCTTTGTCAAAATGATGAAAGGAAGGTGAAGAGGCAAAGAGGGAGGAATAAGGAATTGGAAAAGTAAATGAGTATATAATAAAGAACTCCACTTACTTTAATACTTATGTGGTATGCTAAGGTATATGTATGTGCACTGAGTATGGTGCGAAGTACCATACGAGGAACGCACGCACGCCCGCGCGCGCGGGTGGCAGTGGGCTGTGAGGTGCAATGTGGCGCTTTGATGGTGTACTTTGCATACCATCTGGGCATACCATACACATATCTGTGGGGTGAATATCGTGTGTGCAAACGCTATTCACTAGTGCGCTTCGTTGTATCTTGGAGGGTATTTGCTTGTAACCCGCTGCACACCATTTTTAGGTGGGGGCAAATATAAACTTAAGGAGAGCGTTTTACAACGTGCCTCGAAGCCAATCATCTTTCAGTCACAAAGCCATACCTACATCTCATAATCCAACAGTAGATTATGAGGAAAAACTTTGTGAGAAACAAATAAAATGAATCCGCCCCTCAAATTCAACAAATGGCCCTCAGTTAAATTCTTTTCTGCATAGACTAAAGGCCAAACAATACCTTCATACACACGCCAAAATATACATATATTTGCACTCGATAGCAAACTGCAATTAATGGCCATTACAAACAATTATAAGCAGCCAATTGAGTAATTTTCTTGCAAACATTTATAAGCAACCAAATTAAGTGATTTTCTCCCTCTCGAAGAAAAACTTTACTAAGCAAATCACTTTGCGCACATACTTAACAAATCTGAACATATGGACATATTATCATGGTCTTATGAAATGAACTTTCACATGTAAAATAGTACATAAATCATGCTGATTTGAAAGTCATAAATCAAAATGAAACATTGGTGTGAATCGTAGATGGAAAGTGGGAGTTTCATACCTAAATATGATGGATTTAGAGGTTTTCTAAATGTACTTGTACGTTGGTATCGATGACATTTAGAGTGTTCTCCCATGCGATAAATGGCTTTTCAATATGTCTCAACCGTGTCATCGTCTTTCTTTTGCCATTTTTCATACGATGATGAAGCACATTGTTGGTTTTGAGCCTTTGGTGAGTTGACATCATTTTTCTTGATACAAATCTATTACTCTTTGACCATTTTTGGAACATCGATATGCCCGGTAACACCATTCGTATATTCTTTCGGCGTAGAAACCATTTTATGGTGTTGTAGAGCATTGATATGCCCCCGGTAACACCACTTTTATTTTCTTGGTGTAAAAACTATTTTATGGTGTTGTGGAGCGCTAATATGCCTCTCGGTAACACTATTTTTATTTTCTTTTGATGTAAAAATTATTTTATGGCCAAGTGGAACATCGATATGCCCCAGCAACACCATTTCTACCTTCTTTTTCAAAAGTTTTCTGCTAAAGATGATAGAAAAGCTTGCTTTTTGACAAACTCAACCGCATTAAGTTGGGATTCATCCATATATGATGAGTGCGTATAGTCAATAAATTTAGCCATATTGGCGTGCTAGCGATGACAATCGATGAAAGCAGCCGTTCGACTTCCTTTCTCATCAATCTAATTTTAAAAATCGTCTTTAAACATTCTCCTACTTCATTTGGAGTATTTCCAAATAAAGTTAATAGAAAATCTAGACACATACCACTCTTGATTTCATTTTCATCTGTAGTTCATTAGAAGTTGCTATCAAAACTGTTGATGATTAAGTTGGTCATGATTTGCACTCATACAAATCATGATATCATCCCAAAAAATTCTTAAATTGGCCGGTGTAACATCAACGCAAGATGACGGTATAAACCGTTTGTCATTTTTAGGAACCAAAGATACTAAAGAATGGCCTCACACTAATTGACCCAGAAATTGGTACTAATTTTCATCAAATTGGGCTTGGAATTCTAAGGAATTATTTGAAAACATAGTTCTAACTTCTAAATATCCTGAATTCTAGTACTTGGCATTTCTAACTTTCAGATTAAAAGGGTCCTATTGGGCGAGCCAATGTTGGTGCTCGATAGCAAACTACAATTAATGTGATACTTTTTTCGGTCTCGGACGAGGACTTCTAGGAAAAAAGGAAAACGAAACTGAAAATAATAAAGATTGCACACCCAATAAAGACAAAGAGAGTCTTTGATTAGTACCGAAGATCTTTTAAAAGTAAATGTTTCCAAATATGAAACTAAAATCCCTATCAATGGATAGAAAGATCTTCTACACAGTAAAGAAAAAGAAGAAAAAGACTTGAAAACTCAAGTCATGATTTTGTCTGAAGGTTTGGGGACGATGTCAATTACCCATCATCTGACTAAATTGTGAAAAATAACTACCACAGCAAGACAAATTATTCATTTTAAAAATAACCACCCAATAAAAAGTTACCAACCACACTTATCCCTTATCAATAGGAACACATAAGTTAGAAAGTAATTTTCTCATTTGAATTCTTCGTTATTTCTTCTTCACGGATATCAATAAAAGTTAATGTCATTTAGGGACATTTAATTAAAGGCATTTCATTAGTGAAAAATTTATTTATCGGTACAAACAACACCTAAAGTACATATGCTGAACTGTAAACACGCGCACGCACAAATGTAGGGAGAGAGGGCAACGGGAACCTATATTTGGTATGTATATCGTGATGATCCCCAATATATGCAGTTGTTTCATGATACGATTCCTTTGTCTTTTTTCTCCTCGAATTTGTACATGTTTCGAGATGACTTGGTGTTCTTAATACATTCGATTTTTCCTTATCATTTCTTTTATCCACATTATGCAGATGATTTTTTATAACTTTTCTTTTCTATGTTCTTCGGTAAAACTTGTTTGTACTTATGACACTTTTGCTTTTCCACGTTTCATCTTTCCGAATCTTTATATTATTTATAAACTATTTTATATTGGCCTCGGCTTATTTTATAGTTTATTATTTATAAACTATATTATATTTTTCATCTTCACTTCTTTTACCCACATTATGAATGATATTTTTTTATTACCAATAGTTTTTCGTCATTCTTCAGTTTTACAATGCGTTTCTACCTCATACTCTTCCATTTTTTAACTCCTTAAGTTTTTCAAATATTTATATTTTCAGCAAAAAAATTTATTCTGACCGTAGTTCTGTTTCTATTGTCTTTCAAATGAATTATTAGGATTCTTGGCATATTTAATCTTTTCTTACCACTTCTTCTACCCATGTCATATAGTTGATTTTTTCAATTACATTTTCAATCTCTTAGCATATTTCTGCCTCTGACGTTTTTCAGTTCTATTGATGTTTCCTCGTCTTTATATTTGAAGTAAACTGTTTAATTTTGGACCTTGGTTATTTTTATGTGCTTTCAAATGAATTGATATTCTTTGTACGGATTGATTTTGGTTTCCACTTCTTTTTACACAGATGATGTATTTTAATTGTTTCACCCTTTTCACCGTTCTTTAGTTAATTAATGTGTTTTTACCTCGTACTCTTTTGCTTTCGCCTACTCATCTTTTTCAAATCTTTATAATTTCAGTAAATATTTCTTATTTTGGCGTTGAATTATTTTTACAAGTTCTCAAATGGCTTTCTCCTTTCCTCCGATGCTTGATATACACTGGCCTTGGCTTCTGTTCCAATATGTTTCTAATAGACTTGATATTCTTGCTATATTTTGCGTTTCCTGTTTGTATCCACAATATGCAGTTTATTCATTTAGCACTTCTTCTATTCACATTTTTTCGATTTTTACAGTGTTTGCACCTTGGACGATTTTGTTTTTCGACACTTCACCTTATCGAATCTTTATATTTTCAGTGGACTATTTTATTTTGGCGTTGGCTTATTTTCTAGGTGTTTTCAAATGACTTGGTATATTTTATTTGTCATTTTCACTTCTGCTACCCATATTACAAAGTTGATTTTTATTACTCTTTTTTCGCTGTTCTTTCTATTTTTCAATGTGTTTCTTCCTTAGATGTTATCTTTCTTTCACTCTTCTTCGTCTTTAAGTCTTTATACTCTTAGTAAACTTTTTTATTTTTTATTTTCCCTTCGTTTCTTTTCTACGTGTCTCATATGACTTAATGTTCTTGCTATATTTTGCCCTCCGTTTTCACTTGGTGTATCCACAGTATGTAGTTTATTCTTTTAGCACTTTTTCTATTCATCTTCCTCAATTTTATTTGTGTTTGTATTTCAGACGGTTTTGTTTTTCTATTCTTCATCTTATCAAATCTTTATATTTTCTATAGACTGTTTTATTTTAGCCTTCACTTATTTTCTAAGTGTTTTCAAATGACTTGATCTTCTTGGTATATTTTATTTTTCATTTCCATTCTTTTACCAATATTAGGTAGTTAGTTTTTTTTACTATCTTTTTTTTTTCACCGTTCTTTTTAGTGTGTTTTCTTCCTCAGATGCTTTCTCTTTTCCACTCTTAATCATTTTTCAAGTCTTTATAGTTTTAGTAAAAAAAAAATTTGGGCCTTGCCTTTTTTTTTCTTCATGTTTTCAAATGAATTGATATTCTTAGTATTAATTTTCTTTTCTTTATCTCTTCATTTATTTACTTTTACTTTTTGTAGATGATTTTTATTACTTTTTCTTCTCGCCATTCTTCGATCTTTAGCGTGTTTGTACCTCAAATGCTTTCTCTTTTCCACGCTTCATCTTTCTGAATCTTTATATTTTCAATAAACTATTTTATTAGTTGGTTTATCTGAACTAAGAAGGCATTCTTTTCCTTTTAGAAGTAGTTTAAAAAAGTTTAGAGAGGGAGAAAAAATGATGGCTTTTCGTTTAAACTTAAACGGGAGGGCTAATTATAGCAGTGTCCCTGAGATTAGGGTAAAATTACAGTAAAGGACAATAAGTTTCAAAATGTAACACTCGTGTCCATCCGTTAGGGTTCTGTCAAAAAGTATACATTTTTCGTGATGTCATCATTACGTATTTTTAAAATGACATACTGCCCTTGTACTATATATTTTTAAATTAAGATTTCAAACCCTAATTTGAGAAACCCTAATTTTCAAGTTAGGATCTTTAAATTAGGGTTTACAAATATTGGAACTTATCAAGAAAAGATTGAAAAACACAGTTTGATATTTCTTTTGAGTTCTTCGTCTCTTCCATGTTTTTTAGGTATCTGAAACCAAGCGAAGTAATTGATACTTATTATGGATAGAGATCTTAGGTTAACTTCTGGAGAACCTGAGAAGGAAGAAGAAGAACTAAATGGAGTCGTGAACTTGTTGGATAATGAAGAGAAACTGCATAATAGAGATGGAGTCGGTTCCATGTTACTCGCCGAATTCCCAGATTATGGTTTCACACACAAACACACATACAAAATCTCACATACACCCCGCAGTCGCCGCCCCCTTCATCCCCCCACCCCACCGTGTACCGTCTCAACACCATGGCACCTTTTCAACCAACAACGAAACCCACCATAGCTGCTCAATCTACACGGTTGTGAGGAGTATTATGACGTAGAGATAAGGGGCAGCGGGGATTTACTCCAGTGATTGTAGAGGCGGTTGGTGGTGGTTGCGAGAGATTGGCGATTGTGGGCGGTGGGCAGTGGCGGAACTACGTATGGATGAGGGGGGCTATAGCACCCCTCAGATTTTGAAAAAAATTATATATAGTGTTTTTTTTTCACTCGCGATTTCTCTATCTCTCTCTCTCTCTCCTCTTCTTGGCTCTCACAGTCTCACTCAGTTCCTGACTTCCCGTCGTCGGCTCATCACCAACTCACCGTCAACTGTTGAACTCTCACCGGAGTCACCTCTCACTCTTTCAGTCACCGCGGCACCGCCCACAGCCACGGGCCACCGGTCATCCGCTATTCGGCTCATCGGTAACGCCGGTAGCCGTCAAGGTCTCAAAGGAAACCCCTGCTCTCACGGATGAGTCACGAACGGCCTCACGACCCCGATTCCAAAGTGCGAAGGCCCTCCCCAGTCTGGCAGTCCCCACCCCAACTCCGGCCAAATCTAGCTTAGATCTATGAGCCGGTGACGAACCAAGGAAGTGACGAATCTCACCGGTTGGGGGTCACGACGCTTGAAATAGTGAAATTCAAGCAGATCTGACACCTGAGAGGCTGAGCCTCAGTCACCGGTGGTCACGACGAAGAACCCACCGCCAGCGACGTTGCGACAACGACGCCGTTCTGATTTCTAAGGACTGAGGTCAGTGTGCATTTTGAACAATTTCTTTTGCTATTGAGAATTGATTATTTGATTAATAATTTTAGGTTGTTTGTTGTAAATTTGATAATTTAGATTATTAATTGATGCTTTATAGCTGTTAATCATTGAGCACTTGAGATTTGAGATTGTTGATGGAGGATGAGACCCAATTGAATTTTTATCCCATTTGAGTATTGATTATTTGATTGATAATTTTAGGTTGTGTTAATTATGCATTTGAAAATTGAGATTATTAATTGCTGATTATAGGTTGTTAATTGTGCATTGAGCATTTGAGAATTGAGATGGTTGATGGAGGATGGGACCCAATTGGATTGAGATGTCGGATATGTAATTTAGTTAAATGGTGGGTTGAAATTAGGTTAACGCGATAATAAAGCATGACTGAAAAAGTAAAAAAATAAGATATTTGTAATTAACTAGGTTGTTTGATTGATAATTGATGGATTGATACTTAAAATAAAATATTCTCTAAACTTTTGCTCAACATTTTTTTCTTGTTTTGCTCATATGTAAAAGATTGGTGGAGGTACTGTGCCAGATCTAGGTGAGGTTGATGCGAACTAGATATAATGATGCAATGATGAGAGTTCTCTACTCTTTCAGATCTCTACGTGCCTGTTGGAGGAGCAAGCTTGGTGTGCATATATTCTTTTGTTGTTCCCTTAGTAGCTAGGTTGTTACTTGGTGGTGTATAGTTTTGCTTGATAGATTCTAAGGCGCTTTGGCTTTATACCTCTGTACTTCCACTTTTTTGCTGCAATAATCGATAGCCAAGTAGATTTTTAAGTATTTAGTTTGAAACAATCATTGATTTGAGTCCTTTCCAAGTGAAACATTTGGGTTGTCAAAGGGAAAATGCTGACTTTGTTTTAGAGGAAATTGGAGGAATAATTTAGAAGTCAATATACTTCCGAAATTGGGCTGCTTAATCGATTATGCCTGGGATCTATGATAAAAGCCTCCAAAATATACTTTACCGTCCAGTTAAAGATTCTAAAATCAACATCATATACATGTGTTATATTTGTAGTTAATTTCCTTTAGACATGTTAAATGATATAATCATTCACATATACTATGGCATCATAAGTTCTGAAATCTAGTCCCCGTCCCGGCTGCCTCCAACTAAGTTTTGAATATCATAATATGCTGTTGTAGTGTCGTAAGATATTATCCATTGCTGCAAATGCTTGGTGAATTTGAACATATATCCTTTAATTTTCCCCTGTTGGAATGCTAATGTTTTTAGCCCCTCCTGGGATGATGTAACATCCCGGAATTTCCGGAACGTTAACACTCGCTCGATCAGATACACTCAGACAATTACGACCTCAAACTCAAGCAATTTAGAACCATCAGTCCGTCAGAGCAACTAAACCGTTGAGTAAAATAATACTCTTAGCGTACAATTATATTTGAAACATCAAATCTAAGCTAACGATTCTAAATAACAATAATGGCCCACGCAGGGGTTCAAAAGGCTAATACTGAAACTTAAGTTCTCTTTCGCTCGGCTCAGATCTAGTCCACACCCAATGCGATCTATTTTTGGTTATCACCTGCGGAAAGGAAGTCAAAGGGGAGTGAGCTTTTGAGAGCTCAGTAAGGTCGCTCAAAGATAGAAACTACGAAACAATTTCAGATGAAATTCATAGATTTTCAAAAAGAATCATAACTAGTTTCATCAGATATCAATACGATTTTCAGATACGATACAAACAATCACAGATAATATTGAACATGAGCAATTGCAAAGCCACACAGGCAATGCAGGGTAATCACTTAGCAAAGCCACAAAGGCGATGCTCATTAACACTTTCCACCGACTTGTCCATCAAGGCACTAGCCCACACCAATACACCGGCTAGTCCATCAAGGTACTAGCCCACACCAATATCCTCCACTATACACCAACTCCTGCCAAACACACCAATGCACAATCTCATGTCAATATGCAGAACGACAACAATTCGATAATGCAATGATTAAATCGATGCACAACGAGAAATAAACACAAAGCATCGAATATGATTTCCAATAAACGCTTAAGGCTCAAGAAAGGGTAATAAAGGCAAATAACGCATTCTCATAACAAATACAACAGAGTCCAAAGAAGTTCGATATCAATTTTGAAAAAAATATACGAGGACAAATTGATGAGTTTGGTTTCGGATAGAAATCCCTTACCTCGATCCACGCTATGCAATGTTAATTGACATCAATCCAAAAGTCGTTGAATTAACCTAAATTGGCAAATTCATTTATTAGAAAAATAATCTACACTACTATACTATAAACCCTATTATCAACTACCCAAACGGCGCTCACTTCTAACCCCAGAATGACGCAACTCAAAACGGTTCCCGCGCACGGCCAACCTAGCCGAAAACACTGTACGCTCTTTAATGCGTAACGATATCCCGAGATTCGTAATAAATTACAATAAAACACTTTCGTAGCTTAAAACATTGTAGAGAGTCAAAATATGAATTTTCTAAAATTTTGAATATTTTCAAATTAAAAATAATTTCTTTAAATACACTAAAAACCCATAAATTGCCAAAATTTCTTTTAGCTGAAAATAAAGTCCCATAATTTTTGTAACAGCTTTAAAATATGTATAAAAGTTATAGAAATTTAAATCAGAAATTAAAAGGTATTAAAACTATTTTTAAACTATTCGTTTTGCTAAAACCAATGCGATACGGAAACCATAGAAAATAAACTCCAAAAATTATCAAATTCAAACTGAGTCTTATTCATATCATAACGACATTACTCTAATTTTTCTCTGACCATTTTCTGGGTTTAAGGGCTCCAAAAGACTTTTACAATTCTGAAATTGCAGAAATTATAATAAATACATACGACATCAGAAAATTATGAAATTTTCACATAAATTATAATATTGCACTAAGAATCATCCTGTAAATTTTCAGAATTTTCGGACAAGCGTACAGTACCCAACAGCCACGTGGTACAACTGTGCAAGCACAGTGTACCACTGCACTGCACAGACCCATTACTGTTCACCTGTCTTCTTCCTTTCTTCTTTGTACTTCACGGTTCACTGTGTAGCCACACAGAACACACCACTCACACTACCTCATCACTAATTCACCACACACTACACAGGTACACACACATGCACTAATTTCTCCCAAAATTACACACTACATACACACATATCACACCCACATGCTACACACCCATACACACACATCCCAGCACACAAGGACACCTCACGGCTGATCCTTTTCAGCCCTTCAACACCCCAAACTCATTCCTGTATAAACACAGCAGCTATGTACCCACCTATATCACTTCTAAAACACAACGTATACACACATTTGCTAACGCATTTACACACACTTCACAGCTTCCCCTTCCCCGGCACAGCGTCACATTCTGCAACCACAACTTCAGGGCCATGGTGGCCATTGAACCATTGTCTCACAGCAGCACAATAGAAGCACAAGCTCACGGTCATCATGCCCACTGCCGTGCGGCAGTGGGTTCTCTCCATCTATCTTTTCTCCTTCTTCTGATTTCAATTCCCATGAATATCACTCAGCCGCTTCCATTCATACCCATCTACACACGGACAATTGCTTCGCACGAACACACACTCTCTTGCGCACACCCATGGCTGTTCTTCGGCAGCCATGGCCATCACCCACCAACCTTCACAACAGCCATAACCACATCTCACAGCTCCTCATGCACCACTATGGCACTCCCGAAAACCCACGGCAAACTTAATTCTCACAACCATACACCCAGATCCCTTCCCCCATAAATCATGGAATAAACTAAAGGAAAAATAAGGGTTAGAAATTTACCGAAAATTGTCGCTACGATCGCCAGATTCCGACAAACAGCAGCTCTTCTTCTTCTCTTTCTCTCCTTTTCCTTCTCTTTCCCTTCTCTCTCACTACCGAATTCTGAAGAACAAGATGGGGGCTGCTCTCTAGTACGTGGGTTATGTATATAAAACCCTAAAAGCATAATTACCAAAACCCTCCTTAAGATTTCGTTAGTCATTCAAATTTTTCACCCAAACTTTCTACTATTACGAAATGGCCCAAATTATTGTTGACTATAATGTATATGTACGGACTATAATGTATGTGTACGGAAAATTCTTAAAGGGTTGTTACCTAACCCCGATTCACTAATAGCCGCTAAAAATCGTTAAACAGAAATATGAATGCTAACCAAAATTTTCGTCGCTAAAAATTTTAAATAAATTGGACAAATTGTCGGGGTGTTACAGATGGAAATCCTGGTTCCGTCACTGGTGGTGGGGACGGGCTGCGGTGCTACTACGGGGTTAGGCGAGGGAGGGGGTTGCGACAGGATTGGGAGAGGAAGGGGGCTGATCGATGGCGGTGTGGTTTGACGGAGGTGTGGGGGAGTAGCAGTGGGCGGGGTGGGGGGGGAGGGTGGCAGCGAAGTGGGTGGAGAAAGGGTGGGGGAAGAGAGAGAGATAGAGAAAAGTTCAGACACATTTTAAAAAAGAATTAGGGTTTTTCTTTTCTAAAAAGAGACAATGGTATTTAAAAAAATAACTTTATAACATAAGGGAAATAAAGTCATTTTGTTAAAACTGTTAGGTTTTTTTACGATTCTGTCTGGTTAACGGACATAAGTGTAATTTGTCTAAATTATTGTCCTTACCTGTAATTACTCCAAAATCTAAAGGATACCGGTGTAATATAGATTTGTATATAAGAGGCAGAATACCGGTGGAGAAAGGATGTGAAACGCGTTATTTAAGATTTCAAGAACTTCATCAATTTCTCTCTCTGTTCCTCTGTTTCAATCCTGCGGAACTCCATAACCAAACCAGCAAGTTTAACCATGGCTACCTCTTCAGTCCCCACCGATATGCTGCAGACTCAAACGCCGAACTCATCAAAGATCACCACCAGGCCCCTGCCGCGGCCATGTGCACCAAAACCACCACTAATTTATAGCCCTGAAGAGAGAGAACCCAAAGAGCCCCCCTTTCTCTCGCTATATTCAGAAGCATTAAACCCCCATGCTCTACATTCTCTCTGTCTCAATTCAAGATTATTCAACTTGGAGATGTTCACGATCTAATATTGCAGTATTGACTGATTTGTAATTGCTGCTCTCTTTGGTAGTCAATCTGACCCGGCTTGGAACCAAGGGTTTTGCGTTTCTTTGGTAGTTGATTTGTCTGTTCGTTCCCGATTTGGAGAAAGGATGTGAAAAGTGATTCAAGATTCAAGAATTCCCTCTCTTCTTTCTGTTCCCCCGTTTAAATGCCGGCCAATTAATCCCTCAGAACTCCATAACCGAACCAGCAAGTTAACTATGGCCTCGTCTTCAGTTCACCAATATGCTACAGAGACTCAACTGCTCAATCGCAACAGAGCACCAGATGGAAGACAAGGTGATTTCTTGTTTTTACATTCTCTCTGTCTCAATTCAAGATTATTCAATTTGCGGATGTTTACTGTCTAAAATTGGGGTTTGGACCGATTTGTCTGTTACTTTATCAATTGCTGCTCTTTTTGGTAGTTAATTTTGGTAGAATTGGGGCTTTTGTCGTGCTATGAATTGGACATTATCTATCTGTGACGAACGGAGAGCCCTTCGTTATGTTATGTGCTTTCTGGTGTTTAGTCAAGAACCTTCAATAGCAGGGCTGATGATTTCCATTCCTTCAATATCAGGGCCGAAAATTGTTAGTATTTTTGGAGCTTTAGAAGCGTCATTTGCTTGTGCACATGCCCCAAGATAACAGCTGCAGATTTGGGGTTTTCTAGCGGTTTGGCAGTTAATTTTGGTAGAACTGGGGCTTTACTCCGAATATAGGAAAATTGTAGTGCTTTGAATTGGATATTCTTTGTATGAATGATTTGGGTTAGCAGGGTACATTATCTATGCTTTCTGGCGTATGGGGTCGAGCCCTTCGTTATTTTATGTGCTTTCTGGCGTTTGGTCAAGAACATTCTTTGTATGAATGATAAGGAAAAGAACATTTTATGTATGAGTCAATCAAATTCGTTAGTTTGTCTCGTTAGTAGTTAATAATGGATGCACCATTGGACATTCCAAATGTTGGAAATGCTTTGTGATATGTATTCACCTAGGCAGAGGCTGGAGAGGTCCAAGCTATGTATTCTATCTAGTGGAGAAGGATGTGCTTTCTGATGATTGCTTCTGGCGTTTGGTCAAGAACCTTCAATAGCAGGACTGATGATTGCTTCTGGCGTTTGGCGCCTGCGCAGATAATGCATTTTGATTAAACAATTGGCAAAAAAACACTTTTATAATCATGGTTTGTCTGTGAATCTACTTTTAATCAAATTCGTTACTTTCTCCCGTTAGTATTTAATAATGGATGCACCATTGGATGTTCTGGAATAAAAAATTTACAGATTAGCTTTTGCAGCCGGAAGAATTTTGGAAATGTGGGATTTTTCACCTAGGCACAGGCTGGGGAGGTCCACGATATGTATTCTATTCACTGTTAGTTTTGTTAAAATATTGCAATCTTTTTATGTTCTTTAATTGGCTTATGTTCCTTTGTTTGATATAATATTTCTTGATTATCTTCTTGTTTATACATATCATATTAAATGTTCATTCCGGTATTACTTTTTGTGATGCTTCATAACTTCTTCATATCACATTTTGCCTCTCCACTTATTTCAACCTCATCATATAGTTGATTGTTTATTACTACGTTTTAAACCATGCTTCATAACTTCTTCATATCACTTTTTACCCGCGTTATGTAGCTGATTTTTTCATTAATTTTTTTTTCACATTCTTCCATTTGATAAAATATTTATTCTTTTTCTAATAACTTCTTCATATTCTATATTATCCGCTCCACTTCTTTTTATTTGCGTTATGTAGTTGATTGTTTATCACTACTTTTTTAATCATTCTTTAATATTTTGTGGTATTTCAGCGTTAGACGTTTTTCCTTTTTTTTTTTCACTCTTCATCTCTTCCGAGACTTCATATTTCGAGTCTACTGTTTTTATTTTGGTCTTGACTTATGTTCTACCTGTTTTTAGATGACTTTATATTCTTGGTATATTTTGTTTTTCCTTATCATATTTTATAATCCAAATTATGCAGTTGACTTTTTATTACTTTTCTTTTTCTCTGATCTTCGATTTTTAATGTGTTTGTATCTCAGGGGCTTTCGCTTTTTCACTCGTAATCATTTCCAAATCTTTATATTTTAATAAACTATTTTATTTTTGCCTTGATTTATTTTCTATGAACTTTCATATGACTAGTATTCTTAGTAAATTTATTTTTTCTTTGCAACATCTTTTACCCACATTATGCAGTTGAATTTGTTTATTACTTTTTCTTTCATCATTCTTCAATTTCTATACATGTTTCTGTTTTTCGATGCTTTTGATTTTCTTCATCTTATATTTTTAATAAACTCTTATTTTTTGCCTTAAGTTACTTTTCACGTCTCTTTAAATGTTACTTTTTGTTTGTAACGCTTTTACTTTCCACTTCTTTTATATTTTTTTATTACTTTCTTTTTTGGTGTTTCGTCCTCATATTCTTTCGTCTTTTCACTCATCATCTTTTCCGAATCTTTATATTTTCAGTATACTTTATTATTTTGACCTTACATCTTTTATACGTATTTTCAAATGACTTAATGTTCTTCATTATTTTGTTTTTCCTTCCACTCCTTTTACCCATATTATATAACTAATTTTTTATTTTGCCTTTCTTTTTTATTTATTTTGTAATGTGTTTCTGTTGCTCGCGCTTTTGATTATCCTTTTTATTCTCTTCATCTTTATTTTGTAGCAAGTTTTTGCGTCTGACGCTTTTGTTTTTCCACTCTTCATCTTTTTTAAATTATATCTATTTTCATTTTTTTTACACATAATGTAGTTTTTGTTTTTATCACTTCTAATTTGTTGATATTTCAATTTTTGACTTGTTTTTATGTACTTTCAAATGACTCAGTATTCTTGGTATATTTTGCATTTCCTGCTTTTTACCCATGCAAAGTGGTTAATTTTCTTATTACCTTCTTTTTCAAGTGATTTTTAAAATTTTAACTTGTTTTTGCCCCGTGCGCTTTTGTCTTTCCATTCTTCATCTTTTCCAAATTTTTATATTTTTAATAAACTGTTTTAGTTTTGCCTTGACTTATTTTCTTCGTGTTTTCAGATGACTTGGTTTATTTTGTTTTTCCTTTCCACTATCTTGACTCACATTATGAACTTATCTTGTTTCACTTTATTTTTATCGTTCTTCAATTTATTAACATGATATTCTGCCTCATACACTTTCAATTCGCCTTATCTTTTTTCGAATCTTTATATTTTTGTTAAACTTTTTTTTCTTCTTTTTATCTACTTCGTGTTTTCAAATGAACTAATATTCTTTGATTACTACTATTCCTACATTATTTTATTTTTCGTTTACCATTTTTTCTTCATTCTTCAATTCTTATGCGTTTCTGCCTCAAACGATCTCTGTTTTCCTTTCTTCATCTCTTTCAATATTTTGAGCAATCTGTTGAACTTTGGTTTGGTTCTATTTTATGTGTTTTCAGGTGACTTGGTGTGGTTGGTAAATATATATATTTTTTTGCATTTCCACTTCTTTTGCCATCATTGTATAGTTGATAGTTTTTATTGCTTTCATTTTTTTACCGTCTTTCAAAATTTTTAACGTGTTTTTACCTCAGAGGCTTTCACATTTCTACTCTTCATTTTTTTCGAATTTTTATATCTTCAGTAAACTGTTTTATTTTGACCTTAACTTACTTTACGTCTTTCCGATGGACTTGTTATCCCTTGTATATTTTCTACTTTTCCTTTCCATTTTGTTTTTCCTTTCGGCTGTAGGTAATCACGTTATTTAGTTAATTTTTTATCAGTTTTCTCTTTCACCATTCTTCAATTTGTAACCCTGCTTGTACCTCAGACACTTATGCTTTTCTACTCTTCATCTTTTCGAATCGTTATATTTTTACTGAACTGTTTTATCTCGGCCTTGGCTTAGTTTCTACCTGTTTTCAAATGACTTGGTAATCTAGTAAACTTTATGTTTTTTTATCTCCATTTCTTTTACATTACGTAGCATATTTTTTATTGCTCACTATATTATCCTTCAATTTTTTATTTTTTTTCGTCTTTCATTTTTCCACTCTTTATCATTTTTGAATCTTTATATTTCATTAAACTTATTTAGTTTGGCCTTGGCTTTTCAATCTTAAAATGTGTTTTAACTCACACTCTTATTTTTTTATTCCCTCAAATTTTTTGAATCTTGATATTTTTAGTAAATTTTTTTATTTTGACATTTGATTAGTTTTTCTACTGTTTTTCAATGATTTAGTTCTCTTGGTACGTAGTTGATTTTTTAATAATCTTTTCTCATCATTTTTCAATTTTCTAACGTGTTGCCGTCTCTAATTCTTTCAACTCCCCTCATCTTTTCCTCTGTTTTATTTTGGCCTTTGCTTATTTTTATGTGTTTTCAATTGATTTGATATTCGTTGTACGGATTGCTTTTGCTTTATACTTCTTTTACACACATGATGTATATTATTTTTTTCCTTTTTTTCACCTTTTTAATCTTTTAACTTGTTTTTAACTCGTATTCTTTTGCTTTATCCCACCTCAGCTTTTTCAAATCTTTATATTTTCAGCAGATATTTTTATTTTGCTGGTATTAGTTTTTACGTGTTTTCAAATGACCTGTATTCTTCGTATATTTATTTTTTCTTCCCTCTTCTTTTATCCATTCTCTGTAGTTGATCCTTTTTTTTTGGTAGTTTTACCTTCTTATTTCATTATTTTTCAACTTTTAAATGTATTTCTACCTTAAACGATTCGCTTTTTAGCTCTTCATCTTATCCAAATCTTTATATTTTTGATAAATAATTATTTTTTTTTGCCTTGACTTCTTTTCTACGCGTTTTCAAGTGACTTGGTATTCTCGAATATTCTACTTTCCTTCTTCTTTTGCCCATATTCTATAGTTGATCCTTTTTTTTTTCTTTTCTCATTTCACCGGTTTTCAACTTTTAAATGCTAATTTGTCTCAGATGGTTCGCTTTTCAGCTCTTCATCTTATTCAAATCTTTATATTTTTAGTAAACCATTTTGTTTTTTTGCATCGACTTCTTTTGTACGTGTTTTCAAATGACTTCATATCCTTGTAATATTTTGTTTCACCTTTCCACTTTGTGTATCCAAGATACATATTTTTTTTTAGCATTTTTCCTTTTCACCTTTGTTCAATTTTGTTTTTCTACTCTTGCAATTGATTAAATCTTAGTATTTTCAGTGGGTTATTCCTTTTGGCCTTGGATTATTTTCTAAGTGTTTTCAATGATTTGGTATTTTTGGTGTATTTTATTTTTCATTCCACTTCTTTTACCCCGTATTATGTAGTTGACTTTTTATTATTCACTCTTATTGTGCCATTCTTCAATTTTCCAACGTGTTTCTTCCTCAGATGCTTTTTCTTTTCCACTCTTGATCATTTTAAAATCTTTATACTTTAAGTGAACAACTTTGTTTGGCCTTGCCTAATTTTTTTTCATCTTTCGAATACATGGTATTCTTTGTATATTTTGCTTTTCCTTTTCACTTCTTTTATTTACTTTATGCAGTTCCTTTTTTAATCACTATTTTTTTACCATTATTCGAGCTTTTTTGTACCTTTGACGCTTTCGCTTTTCAATTATTTATCTTTGACCTCTTTATATTTTCATTAAGCAGTTTTATTTTTGACTTATTATTGTTTTTGCATGTTTTGAATTATTCTTGGTATATTTTGCTTTTCCTTACAATTTCTTTTATCCATTTTGTGTAATTAATTTTTTATAACGCCTCTTTTCTCCTTTCTTCAATTTTTAATGTGTTTGTATCTCAGGGCTTTCGTTTTTTCACTCTTCGTCCTTTGAAATCTTTATCTTTTCAGTTAGCTGTTTTATTTTGGCCATTGCTTATTTTATTCGTGTTCGCAAATGACTTGGTATTTTAGTAAATCTTATTTTTCATTTCCATTTCTTCTACCCACACAATGTACTATATTTGTTATCATACTGTTTTGTATTCCCACTCTTCAACCTTTTCAATTCTTTTTATTGTACTAAACTTATTTATATTAGCCTTGGCTTATTTTTTACGTGATTCTTGTTATTCCTCATATATTATATTTCTCATTTCAACTTCTTGACCCACAATATGTAGCATAAGTTTTATTAATATTTTTTTTGTCTTTCTTCAATTTTACGATATGTTTCTTTCCATATTCTTTCCTTTTTTCAACAACACAACTTTTTCAATAACTTTATATTTTCAGTAAATTTGTTTATCCGCATCTTGGCTTAGTTTTCATTGCTTTTCAAATGACTTGTTACTCCAGGTACAATTTGCTTTATCTGGCCACTTCCTTTTTTACCCACATTTTTTGCAAGGGCTTATTTTGTACATTTTTTTAAATTGGTATTCGTGGAATAATTTTCTTTTCCTTTCCAGTTATTTGACCTATATTACGTATTTTTTTGTTACTTTCTTTTTTTCGCTATTCTTCAAATTTTTAACGTGTTTCATCTCATTCACTTTCGCTTTTTCTTTCTCATCTATTTCAAATCTCTATATATTCTTTAAAATCATCAAGTTTGAACATGACTTCTTAGTGTTTCAAAAATACTTGGTGTTTGTTTTTCATTTTCACTTCTTTTGCCCACATTATGTAGGTGATTACTTGTTTTTAGCTGGTTTTTAGTTGTTTGTCATTTTTCCGCCTCAAACGGTTTGGCTTTTTGACTCATCACCTTTTCCAAATCTTTATATTTTCATAAAATTGTTTTATTTTTGCCTTGGCTTATTTTTTACGTGTTTTTAGTTAACTTGATATTCTTTTTTGCTTTTCCGTTAGACTTTTTGAATCCGCTAAATAGTGGATTTCTTATTATTTTTCTTTTTCATCTTCTTCAATTTGTAGCAAGTTTCTGCGTCTGACGCTTTTGTTTTTCCACTCTTCATCTTTTTTAAATTACATCTATTTTCATTTTCATTTTTTTTACACACATAATGTAGTTTTTGTTTTTATCACTTCTAATTTGTTGATATTTCAATTTTTGACTTGTTTTTATGTACTTTCAAATGACTCAGTATTCTTGATATATTTTGCATTTCCTGCTTTTTACCCATGCAAAGTGGTTAATTTTCTTATTACCTTCTTTTTCAAGTGATTTTTAAAATTTTAACTTGTTTTTGCCCCGTGCGCTTTTGTCTTTCCATTCTTCATCTTTTCCAAATTTTTATATTTTTAATAAACTGTTTTAGTTTTGCCTTGACTTATTTTCTTCGTGTTTTCAGATGACTTGGTTTATTTTGTTTTTCCTTTCCACTATCTTGACTCACATTATGTACTTATCTTATTTCACTTTATTTTTATCGTTCTTCAATTTATTAACATGATATTCTGCCTCATACACTTTCAGTTCGCCTTATCTTTTTTCGAATCTTTATATTTTTGTTAAACTTTTTTTCTTCTTTTTATCTACTTCGTGCTTTCAAATGAACTAATATTCTTTGTATTACTACTACTCCTACATTATTTTATTTTTCGTTTACCATTTTTTCTTCATTCTTCAATTCTTATGCATTTCTGCCTCAAACGATCTCTGTTTTTCTTTCTTCATCTCTTTCAATATTTTGAGCAATCTGTTGAACTTTGGTTTGGTTCTATTTTATATGTGTTTTCAGGTGACTTGGTGTGCTTGGTATATATATATATATATATATATATATATATATATATATATATATATATATATATATATATATATATATATATATATATATATATATATATATTATATATATATATATATATATATGGAGTATTTGATAGCGCTAGCAAAATCTTTGCCGTCCATCCTCCAGATGGACGGTCCAGATCGCACCTTTTTCAAAAACTGTCAGTCGTCCGCGACACTATGTCGCGGACGGATTTTTTTACCTTTTTGCCCCTCCACCCGTCCGCTACATTGTATCGCGGACGGTCCAAATCTTCTTTTACGTTTTTTTTAAGTTCGTCCGCTACATAATGTAGCGGACGTTTTTTTAACAAAAATACCGTCCGCTACATTATGTAGCGGACTATTTTACTTTCTCGAAAAGAGACATCTGTGTTGTCAGCTCTGGAAAAAAGACAACCAACTTTTATTTTCTCTTTCCCCCTCATCTCTCATCTTCTCTCTTCTGGATGAGCTCCTTCAAGACGGTGGTTCCTTCGGGGTAGTTGGACAGCACCTCCCGTGTCCGGCGATCAAGGACACAACGATCTTTCCCCCTCATCTCTCATCTTCTCTCTCTCCCTTGTGAGCGTGCGAGTGGCGATCGAGGCCACAACCATTTGAAAACTCTTCCTTCTCTTTCTATCTTGCTGCTTCAAATAGTTATGATGTGCTTTGATCTGGTTGTCATGGGTTTGAGAAATTAAGTTTTTTTTTAAATCTTTTCGTTTTTGATAAAGGGTGATAGAAATGGAGGAGGTTGAAGACCCTAGAACAAAATGGCAATCTGTTGCCAGCCAATTTCATGAATGGTTCCAGCCTGCAGGTGGATGTGCTAATTGAGTGTGCTCGTTTTGGAGTCTTTTTTACCAATGGCAATCTGTTGCCAACGAACTTCATGAAGATTTGTTCATCAGGATCAAAGTAAGAAGAGAGAGAAAAAGAAGAAGTCAGAATGAGAGAAGGGAGGGAAAAAGAGAAGACTAGTCCGCTACATTATGTAGCGGACTAGTCTTCTGTTTTTTCCTCCCTTGCGAACACGTTAATGACACAGAAAAGTCATACCACACATGTGTGGGCATGTCATTCGTCCGCGATACTATGTCGCGGACGGCATGGAGGGGCAAAAAGGTAAAAAATGTCGTCCGCGATATTGTGTCGCGGACTACTTTTTTTTGACATACGTCAGGGCATGTCAGTCGTCCGCGATACAATGTAGCGGACGGGTGGAGGGGCAAAAAGGTAAAAAAATCCATCCGCGACATAGTGTCGCGGACGACTGACAGGTTTTGAAAAAGGCGCGATCTGGACCGTCCATCTTTCAGGATGGACGGCCCAGATCGCGCTAGCAAATACTCCATTTTGCTAGCGCTATCAATGGATCAGCTCCCATATATATATATATATATATTTTTTGCATTTCCACTTCTTCTGCCATCATTGTATAGTTGATAGTTTTTATTGCTTTCATTTTTTTACCGTTTTTCAAAATTTTTAACGTGTTTTTACCTTAGAGGCTTTCACTTTTCTACTCTTCATGTTTTTCGAATTTTTATATCTTCAGTAAACTGTTTTATTTTGACCTTAACTTACTTTACGTCTTTCCGATGGACTTGTTATCCCTTGTATATTTTCTACTTTTCGTTTCGGTTGTAGGTAATCACGTTATTTAGTTAATTTTTTATCAGTTTTCTCTTTCACCATTCTTCAATTTGTAACCCTGCTTGTACCTCAGACACTTATGCTTTTCTACTCTTCATCTTTTCGAATCGTTATATTTTTACTGAACTGTTTTATCTCGGCCTTGGCTTAGTTTCTACCTGTTTTCAAATGACTTGGTAATCTAGTAAACTTTATGTTTTTTTATCTCCATTTCTTTTACATTACGTAGCATATTTTTTATTGCTCACTATATTATCCTTCAATTTTTTATTTTTTTTCGTCTTTCATTTTTCCACTCTTTATCATTTTTGAATCTTTATATTTCATTAAACTTATTTAGTTTGGCCTTGGCTTTTCAATCTTAAAATGTGTTTTAACTCACACTCTTATTTTTTTATTCCCTCAAATTTTTTGAATCTTGATATTTTTAGTGAATTTTTTTATTCTGACATTTGCTTAGTTTTTCTACTGTTTTTCAATGATTTAGTTCTCTTGGTACGTAGTTGATTTTTTAATAATCTTTTCTCATCATTTTTCAATTTTCTAACGTGTTGCCGTCTCTAATTCTTTCAACTCCCCTCATCTTCATACTGGGAGTAAACTGTTTCATTTTGGCCTTTGCTTATTTTTATGTGTTTTCAATTGATTTGATATTCGTTGTACGGATTGCTTTTGCTTTATACTTCTTTTACGCACATGATGTATATTATTTTTTTCCTTTTTTTCACCTTTTTAAGCTTTTAACTCGTATTCTTTTGCTTTATCCCTCCTCAGCTTTTTCAAATCTTTATATTTTCAGCAGATATTTTTATTTTGCTGGTATTAGTTTTTACGTGTTTTCAAATGACCTGTATTCTTCGTATATTTATTTTTTCTTCCCTCTTCTTTTATCCATTCTCTGTAGTTGATCCTTTTTTTTTTGGTAGTTTTACTTTCTTTTTTTCATTGTTTTTCAACTTTTAAATGTATTTCTGCCTTAAACGATTCGCTTTTTAGCTCTTCATCTTATCCAAATCTTTATATTTTCGATAAATAAATTATTTTTTTTGCCTTGACTTCTTTTCTACGCGTTTTCAAGTGACTTGGTATCTCGAATATTCTACTTTCCTTCCTTCTTCTTCTGCCCATATTCTAAAGTTGATCCTTGTTTTTTTCTTTTCTCATTTCACCGGTTTTCAACTTTTAAATGCTAATTTGTCTCAGATGGTTCGCTTTTCAGCTCTTCGTCTTATTCAAATCTTTATACTTTTAGTAAACCATTTTGTTTTTTTGCATCGACTTCTTTTGTACGTGTTTTCGAATGACTTCATATCCTTGTTATATTTTGTTTCACCTTTCCACTTCGTGTATACACGATACATATTTTTTTTTTTAGCATTTTTCCTTTTCACCTTTGTTCAATTTTGTTTTTCTACTCTTGCAATTGATTAAATCTTAGTATTTTCAG
Organism: Escallonia herrerae; assembly: GCA_033070095.1. Classification (NCBI taxonomy): domain Eukaryota; kingdom Viridiplantae; phylum Streptophyta; class Magnoliopsida; order Escalloniales; family Escalloniaceae; genus Escallonia; species Escallonia herrerae. Next base: position 287,091 of record JAVXUP010000943.1, on the reverse strand, counting down.
TGGGTTATTCATTTTGGCCTTGGCTTATTTTCTAAGTGTTTTCAATGATTTGGTATTTTTGGTGTATTTTATTTTTCATTCCACTTCTTTTACCCGTATTATGTAGTTGACTTTTTATTATTCACTCTTATTGTGCCATTCTTCAATTTTCCAATGTGTTTCTTCCTCAGATGCTTTTTCTTTTCCACTCTTGATCATTTTAAAATCTTTATACTTTAAGTGAACAACTTTGTTTGGCCTTGCCTAATTTTTTTTCATCTTTCGAATACATGGTATTCTTTGTATATTTTGCTTTTCCTTTTCACTTCTTTTATTTACTTTATGCAGTTCCTTTTGTTATTACTATTTTTTCTTACCATTATTCGAGCTTTTTTGTACCTTTGACGCTTTCGCTTTTCAATTATTTATCTTTTGACCTCTTTATATTTTCATTAAGCAGTTTTATTTTTGACTTATTATTGTTTTTGCATGTTTTGAATTATTCTTGGTATATTTTGCTTTTCAGTACAATTTCTTTTATCCATTTTGTGTAGTTAATTTTTTATAACTCCTCTTTTCTCCTTTCTTCAACTTTTAACGTGTTTGTGTATCTCAGGGCTTTCGTTTTTTCACTCTTCGTCCTTTGAAATCTTTATCTTTTCAGTTAGCTGTTTTATTTTGGCCATTGCTTATTTCGTACGTGTTCGCAAATGACTTGGTATTTTAGTAAATCTTATTTTTCATTTCCATTTCTTCTACCCACACTATGTACTATATTTGTTATCATACTGTTTTGTTTTTCCACTCTTCAACCTTTTCAATTCTTTTTATTTTACTAAACTTATTTATATTAGCCTTGGCTTATTTTTTACGTGATTCTTGTTATTCCTCATATATTATATTTCTCATTTCAACTTCTTGACCCACAATATGTAGCATAAGTTTTATTAATATTTTTTCTGTCTTTCTTCAATTTTACGATATGTTTCTGTCCATATTCTTTCCTTTTTTCAACTCCACAACTTTTTCAATAACTTTATATTTTCAGCAAATTTGTTTATCCGCATCTTGGCTTAGTTTTCATTGCTTTTCAAATGACTTGTTACTCCAGGTACAATTTGCTTTATCTGGCCACTTCCTTTTTTACCCACATTTTTTGCAAGGGCTTATTTCGTACATTTTTTTAAATTGGTATTCGAGGAATAATTTTCTTTTCCTTTCCAGTTCTTTGACCTATATTACGTTATTTTTTTGTTACTTTCTTTTTTTCGCTATTCTTCAAATTTTTAACGTGTTTCATCTCATTCACTTTCGCTTTTTCTTTCTCATCTATTTCAAATCTCTATATATTCTTTAAAATCATCAAGTTTGAACATGACTTCTTAGTGCTTCAAAAATACTTGGTGTTTGTTTTTCATTTTCACTTCTTTTGCCCACATTATGTAGGTGATTACTTATTTTTAGCTGGTTTTTAGTTGTTTGTCATTTTTCCGCCTCAAACGGTTTGGCTTTTTGACTCATCACCTTTTCCAAATCTTTATATTTTCATAAAATTGTTTTATTTTTGCCTTGGCTTATTTTTTACGTGTTTTTAGTTAACTTGATATTCTTTTTTGCTTTTCCGTTTGACTTTTTGAATCCGCTAAATAGTGGATTTCTTATTATTTTTCATCTTCTTCAATTTGTAGCAAGTTTCTGCATCTGACGCTTTTGTTTTTCCACTCTTCATCTTTTTTAAATTTCATCTATTTTCATTTTCATTTTTTTTACACACATAATGTAGTTTTTGTTTTTATCACTTCTAATTTGTTGATATTTCAATTTTTGACTTGTTTTTATGTACTTTCAAATGACTCAGTATTCTTGGCATATTTTGCATTTCCTGCTTTTTACCCATGCAAAGTGGTTAAATTTCTTATTACCTTCTTTTTCAAGTGATTTTTAAAATTTTAACTTGTTTTTGCCCCGTGCGCTTTTGTCTTTCCATTCTTCATCTTTTCCAAATTTTTATATTTTTAATAAACTGTTTTAGTTTTGCCTTGACTTATTTTCTTCGTGTTTTCAGATGACTTGGTTTATTTTGTTTTTCCTTTCCACTATCTTGACTCACATTATGTACTTATCTTATTTCACTTTATTTTTATCGTTCTTCAATTTATTAACATGATATTATGCCTCATACACTTTCAGTTCGCCTTATCTTTTTTCGAATCTTTATATTTTTGTTAAACTTTTTTTCTTCTTTTTATCTACTTCGTGTTTTCAAATGAACTAATATTCTTTGTATTACTATTATTCCTACATTATTTTATTTTTCGTTTACCATTTTTTCTTCATTCTTCAATTCTTATGCGTTTCTGCCTCAAACGATCTCTGTTTTTCTTTCTTCATCTCTTTCAATATTTTGAGTAATCTGTTGAACTTTGGTTTGGTTCTATTTATATGTGTTTTCAGGTGACTTGGTGTGCTTGGTATATATATATATATATATATATATATATATATATATATATATATATATATATATATTTTGCATTTCCACTTCTTTTGCCATCATTGTATAGTTGATAGTTTTTATTGCTTTCATTTTTTTACCGTCTTTAAAAAATTTTAACGTGTTTTTACCTCAGAGGCTTTCACTTTTCTACTCTTCATGTTTTTCGAATTTTTATATCTTCAGTAAACTGTTTTATTTTGACCTTAACTTACTTTACGTCTTTCCGATGGACTTGTTATCCCTTGTATATTTTCTACTTTTCATTTCCATTTTGTTTTTCCTTTCGGCTGTAGGTAATCACGTTATTTAGTTAATTTTTTATCAGTGTTCTCTTTCACCATTCTTCAATTTGTAACCCTGCTTGTACCTCAGACACTTATGCTTTTCTACTCTTCATCTTTTCGAATCGTTATATTTTTACTGAACTGTTTTATCTCGGCCTTGGCTTAGTTTCTTCCTGTTTTCAAATGACTTGGTAATCTAGTAAACTTTATGTTTTTTTATCTCCATTTCTTTTACATTGCGTAGCATATTTTTTATTGCTCACTATATTATCCTTCAATTTTTTATTTTTTTTCGTCTTTCATTTTTCCACTCTTTATCATTTTTGAATCTTTGTATTTCATTAAACTTATTTAGTTTGGCCTTGGCTTTTCAATCTTAAAATGTGTTTTAACTCACACTCTTATTTTTTTATTCCCTCAAATTTTTTGAATCTTGATATTTTTAGTGAATTTTTTTATTCTGACATTTGCTTAGTTTTTCTACTGTTTTTCAATGATTTAGTTCTCTTGGTACGTAGTTGATTTTTTAATAATCTTTTCTCATCATTTTTCAATTTTCTAACGTGTTGCCGTCTCTAATTCTTTCAACTCCCCTCATCTTTTCCTCATCTTCATATTTGGAGTAAACTGTTTCATTTTGGCCTTTGCTTATTTTTATGTGTTTTCAATTGATTTGATATTCGTTGTACGGATTGCTTTTACTTTATACTTCTTTTACGCACATGATTTTTGCACGTGTTTGTACTTTAACGCTTCCCTTTTCCACGCTTCATCTTTTAGAATCTTTATATTTTCAATAAACTCTCTTATCTTTGCTTTCTTTAGCTTGTACATGTTTCAAAATAACTTGATATTCTCTGTATATTTGTCTTTTCCTTATCATTTCTTTTATCCACATTATGCAGTTGATTTTATTATAACTTTTCTTTTTTCTGTTCTTTAATTTTTACGTGTTTGTACCTCTAACACTTTTGTTTATCACTCTTCATCTTTGGAATCTTTATATTATTTATAAACTATTTTACTTTGGACTCGGCTTATTTTGTACATGTTTATTCCCACTCTATTTAATTTTTCATCTCCAATTCGTTTGCCTTCATTATCTAGCATAGTTTTTTTTTATTGTGAATATAGCTTTTTCGTAGTTCTTCAGCTTTACAATGCATTTCTGCCTCATACTCTTCCATTTTTGAACTCCTCAACTGTTCGAATCTTTATATTTTCAGCATTTTTTTTAATTCTAACATTGGTTTAGTTTCTACAGAAATGATTTAGGATTCTTGGTGTATTTTATTTTTTCTTACCACTTCTTTTACCTATGTAATATAGTTGATTTTTTTAATTACATTTTCAACCCCTTACAATATTTCTGTTTTCGACGCTTTCAGTTCTGTTAATCTTTCCATATGCTTCCAAATGAATTGTTATCTTTTGTACGGATTGATTTTGGTTTCTACTTCTTTTTACACGGATGATATTCTTTATTTGTTTCACTTTTTTCACCGTTCTTTAGTTAATTAATGTGTTTTTACCTCGTACTATTTTGCTTTCGCCCACTCATCTTTTTCAAATCTTTATACATCCAGTAAACATTTTCATTTTGGCCTTGAATTATTTTCATGTGTTCTCAAATGACTTGGTAGGGTCGATATATTTTGCTTCTCCTTTCCTCCCATGCTTGATATACATTGGCCTTGGTTTCTTTTCCAATGTGTTTCTAATAGATCTTTTTTTTTGGGTAAAAGGTCCCATGTTTGTGTATTATTATTCCAACTAAAATATTTACAATTGTTTTATGTACTAGGCTTCAGTCAATGTTTCTAATAGACCTGATATTCTTGCAACATTTTGCGTTCCCTTTCCGCTTCGTGTATTCACCGTATGTAGTTTGTTCATTTAGTGCGTCTTCTATTCACTTTTTTTTAACGTGTTTGTACCTCGGACGGTTTTGTTTTTCTACTCTTCATCTTATCAAATTTTTGTATTTTCAGCGGACTATTTTATATTGATGTTGGCTTATTTTTTAAGTGTTTTCTAATGACTTGGTATATTTTATTTGTCATTTTCACTTCTATCACTAATATTACAAAGTTGGTTTTTGTTACTCTTTTTTCGCCGTTCTTCTATTTTTCAACGTGTTTCTTCCTCACATGCTATCTTTCTTTCACTCTTCATCATTTTAGAGTCATTAAACTCTTAGTAAACTTTTAAATTTGCCCTTGGTTTCTTTTCTACGTTTCTCATATAACTTAATGTTCTTGCTATATTTTGTCTTCCGTTTTCACTTGGTGTATCCGCAGTATGTAGTTTAAACTTTTAGCAGTTTTTCTATTGACCTTTCTTGATTTTATTTGTGTTTATATCTCGGACAGTTTTGTTTTTTGTATTCTTCATTTTATCGAATCTTTATATTTTCTGTAAACTGTTTTATTTTGGCCTTTACTTATTTTCTAATTGTTTTCAAATGACTTGATAGTCTTGATATATTTTAATTTTCATTTCCAATTTTTTTTACCAATATTAGGTAGTTAGTTTTTTTTTACTATCCTTTTTTTGCCATTCTTCAACTTTTTAACGTGTTTCTTCCTCACATTCTTTCTCTCTTCCACTCTCAATCATTTTTCCAGTCTTTATACTTTTAGTAAACTCTCTTTTTCTTTTGGGCCTTGCCTTAATTTTTTTTTCATGTTTTCAAATGACTTGATACTCTTAGTATATTTACTTTTATTTTATCTCTTCATTTATTTACTTTTTGTAGTTGATTTTTTATTACTTTTTTCCCCCCATTCTTTCATCTCTAACGTATTTGTACCTCTAACGCTTTCTCTTTTCCACGCTTCATCTTTCTGAATCTTTATATTTTTAATAAGTTGTTTTATTGCTTGGTTTATCTGAATTAATAAGGCATTCTTTTCCTTTTAGAAGTAGTTAAAAAAATAAATGACGTATGCAAAAAAAATGACGGCTTCTCGTTTAAATCAAAAAGGTACTCTTTTAGTTTAAAAATAAATTTGTTTTGTAGCCACCCTCTCTCTATATGAGAGGCAGAATACTTGTGGAGAAAGGATGTGAAACGTTATTCAATATTTCAAGAACTTCAATTTCTGTCTCTGTTCCGTTGCTTCAAAATGACTTGGTGTTCTCTGTATATTTGGCTTTTCCTCATCATTTCTTTTATCCACATTATGCAGTTAAATTTATTATAACTTTTCTTTTTTCAATTCTTCGATTTTTAACGTGTTTGTACCTCTGACATTTTTGTTTTTTCACTCTTCATTTATTGAAATCTTTATATTATTTATAAACAATTTTATTTTGGTTCCGGCTTATTTTGGCCTCAACTTATAAATAAGGGTGAAAAAAGATGCCTTTTCGTTTAAACTAAAAAGGTATTTTTTTGTTGAAAATAAATTTGTTTTGTAGCCACCCTCTCTATATAAGGATGTGAAACGTTATTCAAGATTTCAAGAACTTGAATTTCTCTCTGTCCCGCAGAACTCCATTACCAAATCAGCAAGTTAACCATGGCCCCCTCTTCGGTCCTCACCGATATGCTACAGACTCAACCGCCGAACCCATGAAAGATCACCACCAGCCCCCTGCCGCCGCCATGTGCACCATAACCACCACTAGTTTATAGCCCTGAAGAGAGAGAACCCAAAGAGCCCCTCTCTCTCGCTATATCCAGAAGCATTAAACCCCCATTGGAACTCATGGTGAGATTTCTTGTGTCTACATTCTCGCTGTCTCAAGTCAAGATTATTCAACTTAGAGATGTTAACCGTCTAACATTGTAGCATGGACTGATTTGTAATTGCTGCTCTCTTTGGTTGTTAATTTGATCCGTGGAACCAGGTTTTGCGTTTCTTTAGTAGTTGATTTGTCTTTCGATCCCGATTGCGTTTCTTTAGTAGTTGATTTGTCTGTTCGTTCCCGATTTCGAGAAAGGATGTGAGATGTGATTCAAGATTCAAGAATTAACTCTTTGTCTGTTCTTTACTAATTGCTGCTCTCTTTGGTAGTTAATTTGACCCGACTTGGAAGCAAGGGTTTGGCGTTCCTGATTTTGGAACCAAGGGTTTTGCGTTTCTTTGGTAGTTGATTTGTATGTTCGTTCCTGATTTCGACAAAGGATGTCAGATGTAATTCAAGATTCAGGAATTCCCTCTTTCTCTCTCTGTTCCCCCGTTTCTATTCGGGGCAGTTAATTGCACAGAACTAACTCCATAACCCAACCAGCAAGTTATCCATGACCACGTATTCAGTTCACTGATATGCTACAGAGACTCAGCCGCGGCAATCCCAACAGAGCACCGATGGACGACAAGGTGATTTCTTGTTATTTACATTCTGTCTCAATTCAAGATTATTCAATTTGGGGGGTTTTGACCGATTTGTCTGTTTCTTTATTAGTTGCTGCGTTTTTTGGTAGTTAATTTTGGTAGAATTGGGGCTTTACTCTGTATATAGGAAAACTGTAGTGCTTTGAATTGGATATTATTCGTATGAATGTTTTGGGTTATCATGGGACATTCTATTCCTTGAATTCTTGTTAGTATTTTTGGAACTTTAGAAGCTGGGGTAGAGCGTCATTTGCTTGCGTGCGTGCCCCGGGACAACACCTGCAGATTTGGGGTTTTCTAGCTGTTGGAGTTCATGCTCGAATTTCCCCCTGAGAAGTTTTTTGGAATTTGATGCTTTTGTTGACATGTATACGTGCCGCGCGTGTGTTTGTGTGCGTGTATGTGAACGAACGCCTGCGCAGGTAATGCATTTTGATTAAACAATTGACAATAAAACACTTTTCTAATCATGGTTTGTCTATGAATCTAAATTTGTTAGTTTCTCCCGTTAGTACTTAATACTTCTGTTGACATGTATACGTGCCGCGCGTGTGTTTTTGTGTGCGTGGATACACCATTGGATGTTCCATATGCTGGAAATGCCCTCTGAGGGAGAACCTTGATTCTCCTGATTAAAAAATTTACAGATTAGCTTTTGGAAGCTGAAAGAATTGTGAAAATGTGGGATTTTTCACCTAGGCAGAGGCTGAGGAGGTCTAAGATGTGTAGTCTATCTGCTGGAGAAGGACGTACATCATAGGGAAAAAAATTCTCAGTTGTCCACCACTGTTAGTTCTGTTAAAATATTGCAATCTATTTATCTTCTTTAGTTTTCATATTTTTGTATGTCATATCTAGTATTTAATTGGCTTATATTCCTTTGTTTGATATAATATTTCTTGATTTATCTCTTGTTTGTACATATCATATTAAATGTTCATTCCAGTATTACTTTTTGTGATGCCTCATAACTTCTTCATAGCTGATTGTTTATTACTACGTTTTAAACCATTCTTCAATATTATAACGTGTTTCACCTTCATATGTTTTCGATTTTGTCACTCTTCATCCTTTTCGAAACTTATATTTCGAGTCTACTCTTTTTATTTTGATATTGGCTTATTTTGTAGGTATTTTTGGATGACTTTTTATTTGTGGTATATTATGTTTTTCCTTTCCACTTCTTTTACCCACGTTATGTAGCTGATTTTTTCATTACTTTTCTTTTGTGTCCATTTTGTATTACTTTTTGTGATGTTTCAAAACTTCTTCATATTACATTTTGCCTCTCCACTTCTTTTATCCTCGTTTTGTAGTTGATTGTTATTATTACTTTTTTAATCATTCTTTAATATTTTGACGTGTTTCAGCGTTAGAAGTTTTCCTTTTTTTTTTTCACTCTTCATCCTTTCGAGACTTCATATTCCGAGTCTATTATTTTTATTTTGGTCTTGGTTTATTTTCTACCTGTTTTTAGATGACTTCGTATTCTTCGTATATTTTGTTTTTCCTTATCAATTTTTTTTATCCAAATTATGTAGTTGACTTTTTACTACTTTTCTCTTTCACAGGTCTTCGATTTTTAACGTGTTTATATCTCATACGCTTTCACTTTTTCACTGTCATCATTTCCAGATCTTTATATTTTAATAAACTATTTTATTTTAGCTTTGATTTTTATCTTTTACGAACTTTCAAATGACTTAGTATTCTTGGTAAAAAAAAAATTTTGCCACGTCTTTTACCTACACTATGCAGTTGAATTTGTTTATTGCTTTTTTATTGTTCTTCAATTTCTATACATTGTTTCAGCTCTTTATCTTATCGAAATCTTTATATTTTCAGTAAACCATTTGTTTTTGCCTTGACTTTTTTTCTAGGTGTTTTCAAATGACTTTATATTCTTGTTATATTTTGTTTCATCTTTCCACCTCGTGTATCCACCGTTTTTTAGCACTTTTTTTTCAACTTCGATTTTTAACGTATTTGTACTACAGACAATTTTGTTTTTCTACTCTTGCATTTTATTGAATCTTAATATTTTCAATAGGTTATCTAATTTAGCATTGGCCTATTTTCTAAGTGTTTTCAATGACTTGATATTTTTGGTATATTTCATTTTTCATTCCCACTTCTTTTACCCATATCATTTAGTTGACTTTTTATTACTCATTTTTTTTGCCATTCTTCAATTTATCACTGTGTTTCTTCCTCAGATGCTTTTTTTTTCCCACTCTTGATCATTTATAAATCTTTATGCTTTAGGTGAACTACTTTTTTTTGGCCTTGCCTAATTTTTTTCATCTTTCATCTTTCAAATACATGGTATTCTTAGTGGATTTTGCTTTTCCTTATCACTTCTTTTATTTACTTTATGCTGTTCATTTTTTTATTACTCTTCTTTTTTACCATTATTTGATCTTTAACGTGTTTGTACCTCTGACGCTTTCGCTTTTCAATTATTCATCTTTTGAAATCTTCATATTTTCATTAAATAGTTTTATTTTTGATTTATTTTAGTTTTTGCATGTTTTGATTGAAATATTCTTGGTATATTTTGTTTTTCCTTACGACTTCTTTTATCCATATTGTATAGTTAATTTTTATATCTTTTCATTTTTCTTTTACCCATATTATGTACTATATTTGTTATTTCTCTCTTTTTTTATACTCTTTTGTTTTTCCAGTCTTCAACCTTTTCAATTCTTTATATTTTACTAAACTTAATTATATTAGCCTTGGATTATTTTCTACGTGTTTTACATATTACCTTCGGTTAATTTTTACATATTTTCAAATGATTTGGTATTCTTGGCACATTATTTTTTTATTTTCACTTCTTTTACCAGCATTGTGTAGTTGATTTTTTTACTACTATCCTCTATATCGTATTTTAATTTTTTTAAAATGTTTTTGTTTCGTAGGCTTTCACTCTACTGCTACTCTTTATTTGTTTCATGTACTTATATCTTAGTAAACTATTTTATTTTGGCCGTGCCTTATTTTACGTGTTTTTTTCCATTTCACTTGTTTTTATCCAAATTATACAGTTAAAATTTTCATTTCTTTTTTTTTCTTTGTTGTTCTTTTATTGACGTGTTTATGTACAATATGTATGAGCTTTTCCATACTTCATCTTTTTTGAATCTTTTTAGTCCCTATAAATTATTTTATTTTGACCTTCTCTTACTTTCTACGTACTTCCAATTGACTTGATATTTTTGGTATAGTTTGTTTTTCCTTTTCACTTCTTTTACCTAAAGTATGTAAGTGATTTTTTTATTATTTTCCTTGTAGTAGCATTTGTCACTACATAATTTATTTGTAGCTATTTCGCACCAAAAATTTGCATGTGGCATTTAACACCTCCCAACTTTTTTATGGCTAAGAGCCTAGCTAAAGAGGTCATTTAACTTGACTTAGGGAGGCGGATCTTAGATCGAGGGTGGCATCACAGTCTTAGAGCCGTTAGAGGAGAAAATTGGGAGGGTCGTGAGAGGTGGTGTGAGGTTCTCTGAGGATATGATTGGAGGCTGACAAGCGTGGAGCCGGTGGTAGTAGTGGACATAGTGGTGGCGGTCTGGTGCAGGGTGCGGGATTAGAAAGAGAAGGAAAAAAATAATGTACGGGCCTAGAATGTCTTCCTAAACTAAACCATGTCACTACTCTGGCCAGTTTTGTGGTTGAGAAATGGCAAAAAGTGTTAGGTGCCATACTTTATGCATGTTTATACCGTGTAGATACCTTGAATAAACTTGGTGGTGCCGCTATTACTTGTAAAAATGTTGGTGCCTGGTGTTTTTAACCCTTCTTTTAACTTATTTTTTTCAAACGCCTTTGCTTTTCCACTCCTCATGTTTTTATAATCTTTATTTTCAATGAACTCTTTTTTTTTTGCAAGGGCTTATTTCCTACATATTTTTAAATTGGTATTCGTGGTATATTTTGTTCTTTCTTTCTAGTTGTTTGACCCACATGATGTTGTTTCTTTGTTACTTTCTTTTTCGCTATTCTTCAGTTTTTTAATGTGTTTCGCTTAGACGCTTTCGCTTTTTCATTGTCATCTATTTTCAAATCTTTATATACTGCGTAAAATCATCAAGTTTGGCTTTTCATTCTCACCTTGGCTTATTTTATGCATGTTTTTAGATAACTTGGTTTTTTTCCCCTGTTTTTTGGCTTTTCCGTTAGACTTCTTTTATCCGCTATAGAGTTGATTTCTTATTATTTTTCTTTTTCATCGTTCTTCAATTTGTAGCAAGTTTCCTCGTCAGAAGCTTTTGTTTTTCCACTCTTCGTCTTTTTCAAATTTCATATATTTTCGGTAAACCGTTTTATTTTTGCTTTACTTTTTTTTACGTGTTTTCAAATGACTTGTGATTCTTGGTATATTTTGTTTTTTCGTTTTCACCTTTTTTACACAAATAATGTAGTTTTTGTTTTTATCACTTCTACTTTGTTGATATTTCAATCTTTAACTTGCTTTTCTGTACTTTCAAATGACCTAGTACTCTTGGTATATTTTGCATTTCATGCTTTTTACCCAGGCAATGTGGTTGATTTTCTTATTACTTTCTTTTTCAAGTGATTTTTTAAATTTTAACCTCTTTCAAAATTTTATATTATTAATAAACTGTTTTAGTTTTTTTGCCTTGGCTTATTTTCTACGTGTTTTTCAGATGACTTGGTTTATTTTGTTTTTTCTTTCCACTACCTTGACTCACATTATGTATTTGTCTTATGTCACTTTATTTTTATTGTTCTTCAATTTATTAACATGATATTCTGCCTCATAAGCTTTCAATCCGCCTTATCTTGTTCGAATCTTTATATTTTTGGGGGTTTTTGTTACTTCTGTTTATTTTCTTTGTGTCTTCAAATGAACTAATATTCTTGGCGTTACGACTTTTCCTTTCCATTTATTTCTCCAACATTATTTTATTTTATTTTTCTTTTTACCAGTTTTTTTCACCGTTCATCAATTCCTACGCGTTTTTGCTTCAGACAATACATTTTTTCATTCTTCATCTCTTTCAATATTTTTAGTAAACTGTTGAATTTTTCTTTATACTTCTTTTTACACAAATGATGTATGTTATTATTTTTTTTCCTTTTTAATCTTTTAACATGTTTTTAATTCGTATTCTTTTGCTTTACCCCTCATCTTTTTCAAATTTTTATATTTTCAGTAGACATTTTTATTTTGCTGGTATTAGTTTTTACATGTTTCCAATTGACTTGGTATTCTTCATTTAAGTTTTGCTGGGATTCTTTCAACTCCCCTCATCTTTCCTCATCTTCATATCTAGAGTAAACTCGTATTCTTATTTTTCATTTCCATTTCTTCTACCCACATTATGTACTATATTTATTATTACTACCTTTTTCATACTCTTTCGTTTTTCCTGTCTTCAACTTTTTCAATTCTTTAAATTTTACTAAACTTATTTATATTAGCATTGACTTATTTTTTACGTGGTTCTTGTTATATATATATATATATATATATATATATATATATATTATATTTCTCATTTCAATTTCTTTGACCCACATTGTGTAGCATAACTTTTATCAATAATTTTTTCTCTTTCTTCAATTTTACTATGTGTTTCTGCCCATACTCTTTCCTTTTTTCAACTCCACAACTTTTTCATAACTTTATATTTTCAGTAATTTTTTTGCATATTATATTCTTATTTCTTTCTTTTTCAAGTGATTTAAATTTTTAACCTGTTTCTGCATCAGACGCTTTTCACTTTCATTCTTCATCTTTCCCAACTTTTTATATTTTTAATAAATTGTATTAGTTTTGTCGTGGCTTATTTTCTACGTATTTTTAGATGACTTGGTTTATTTTTTTTCCCTTTCCACTAACTTGATTCACATTATGTACTTATCTCACATTACGTACTTATCTTATTTCACTTTACTTTTATTGTTCTTCAATTTATTAACATGATATTCGGCCTCATATGCTTTTGATTCGCCTTAACTTTTTTGAATCTTTATATTTTTGGTAAACTTTTTTCTTACTTCTGTTTATCTTCCTCGTGTTTTCAAATGACAAATATTCTTGATATTACTACTTTTTCTTTCCACTTATTTTGCCAAGATTATTTTATTTTATTTTTCTTTTTTTCAATTCTTACGTGTTTCTACCTCAAACGATCTCACTTTTTCATTCTTCATCTCTTCCAATATTTTTAGTAAACTGTTGAATTCTGGCTTTGTTCTATTTTACATGTGTTTTTAGGAGACTTGGTATGCTTGGTATATTTTGTTTTGCATTTCCACTTCTTTTACTATCATTGTATAGTTGATAGTTTTTACTGCTTTCCTTTTTTTACCGTTTTCCACAATTTTTAACGTATTTTTACCTTAGATGTTTTCATTTTTCTACTCTTCATCTTTTTCGAATTTTCTTTAAATTGTTTTATTTTGGCCTTGACTTATTTTACGTCTTTTTAACCGACTTGGTTTCTCTAGTATATTTTATGCTTTTCCTTTCCATTTTATTTTTCCTTTCCGTTGTAGGTAATCACGTTATTTAGTTAATTTTTATTTGTTTTCTTTTTCACTGTTCTTTGTTTTGTAACGTATTTGTACCTCGGACTCTTTTGCTTTTCCACTCTTCATCTTTTCGAATCGTTATATTTTCGTTAAATTGTTTTATCTTGTCATTGACTTATTTTGTACCTGTTTTCAGAGGACTTAGTATTCTAGTAAATTTTATTTTCATTTCCATTAAATTTATTTAGTTTGGCCTTGGTTTACTTTTTATATGCCTTTCAAATGATGTGGCATTTCAAGTATATTTTATTTTTCATTCACTTCTTTTACCTACATTACGTAGTACGTTTTTACTAATTTTTTTCGTTGTTCTTCAATCTTAGAAAATGTGTTTTAACTCAGACCCTTCTGTTTTTTAGCTCCTCAAAATCTTCCAGACCTTGAAATTTTTAGTGATTTTTTTTATTTTGATATCTGCTTAGTTTCTATTGTTTTTCAATGATTTAGTGTTGTTGGCATATTTTCTTACCAGTTCTTTTACACATTATATAGTTGATTTTATTAATAATTTTTTTCTCATCATTCTTCAATTTCCTAACGTGTTTCTATCTCTGATTCTTTCAGTTTCCCTCACCTTTTCCTTATCTTCATATTTAGAGTAAACCGTTTAATTTTGGCCTTTGCTTATTTTTATGTACTTTCAACTGATTTGATATTTGTCGTGCAGATTGCTTTTGCTTATACTTCTTCATGATGTGTATTATTATTTTTTTTGTTTTCTTCACCTTTGTAATCTTTTTACGTGTTTTCAAATGACTTGGCATTCTTCGTATATTTTGCTTTTCCTTCCCTCTTCTTTTATCCATACTCTATATAGTTGATTTTGTTTTTGTTGTTTTACTTTGTTATTTCACTGTTCTTCAACTTTTAAATGTATTTCTGCCTTATATGGTTCGGTTTTCAGCTCTTCATCTTTTCCAATTCTTTATATTTTTAGTAAACCTTTTTTTTTTGCCTTATACTTTTTTTCTACAGGTTTAAAAATGACCTCATATTCTTGTTATATTTCGTTTCATCTTTCCATTTCATGTAGCCACCAATATGTTTTTTTTAACACTTTTCTTTTTCAACTGTCTTCGATTTTTAACGTGTTTGTACTTCAGACGATTTTGTTTTTTACTCTTCCATTTTATTGAATCTTTATATTTTCAGTAGGTTATTTAATTTGGCCTTGGCTTATTTTCTAAGTGTTTTTAGTGACTTGGTATTTTTGGTCTATTTTATTTTTCATTCCCACGCCTTTTACCTATCTTATTTAGTTGACTTTTTATCACTCACTTTTTGCCGCTCTTCAATTTTTCAATGTGTTGCTTCCTCATATGCCTTTTCTTTTCCACTCTTGATCATTTTCAAAATTTTAAACTTTAAGTAAGCTACTTTGTTTTGACCTTGTCTAATTTTTTTTCCGTCTTTTAAGTACATGTTATTCTTATTATATTTTGTTTTCTCTTATCACTTCTTTTATTTACTTTATGCAGTTCATTTTTTTATTACTTCTCTTTTTTTGGCATTATCCGAACTTTAACATGTTTGTACCTCTGACGCTTTTGCTTTTCAATTATTCATCTTTTGGGATCTTTATATTTTCATTAAATAGTTTTATTTTTGACTTTATTTTTGTTTTTGCATGTTTTGAAATATTCTTGGTATATTTTGCTTTTCGTTATGACTTCGTTTACCATATTGTGTAGTTAACTTTTTAGAACTTTTCTTTTTCTTCGTTCTTCAATTTTTAACGTGTTTGTATCTCTGACCCTTTTTCTTTTTCACTCGTCGCCCTTTGAAATCTTTATCTTTTCAATTAACTGTTTTATGTTTTACGTTTTTGGAAATGACTTGGTATTTTAATAAATCTTATTTTTCATTTCATTTCTTTTACCCACATTATGTACTATATTTGTTATACTCCCTTTTCATGCTCTTTCGTTTTTCCACTCTTAACCTTTATATTTTACTAAACTTATTTGTATTATCCTTGGCTTATTTTCTACGTACTTTTAAATTACTTGTTATTAAAATTTTCATTTCAACTTCTTTGACCCATATTATGTAGCATAACTTTTATTACTAATTTTTTCATATTTCTTCAATTTTACAATGTGTTTCTGCCCATATTCTTTCCTTTTTTTCAACTCCACAACTTTTTCATATCTTTATATCTTCAGTAAATTTTTTTACTCGTACCTTGGCTTAGTTTCACTGTTTTTTAAATGACTTATTACTCTTGGTACATTTTTCTTTATCTTACCACTTCTTTTTCGTACCCACATTATGATACTTTTGATGCTTTTGCTTTTCACCTCTTCTTCTTTTCGAATCTTTATATTGTATGTAAACTATTTTATTTTTGTCTTTGCTTATTTTCTACGTGTTTTTAAATAAGTTAGTGTTCTAGTAAATTTTATTTTTCATTTCCACTTCCTTTTCATTTCTACTTCTTTTACCCACATTATGTATTATAGTTTTTTATTATACACTTTTTTCGTCGTTTCAATTCTTTTAACAATTTTTTGCTTCATTCTCTTTTGTTTTTTCATCTTTTTCGAATGTTTCTATTTCATTAAACTTCATTATTTTGGCCTTGGCTTATTTTTTCACGTGTTTTCAAATGACTTGGTATTCATACTATATTCTATTTTTCATTTCCACTTCTTCTACCCACATTATGTAGTGTATTTTGTATTAGTATTAGTTTTTTGTTGTTCTTCAATGTGAATCTGGCTCTTACTCTTCTGTTTTTCAACTCACCTTTTTTGAATCTTTATATTTCAGTAACTTTTTTATTTTGACCTTGATTTAGTTTCTACAATATTTCAAATGACTTAGTACTTTTGGTATATTTTATTTTCTCTTACCAATTCTTTTACCCATGTTATATAGTTGGATTTTTTATTACATTTTCAATCTCTTAATATGTTTCTGTCTCTGACACTTTTAGTTCTGTTGATCTTTCCACGTCTTCATATATAAAGTAAACTGTTTAATTTGGACCTTGGTTTTTTTTTTTTGTGCTTTCAAATGATTTGATATTCATTGTATGGATTGATTTTGGTTTCCACTTCTTTTTATGCAGATGATGTATCTTTTTGTTTTACTTTTTTTCACTATTATGTAATTTTTCAATGTGTTTTTACCTCGTACTCTTTTGCTTTTGCCCTACTCATCTTTTTCAAATGTTTATATTTCAGTAAATATTTTTATTTTGGGCTCGGATTATTTTTACGTGTTCCCAAATAACTTGGTATGCTTGATATATTTTGATTCTTCCTTACTCTTCTTTGACCCATATTCAGTATTTCTTTTTTTTTTATCTCTTCTTATTACACCGTTCTTCAATTTTTACATTTAGTTTTGTCTTAGACGATTCTTAGTACAGTTGTTATCCTATCCAAATTTTTAGTAAACTCTTATATTTTGGCCTTCATTTCTTTTTCAATATGTTTTGAAAAGACTTGATATTCTTGCTATATTTTGCGTTTCCTTCCCGTTTCTTTTATTCACAATATGTAGTTCATTCTTTTAGCACACTTTTATCTACCTTTCTTAATTTTTAACGCATTTATACCTCTGACGGTTTTGTTGTTTTATTCTTTATCTTATCGAATCTTTATATTTTCAGTAGACTATTTTATTTTGGTAGTGGCTTGATTTCTAAGTGTTTTTAAATGACTTGGTATTCTTGGTATATTTTATTTATCATTTTCACTTCTTTACCCATATTACATAGGTGATTTTTATTTCTCTTTTTTCGTCGTTCTTCAAGTTTTTATCGTGTTTCTTCCTCAAATGCTTCCTTTTTTTCACTCATCATCATTTTTAAATCATTTTTCTATGTGTTCTCATATAACTTAATATTCTTATTATATTTTGCGTTCTCTTTCCACTTCGTGTATCCACAATATATAATTTATTCCTTTAACACTTTACATATACACCTTTCTTGATATTTAATGTGTTTGTATCTCGGACAGTTTTGTTTTTTTACTCTTCACCTTGTTGAATTTTTATATTTTCTGTAGACTATTTTATTTTGGGCTTGACTTATTTTCTAAGTGTTTCCAAATGATTTGGTATTCCTAATATATGTAGCTTTTCACCATTACTTTACATATACACCTTTCTTGATATTTAATGTTCATTTATTACTTTATGTAGTTGATTTTTATCACTTTTTTTTACCATTCTTTTTTATTTTTAACTTGTTTGTACCTTTAAAGCTTTCTCTTTTCGACGCTTCATTTTTTTCAAATCTCTATATTTTGAATAAACTGTTTTATTTTACCTTCTTTTGTTTTTATATGTTTCAAAATAACATGGCATTCTTGGTATATTTGGCTTTTCTTTATCATTTCTTATGTCCACATATGCAGTAGATTTTTTTATAACTTTTCTTTTTCTCTATCCTTCGACTTTTAGCGTGTTTGTACCTTTGACGCTTTTTTTTTCCTTCCAATTTTCAGTTTTCAAATATTTATATCTCTAAATTGTTTTATTTTTGCTTGACTTATTTTCTACATGTTTCCAAATGACTTAATATTCCTACTATTTTGTTTTTCATCTCTAGTTTTTTCACCAAATTGTGTAGTATATTTTTTTGTTACTAATTGTTTTCATCGAACTTTAGTTTTAAGATGGTTTCCGTCTCATACTCTCTACCTTTCCACCCTTCACGTTTTTCAAATCTTTATTATTTCACTAACCAGTTATCTTTTTCTTTTTCTTTTGGGACCTTGTCTTATTTTTTACATGTTTTAAATGACTTAGTACTCTTGATATATTTTGCTTTTTCTTATCCATTCTTTATCCACAATATATCTTAATTTTTTAATTTCTTTTTCTTTTCATTGTTTTTTTAATTTTTAACGTGTTTGTTCTTGAGACACTTTTGCTTTTTCACTTTTCATATGTTTGAGTTTTTATATTTTAGTACACTCTTTTCTTTTAACCTTGATATATTTTCTACCTGCTTTTCAAATGACTCAGTATTCTTGATATATTTTATTTTCTTTAACAATCTGTTACCTGCATTATGTAGTCAAAGTTTTTTTTTTTACTTTCTTTTTTCATTCTTCTTCAATTTCTTATGTTTCTGCTTCAGAGGTTTTTGCTTCTCCTCATCTTTTTAATCTTTATATTTTTACTATTTTATTTTGGGCGTGGCTTAATTTTTACGTGCTTTCAAGTGGCTTAATGTTCTTGGTAAATTTTGCTTTTGCTTTTCGCTTCTTTACTCACATTTTGTAGCTGATTTTTCTATTGCTTTCTTTTTTCACCATCTTTAATTTTTTTTAACGTGTTTCTGTATCAGCTGCCTTTGTTTGTTAACCTTTTATTATTTATGAATCTTAAAATTTTTGGTAAACTATTTGTTTTGGCTTTGGCTTTTTTTATATACGTATTTGTAGATGATTTCATATTGTTGGTATATTTTGTTTTTTTGTTTCACTTGTTTTTATCCAAATTATTTAGTTAAAATTTTAATTTCTTTTTTCTGTTCTTTTATTAACGTGTTTCCGCATAATATGTTTGAGCTTTTCCATACTTCATCTTTTTTGAATCTTTTTAATTTATGTAAATTGTCTTACTCTCTACATGCTTTCAATTGACTTGATATTCTTGATAAAGTATGTAGTTGATTTTTTTAATAATTTTACTTGTGGTAGCATTTGTCACTACATAATTTATGTTAGCTATCTCACACCAAAATTTTGCATAAGTGTGGCATTTACCTCCAGACTATTTTCTGGCGGTTACTTAACTTAGCGAGACGGATCTTAGATCAAGGGTGGCATCACAATCTTGGAGCCGAAGATTGGGAGGGTCGCAAGAGGTGGTACAAGGTTCTCTGGGGATATGACTGGAGGTTGGCGAGCTTAGAGTCAGTGGTAGTGGTGGACATAGTGGTGGCAGTTTGGTGGATGTGCCTGTTTAGAAAGAGAAGAAAAGAAAAGGAGTGCGGGCCAAGAATGTCTTCCGAAAATAAACCATGTCACTACTCTGGCGAGTTTTGTGACACGAGAAATGGCAAAAAGTGTTAGGTGCCCCACTTTAAGCATGTTTATGCCGTGTCGTAGCTTGAATAAAAATGCCGGCGCCTAGTGTTTTTAACCCTTTTTTAACTCATTTTTTTTCTAACGCGTTCGCGTTTCCATTCCTTATATTTTTATAATCTCTATATTTTCAATAAACTCTGTTTTTTTTTTTGCAAGGGCTTATTTCCTACATGTTTTTAAATTGGTATTCATGGTATATTTTGCTTTTCCTTCCCAGTTCTTTGACTGTCATGATGTTTTTTGTTACTTTCTTTTTCGCTATTCTTCAGTTTTTAAACGTGTTTCGCCTCAGACGCTTTCACTTTTTCATTCTCATCTATTTCAAATCTTTATATATATTTTGTAAAATCATCAAGTTTGGGCATGGCTTGTTAGTGTTTCAAAAATACTTGGTGTTTGTTTTTCATTTTCACTTCTTTTTACCCCATTCTTTATGTTGTAAAATGTTGATTACTTTTTACCCCATTCTTCAGTTCTTCAGTTTTTCATTTTCACATTTTGTAAAATGTTGATTACTTTTTTTTAACCATTCTT
This sequence comes from Escallonia herrerae, assembly GCA_033070095.1. Lineage (NCBI taxonomy): Eukaryota > Viridiplantae > Streptophyta > Magnoliopsida > Escalloniales > Escalloniaceae > Escallonia > Escallonia herrerae. The sequence goes on along the minus strand of JAVXUP010000943.1, from coordinate 266,828 downwards.
TATTCGTTTATCCTTTTCCGCCTCAAACAATTTGGCTTTTCAACTAATCATCTTTTCCAAGTCCTTATATTTTCGGTAAACTGTTTTATTTTCACCTTGGCATATTTTATACTTGTTTTCAGATAACTTGGTATTCTTTTTTTTTGTTAGACTATTTATCCGCTTTTTGACTTATCATCTTTTTTGTTGTTCTTCAATTTGTAAAAAGTTTCTGCTGCAGAAGCTTTTGTTTTTCCACTCTTTATCATTTTAAAATATCATATATTATCAATAAACTATTTTATTTTTGCCTTTACTTTTTCTACATGTTTTCAAATGACTGGCAATTCTTGGTATATTTTGTTTTTTTATTTTCACTTTTTTTAATACACATAATATAGTTTATGTTTTTATGACTTATAATTTGTCGGTATTTCAATTTTTAACGTGTTTTTATGTACTTTCAAATGAATTAGTATCCTTGGTATATTTTGCATTTCCTACTTTTTGCCCATGCAATGTGGTTGATTTTCTTATTACCTTCTTTTTCAAGTGATTTTGAAAATTTTAACTTATTTCTGCAACATATGCTTTTGTCTTTCCATTCTTCATCTTTCCAAATTTTTATATTTTTAATAAATGTTTTCGTTTGGCCTTGGCTTATTTTCTATGTGTTTTCATATGACTTGGTTTATTTTGTTTTTCCTTTCCATTACCTTGACTCACATTATGTATTTATCTTATTTCACTTTATTTTTATCATTCTTCAATTTATTAACATGATATTCAGCCTCATACGCTTTCAATTCGCCTTTTCTTTTTAGAATCTTTATATTTTTGGAAAACCTTTTTTTTACGTCTATTTATCTTCTTCGTGTTTCCAAATGAACTGATATTCTTGGTATTACTACTTTTTCTTTCCACTTATTTTGTCTACAATATTTTATTTTACTTGTACTTTTTACCAAATTTTTTCACCATTCTTTAATTCTTAAGTGCTTCTGTCTGAGTCTGAGATGATCTCACTTTTTCATTATTCATCTCTTCCAATATATTTAGTAAACTGTTGAATTTTGGCTTTGTTCTTTTTTTATGTGTTTCCATGAGACTTGGTATGCTTGGTATTTTTTGTTTTGGATTTCCACTTCTTTTGCCATCATTGTATATTTGATAGTTTTTATTGCTTTTTTTTTTTTTACTGTTTTCCCAATTTTTGAACTTGTTTTGCGTCAGACACTTTCAGTTTTCTACGATTCATATTTTTTGAATTTTTATATTTTCATTAAACTGTTTTATGTTGGCCTTGACTTATTTTATGTCTTTCCAACTGGTATCCCTGGTATATTTTTTGCTTTTCCTTTTCATTTTATTCTTCATTTCCAATGCTGGTAATCACGTTGTTTAGTTAATTTTTTATTAGTTTTCTTTTTTACCATTCTTCAGTTTGTAACGTGTTTATACCTCATACGCTTTCGCCTTTCCACTCTTCGTCTTTTCGAATCATTCAGTAAATTATTTTATCTTGGCCTTGGCTTATTTTTCTACCTTTTTTTAAATGACTTGGTATTCTAGTGAATTTTATTTTTCATTTCCATTTCTATTTCTTTTACCCACATTATGTAGCTAATTTTTTATTACTGACTATTTTATTCTTCAATTTTTTATGTGTCACCGCTTCATAGTCTTTCATTTTTCCACTCTTTATCATTTCTAAAATTTTATATTTTATTAAACTTATTTAGTTTGGGCTTGGCTTACTTTCGACGTGCTTTTCAAATGATGTGGTATTTCACTTCTTTTACCTACATTATGTAGTATCTATTTACTAATTTTTTTTTGTTGTTCTTCAATCTTAAAATGTATTTTAACTCAGACTCTTCGTTTTTCATTTCCTCAAAATTTTCCAAACCTTGATATTTTTAGTGATTTTTTATTCTGACATTTGCTTAGTTTCTACTGTTTTCAATGATTTAGTGTTCTTGGTATATTTTTTTTCTTACCATTTCTTTTACACACAATATGTAGTTGATTTTTTTAATAATTTTTTCTCATCATTCTTCTATTTCCTAACGTATTTCCATCTTCTATTCTTTCAGTTCCCCACATCTTTTCCTCATCTTCATATTTGGACTAAACCGCTTAATTTTGGCCTTTGCTTATTTTTATGTGTTTTCAATTGATTTGATATCCGTTGTGCGGATTGCTTTTGTTTTATACTTCTTTTTAGACACATGATGTATTATTATTTTTTTCCTTTTTTTTCACCTTTTTAATCTTTTAACGTGTTTTGAACTCATATCCTTTCACTTTACCCCTCCTTATCTTTTTCAAATCTTTATGTTTTTAGTAGACATTTTCATTTTGCTGGTACTAGTTTTTACGCGTTTTCAAATGACTTGCTATTTTGCTTTTCCTTGCCTCTTCCATACTCTATAGTTGATCTTTTTTTTTTTTTACTTTCTTATTCGCTGTTTTTCAACTTTTAAATGTATTTTTGCCTTTAACTGTTTGCTTTTCAGCTTTCATCTTATCCAAATCTTTATATGTTTAGTAAATATTTTTCTTTTTGCCTTGGCTTCTGTTCTACGTATTTTCAAATGACTTCATATTCTTGTTATATTTTAATTCATCTTTCCAGTTCTTGTAGCCACAATATTTTTTTTAGCACTTCTCCTTTTCACCTTTCTTCATTTTTTAACGTGTTTGTATTTCAGACGATTTTGTTTTTCAATACTTGCATTTTATTGAATCCTAATATTTTCAGTAGGTAATTTAATTTGGCCTTGGCTTATTTTCTAAGTGTTTTCAATGACTTGGTATTCCACTTCTTTTACCCATATTATGTAGTTGAGTTTTTATTACTCACTTTTTTTACCGCTCTTCAATTTTCTAATGTGTTTCTTCTTTAGATGCTTTTTCTTTTCCACTCTTGATCATTTTTAAATCTTTATACTTTAAGTAAACTACTTTTTTTTGGCCTTGCCTAATTTTTTTCATCTTTCACATGGTATTCTTAGTACATTTTTGCTTTTCCTTATCACTTCTTTTATTTACTTTATGCAATTCATTTTTTATTACTCTTCTCTTTTACTATTTTCTTTAACATGTTTGTACCGCTGACACTTTCGCCTTTCAATTATTCATCTTTTGGAATCTTTATATTTTCATTAAATAGTTTTATGTTTGACTTATTTTAGTTTTTGCATGTTCTGAAATATTCTTGGTATAGTTTGTTTTTCCTTGCGACTTCTTTTATCCGTATTGTGTAGTTAATTTTTTTATAACTTTTCTTTTTCTCCATTCTTCAATTTGTTTGTATCACTAACGCTTTTGTTTTTACACTCTTCATCCTTTGAAATCTTTATCTTTTTAGCTAACTGTTTTATTTTGGCCATTGCTTATTTTTTACGTGTTTGCAAATGACTTGGTATTTTAATAAATTTTATTTTTCATTTTCATTTCTTTTATCCACATTATGTGTACTATATTTGTTATTACTCTCCTTTTCATACCCTTTCTTTTTTCCACTCTTCAACTTTTTCAAATCTTTATTTTACTATACTTATTTATATTAGCCTTGGCTTATTTTCTATGTGTTTATAATTGACTTGTCATTCCTTATATATTGTATTTTTCTTTCAACTTCTTTGACCCACATTATGTACCCTAACTTTTATTACTAATTTTTTCGTCTTTCTTTAATTTTACAATGTGTTTCTGCCCATACTCTTTCTTTTTTTCAACTCCACAACTTTTTCATAATTTTATATTTTTAGTAAATTCTTTTATTCGCACCTTGGCTTAGCTTTCATTGTTTTTCAAATGACTTATTACTCTTGCTATATTTTGCTTTATCTTCTCACTTCTTTTTTTACCCACATTATGATTGCTGAAGTTTGTATAACTTTTCTTTTACTGTTCTTCGATTTTTAACGTGTTTATACTTCTGATGCTTTTGCTTTTGCTTTTCAACTCTTCTTCTTTTTGAATCTTTATATTGTCAGTAAATTGTTTTATTTTTGTCTTTGCTTATTTTCTACGTGTTTTTAAATGTTTTAGTATTCTAGTAGATTTTATTTTTTATTTCCACTTCTTTTTCATTTCTACTTCTTTTACCCACATTAAGTATTATATTTTTTATCACTCAATTTTTTCGTCGTTCTTCAATTTTTTTAACGTGTTTTTGCTTCATACTCTTTCGTTTTTCTACTCTTCATCTTGTTTGAATGTTTCTATTTCATTAAACTTCATTACTTTGGCCTTGGCTTATTTTTCACGTGCTTTCAAATGATTTGATATTCCTACTATATAGTATATTTTGTATTATTATTATTATTTGGTCGTTCTTCAATGTTACAATGTGAATTGCCTCATACTCTTCTGTTTTTCAACTCCTCAACTTTTTTGAGTCTTTATATTTTAGTAACTATTTTATTTTGACCTTGGTTTATTTTTCATAAATTTTCAAATGACTTAGTACTTTTGGTATATTTTATTTTCTCTTACCACTTCTTTTATCCACGTTATATAGTTGATCTTTTAATTACATTTTCAATCTCTAGCTATGTTTCTGTCTCCGACATTTTCAATTCTGCTGATCTTTCCTCATCTTTATATTTTTACAATGTGTTTCTGCCCATACTCTTTTTTTCGCCGTCCTTCAACTTTTTAAAGTGTGTTCTTCGTTACATGCTTTCTCGTTTCCACTCTCAATCATTTTCATGTGCTTTCAAATGAATTGATTTTTTTTGTAAGTTTGATACATACCATAAATGACGAAGCTGTAAACTTGGATTCTCATTATTTTGCAATAAAAAGGTATATTGTTTTTCCCAATTTTACCACATGACCGTGTCACTAGATCAGATTTTGTTATGCTCCAGAATAACCAAGCATGCTTCTCTTAAAGCTCTTGTTATATATGATTCCAAACTGAAAGACAGGACCAAAAGTTATATAACATGATATATGCTAAGATGACACATGACACCAATAATAAATAATACAGCATATGTATGTGCCCAGAATGAAGTCAAATGCAACAAGAATAATAATAAAGTTATATAACATGATATACGCTAAGCATGCTTCTCTTTGTTGTCAAGCCATATGTAACTGCTCAAGAATGAAGTCAAATGCAAAACATCCTATTTAGAGTGTTTTACTTGATTGGCTATTTTGTAGCTTTCCTCGGTGTTCAGTATTACTTGTTTAGAGTGTTTAGTTGTTTTTTTTTAACAGCTATACGTGTGTAATGTGTCTAAAATTTACAAATTAGAGCTCGAACTGTGGTCTTGTCTTGTGAATCAAACCGTGGTTTTTGGCTTGTGCCTTATCAACTCATTGGTGATATTGGTTATGTTTCTATACTTGTTTTTCACGTTATTAGTTTTTGTAATATTTTAAGTTTTTTAAGCTAATTTTAGTATCATCATATAATTGAATATCAGGAATATACATGTCGAACGCAAGCACTGATACAAAGGATCCAGCTTGGAAATTGCAACGTCAACTATATCTAATTCTTCAGTCCACTTGGTAGACGAACAAGATGAAGTTGAGGAGGAGTCTCTACCAGACCTAGAGTCTATGATTCCGTTTGAAGAATGCGTTGTTGCCTTGGCCCTTAGTGATGATGAAGACGGTGGTATTATGTTCACTTAAAATTTAGTGATTTGCTATTATTTAGTGGATATAAGACTTTTCTAATGTTGAAAGCTTGTTATATTACGATATTATGATATTTGAAACTTTTTCTATTGTTTGGAAGTTTATTAATTATCATGTTCTGAATTTTTTTACTTAATTTTATTGTTTTAATGCACTATTATTTATTTATTTTAATATTGTGTCTTGGTTCAAAAAGGCGCGCGCCTTGCGCCTAGCACCTAGGCTCCAGGGACCTTTTGCCCCTTAGGTGTGCCTGCGCCTTTACTAACACTGGTGACGTTACTTCGTCATGAAAAAACTCATTTTTGCGCGACTCATCATCGCGCCTCAACCATCGCATGCCGCACGTTGCTCGTCGGTGTGCCTTGGCACTTGCCCAAGGAGGTTGGTCTTGGCCTTCCTCTTGGGGTTGGCCTCGGCCTTCCTCTTGGGGTTGGCCTCGGGGGTTGGCCTCGGCCTTCCCCTAAGGTTGGCCTTGGCCTTCTCCCCAAGGGTCGGCCTTTGGCTTTCCCCTTAGCCCTTGCACTTCTCTTCAACGGGTCATGTGCCTCCGCGACGTCCGTCGCCCGTGACAACTTGCCAATGTCCGTCTCCTACGACGTTCGTCGCCAGCGATGACAACGCGACAACTTTAAGACGTTCATCGCCCGTTGCCTGGGCGTCATCTCTGCGACACTCATCGTTTCGTCGCGAGGGTGCTGTCTCTTCGACCCCCATCGCCCACGCGCACGCGCCGTCACCCTACACACTCTGCCGCACCACTGATACAGTCGCGCCCCCTGGGTCCCTGTCACACTACCATGCCTGGGCACCGTCTTCACGACCCCGTCCCTGGTGTCCGCACGTCGCCTCTGCGACTCCCGTCACCGACTCCTACCCGCCATCACCTTACACACTTCACCATGCCATGCACCGTGCCACTGATACAGTCGCGCCCTCTGGCGCCTTGTCACATTACAGTTCCCCCGGCACCTTACACACTTCGCCGCGCCATGCGCCGTGCCACTAATACAGTCGAGCCCCCTGGCTCCTTGTCACATTACAGTGCCCCCGACACCTTACACATTCTGCCGCGCCATGCGCTACTCCACTGATACAGTCGCACCCCTGGCTCCCTGTTACACTACCATGCCCCTATCACCATACACACTCCACCGCGTTGTTGATACAGCCCCCGTACCTTCAGGCTCTCTATCACAATGTCGTGCCCCCGGTACCATACGCACTTTATCGCGCCCATGAGCCACAGTCATGTTACATGCCCCCCAGGCACCACACTCATTCACCACACCATGTGCCCCCGCCATGGACGTGGAACATGGTTCCACCCACTCTCCGGAGTGTGCAGAATCCCGTGGGGATAGACGACTCCTCCGGGACACTATCTCCACCAGGGAGCTTTTTAACTCCCTTTCCGCTAGGTTGAAGGCTCTTCCAGGATGCTACCTCGGCCAGCCGGGTAAACAACTCCTCAAGGATGCTACCTTGACGCGCTCTGAGTGCCCCTACACAAGGACTCACCCGTGGGGATAGGCGACTCCTCCGAGACACTATCTCTACTAGGAAGCTGTTCAACTCCCCTTTCGCTAGGTAGAAGGCTCCTTCGGGATGCTACATCGACCAATCAGGTAGACGGCTCCTCTGGGATGCTACCTTGACATGCTCTGAGTGCTCCGGCATTAGGACTCACCCGTGGGGGTAGGCGACTCCTCCAGGACACTATCTCCGCCGGAGAGCTTTTCAACTCCCCTTCCGCCAGGTAAATGGCTCCTTTGGGATGCTACCTCGACCGGCCAGATAGACGGCTCCTCTGGGGTGCTACCTCGGCCTGTAGGATAGACGGCTCCTCCAAGACACTATCTCCCCCAGGGAGCTTTTCAACTCCCCTTTCACTAGTAGATGGCTCCTCCGGGATGCTACCTCGCCCGTGGGGTAGACGACTCCTTTAGGATGCTACCTTGATGCGCTCCGAGTGCTCCGACACAAGGACTCACCCGTGGGATAGACGACTCCTCTGGGACACTATCTCTGCTAGGGTGTCTTCGTGACTGGCATACGCTCTCCGGCATTAGGGGCTTGCGTTGGCACCCTTATGGACTATGACCCTCGGGTCATTTCGAGACGGAAGTAGGTCTTCAGAGGGCATCACACCTAGTCTGCCTGGCAGTTGGGTGTCGGGTCTTCCCTACCACTGTTAGGCCTACGGGACTCTACAAGGTTTTGAATTAATGACTAGATTATGGGTTCTCTGGCTACCCCGACGCAATGGGAGCCAGTATTTCCAGATAGACAGAGCAACGCTGTGCAGGCTGGCCAGGTGAATATGCGATTCGACAGTCCGTGGAGCACTGGCAGCTGTGGACCCCTCGGTGACGTGTCACTCCCGGGGAGCGCCACGTGTCGCATGTTGACATCATCATCTCAACCTCTATAAATAGAGGTCTTGAGAATTCATTTAAAGGACTTCTTCTTCTTGGACAGGATTCCCACACTTGAACATTCTCACCTTCTCACTCTAGAAAACCTTAACTCTGGATCCAAGCATCGAACTGTGACTGTCGTCGTATATTCGCATCGCGCCATCACCCTCAGGCTCTGTCTGGGAAGCCCTTAGTCTCTAACCTTGTTCCATCCTTACTGTGTCTTACATCATCATACTTGGCATCTGACTCGAACTGCATTCCTTGCGGCACCTCCACGTCGACTGCGAACCCACTTTCCTTGGCATCACAAGCATGCAACACATATATATATATATATATATATATATATATATATATATATATATATATATATATATATATATATTTGTGTGAAATGGTTGTAAATAAAAGGGTTGAAGGAGTATGGTGTGGCTACAGTGGGTCTGTGTGTATGATATGTGTATATATAGGTGTCACGTGAGTGTGTTTGTGGGTATCAGGTTAGCGTTAGGAATTATACATGCATGGGTGTCGTACAGTGATTATTAATGCATACAAATTTAAACTATGATACCTTAGACTATATTAGAGTTCATGGCAAATTTTCATAATTTTCTGAAATAGTTATTTTTTAATATTTTCTGCAACTTCAGACTTATAAAATTCGTTTGAGTCTATAAATCCATAAACATATTCTTGAAAATTTGGGATAATGTTTTAATGGTATGAATAAGTCTCAGTTTAAGTTTGATAATTTTTAGAGCTTGAATAAAAAGTCGACTGGAAATGTTATTATTTCTTCTAGTTAAGCCCCTGCGAGGGAAGTAATGTTTAACTTAGTTTATGAGTATTTAGGTATTAGTGTTTATTTAAGAACAATGTAATAATGTAAAAGCTTTGATACACATTGGGGCCTTTTTTTTTTTTATCGAATTTTAGGTAATCAAATGAATAAGTGATTGATCAATCGATTGTCTAACGTTCTGAAAATTTTGGGATGTTACAAGTCCACAGATGCCGAAAAGTTAAGTGGGGACTCAGGTCTGGTTTGAGAGATTGAGTGATCATTGTTCAATTATTAAGCTATGTGGAGAGCGTAGATCTTGCACGTGCGTTGGAATAGTCCAGATCTAATAACAAGAAGAAGTTTGAGCAACACGAGGTGGCCAAAAGAGGGATAGACATGAGGGTAGAGCCTCAGAGGCTGACAAGTGTCAACAGCTCTCTTTTGCACCGTAACCAGGTGCTCAGAGTTGGCGGATAGAGCAGAATCAGGGATTCAAGCCCTGCTTCATCTAAGGGATTTAGACGTGGGAAAATTTTTGGGGGCCAACTAGGACAGAATATGGTTTTTATACGTGCGCAGAGTGCAGAAGCTAGATCGGCGTGGAGTGTTAGGTCTAGAACCCCGCAGGACCCAGGGCATCGATTTACATAGAGTGCGAGTTAGGGTACCAGATTTGTAACATCCTGGGATTTTCGGAACGTTAACACTCGCTCGATCAAATACACTAAGACAACAAATGACGTCAAATTCAACTAATTTAGAATCGTCAACCAGTCAGAGCAACTAAACCATTGAGTAAAATAATACTCTTAGCGTACTATTACAGTTGAAACATCAAGTCTAAGTTAACAATTCTAAATATCAATAATGACCCACGCAGGGGTTCTAATGACTAAGACTAAAACTTAAAGTATCTTTCGCTCGGCTCAGATCTAATCCACACCCAATACGATCTATAGTTGGTTTTCACCTATGGAAAGAAAGTAAAAGGGAGTGAGCTTTTGAGAGCTCAGTAAGGTCGCTCAAACGAGGAAATTACAAATAATTCACAAATGCAATTAAATGATATTTTTTTAAAGAGTTTTAAAAGTATCATAACCAATTTGATTAGACATCAATACAATTTTCAGATACGTTGTAAACAATTACAAATACTATTGACTTGAGCAATTGCAAAGCCACACAGGTAGTGCAGGGTAATCACTTGGCAAAGTCACAAAGGCGATGCTCACTAACACTTTACACTGACTAGTCCATCAAGGCACTAGTCCGCACCAATACCCCAGCTAGTCTATCAAAGCACTAGCCCACACCAATACACCAGCTAGTCCATCAAGGTACTAGCCCACACCAATATTCTCCAACATACACCAACTCCCACCAAAACACGCCAATGCAGAATCTCAAATCAATTTAACAGAATTATAACAAACGGTAATACAATGATTAAGCCGATGAACAACGAGAGATAAATGTAGAGCATCAAATAAGATTTTCAATAAACGTTTAAGGCTCAAAACAGGGCATTAAAGGCAAACAATGCACATTTCAACTATAATGGAGTCCAAAGAAAATTCGATAGCAATACAAGAAAAAAAATTATGAGGACAAATAGATGAAACTGAGTTTCAGATAGAAATCCCTTACCTCGGTCCAAGCTATGCTAGTCTTAACCGGATACTCCTTAGTGTTGACCTAAAGGGAACAACCATATTATCAGAATATAATTTATTTTACGATATTATGAACCTAGCACGAACTCACACCTACTCTTAAAACGACCCGCTCGTCGATTATGCCAAACTTCCAAAATACCTTTCACACGAAAAATCACCCAAAACACCTCTCGTGTCTAAATCACAAATTTATCTTCCTTATAAGTAAGATCCTTAAAGTACTCTTAATTATAGGTGAATTTTATCAAAACAGCCCTCCGACAGGTAAAATTACCCAAAAAACCCTTCTCGGACGACAAATTACCAAAATACCCCTGGATCGCCTTCGCTCTGAAAATTTTTCAAAATACTTTAAAAACTCTTTTAAGCATACTAAAGTTATTTATTATTATCATCATTATTATTATTATTTGATTAAAAAGCATTTTAGAAAAATTACAGTTCAAAAATTCATAATCGCTAGCGGAAACGAGCTTTCGGAGGCTGATTCTAGTAAAAATAGCTAACAACCTTGAAACACTACAAAAGTTTATAAAATAAACCATTTCAGTAGCGTAAGGTTTTCTTAAAAATATCAGATAAAAATAATCTAATTTGGTACCTTAACTAAATCGAAAACTTCTTAGTATTGATAAATTATTTAATGATATTCAGGACTACGGAAAAATTCCAAAATTTTTGACAAAGTAGATCTCATCAAAATAATTGGGGTCTCTTCTTTTAACTTTGCCTAAATCAATCTCTAAATGGATTTTAAAAATCACAACAGGGCTGCAAGCTTGGATATAATCTTTAGCGACGCCTACGAGTACTATTCATGAATTACACATACTATAACACCTAATAAACACACACCTTTCTTCTCCACTACTGCCGAAGCACCCAAGAAATTTCCTTTTTGCCCAACACAAGCTGCTACATCTTAATAACACAATCTGAAAATATAATCATGAACTAAACTACACTCAAACTCACATAAACACATTAGACACATAATTTCTCACCTAATTCATCTCCCCATTATCCTTTGAACCAAGAACATAAACAGTTTTGGACGGCCATAGCTTCCCCCTTCATACACCGCACAAGCCCATGCACCCATTTACTTTTGCACTCACACTTATACACATCATATATATAAACACAAACATCATATATGACACAAATCTTTCACACCCACTGCCTCACGGCAGTGGGTCTCCTTCCTTTGTTTATTCAAACCATGCATATATCATATTATCTTCTTTTGTTTATTCAAACCATGCATCAGATTATCTACTCACACGAGTTCACTCATATACACAAACACATAGTAGATATAGATACATTTCTATATCCATTACACCTTCACCATTTTTTTTTCTTTTTTCTAAGTTCCAACGGCAGTGGCTTCTTGTCAAACCCAGCTATTCTACCATTACAATACCCATTACTCAATAAGAAACTGAATTTGAAAAGAAAACTTACCGAAGAAATGCTACGATCGCCGAAATTCCTTGCCGGCAGTTCTCTTTTCTTCTTTCTCCTTCTCTTTTCTTTCTTTTCTGAATCTCTCTCTTTCTTTAGTTGTGTAACTAAAGAGAAATTTTCTCCTTTTCTAGTGTAATCGAAATCTCTCCTCCCTTCTCCAATTTTTCCCCCCTCATTTTCTTCCTTTATTTAGGCTGTAACCGGTTGGTAATAAATCCCAAATTTGCACTATTCACTCCTAATTTCCTCCTCCTGTTCCCTCTCTGATATTGTTTCCAAAAAATAGATTTGACTAAATAAAATTCAGATTTGTATCTTTTAGTTCTATCTTTAAATTTAATTATTTAACTATCGTAAATTGTGTATTGTTTAATAAAAAGGTCGCTAAAGGTTGCCGCTAAATTATCGACATTAACCATAGATTATAAAAATATTACTAAAGTTTTCTAGAATTATCGTTAACGGTAATCGTCGCTAAAGACATCAATCCATATCACTTGTAACTACTATCAATATGTTATAACCTACGGTTTCAAAAAACTTGTCACTAAAGATCACAAAGGTTAGTGCTCAACAGTTCGTCGCTAAAAGTTTTGTATAAACCCGATAAAAATATATCAGGCTTCGGGATATTACAAGATTAGTTTCTCAAGTCACTCCTTGTGCTACTGCGGGAGGAGTCATGTGTTAGACCATGCAACAAGCTTATCGGGGGATGTTATAAGTGTGGCAATACAAAACATCAGGTTCGAGAATGCCCATCGGCTAGAGAAAATCAGCCAACCTTCGACCCCACACCTACAGCTAGTGCAGCAGCGAGTAGCATTCCTCGTCCTATAGGAGGTCAATTCTAGCAGGGACAAAGTCGGTAGAGCCAGACTTAACAGGCTCAAACTCAGCAAGGGTAGAGGCGCAGGACCTCAGCCAGAATCTTCGCTATGTCGGCTCAGAATGTTACAACATCTAATGATGTGGTGTCAAGTACACTTCCGGTTAATTCTCTAGATACCTATACATTATTTGATTCTGGAACGTCCTACTCGTTTGCATCGTGTAGCTTTGCACTAAGGCTGAAAGCAAAAAACTCGTACATTAGAGTCTAATATTGTGATAGGCACTCCAATGGGAGAGTTATTAGTAGTTTCTTCTGCCCTCTGTCGAATTGGGGGTAGCGACCTTCATGTAGATCATATCCCGATACCATGCGGGATTTTGATATTATTTTGGGCATGGATTCATTGTCTTCCAACCATGCATTTGTTGATTGTCATGGGAAGTTGGTTAGATTTACTATTCTGGGTTAGCATGAGTTTGTGTATCGTGGGTCTAAACCAAGTAGGTTGGTAAATATTATTTTTGCTATAAAAGGACAGCGATTACTCCGTTGGGGTTTTCGAGACTATATTGCTCATGTTAGGATAACCCCGAGTTACATCTATCTCTGTACTAGATCAATATCCAAATAATTTTCCTGAGGAGTTGTCGGGAGGGCCTGGTCATGAGATTGATTTCGTGATCGATCTTGTTCCTAGTGCGAAGCCCATTTTTAAAATTCCATATCGTATGGCTCCAACTGAGATGAAGGAGCAATTAAAGGAGTTGCTTGACTAGGGATTCATAAGTCCTAGTTTATCCCTGTGGGCTGTCCCAGTCCTTTTTGTGAAGAAGAAGGATGGCACAACATGACTCTGTATTGATTACAGAGAGCTGAACAAGATCTCGATCCACAATAAGTACCCATTACCCCGCATCCAAGACTTGTTTGATTAGCTTCAAGGTGCTTGTTGGTTTTCGAAGATCGATATGAGATTTGAGTATCATCAGTTAAAGGTGAGAAAAGAGGTAATACACCGAAGATAGCGTTTTGGACACGCTATGGTCATTACGAGTTCCTTGTCATACCTTTTGGTTTAACTAACGCCCCTACAACATTCATGTATTTAATGAATCAGGTGTTCATGGATTATTTAGACCAATTTGTCATCGTATTCATCCATGATATCTTGGTATACTCTAAGTCTGAGGAAGAACATAGAAAGTATTTGAGAGTGGTATTACAACAGTTGAGAGATCACAAGCTGTATGTGAAACTCTCAAAGCGTGAGTTTTGGCTCCAAGAGATGGTGTTCCTTGGACATGTTGTGTCTAGGGATGGAATTTCTGTGGACCCAGCAATGATTAAGATGGTGACTGAATGGTGGAAGCCTAGAACAGTGAAAGAGGTTCGTTGTTTTTTGGGTTTAGCCGTTTACTACTGACATTTTGTGAAAAGGGTTTTCTAAGATTGTGGGACTGTTGACCGCTGACCGCTTTCATGCAAGTTCCTTGGACTTAGGCATTTTTAGACACGTACATAACTTTGGTGATTGGACATTTCATGCCCTCTGACACATCTTTGGCATCACGTTCGACACCGTGTTCGGTACCGTATCCATCCACTGCCCTCTTGCGTCGATCTCGATGTTCAGCACACTATACGCTCCTTGCCTTGATCATTCAACATGCTTTGACTCGCACTCTGCACTATGTAGCATCACGAGGAAGTTCCACTCCTAAGGCTCTGACATGAGACCCATCTTCATCATGGGTTAGCAAGTCCTTTAAGGCATTACCTAAAAAGGACTTTCCAAATGCTTTAACTCGAGAACTCCTCTTTGCACGATAAGCAACTCCTTTTAAGACACATCTCCACTAATGTTGTTGTCCATGCGAGATCGGCCTACATGCTTCGCTACTGCAGCCTCTCACCATCGGATCATGGTGACTGTGTGATTAGTCTATGTGCCTCCACAAGGGCTCTTCATCGGCATTACTAAATAAACTCCAATTTTAATATAAAATTAGTTTAGTGTAATGATGGTTTGAATTTGAGGCATACATGAGAGAAGATATTTTGCAAAGTGAGAAGACATAAGACTTTTTTTGAAGACTGCAAGGCGTATTACACATTTTCAGTACTGTAAGATGACAAGAAATTGTTACACGACCCCAGTGTTTGCAAGAATGTCAACATATCATAGCTTTGAAGGATGTTTAGAAATGAGTATGGTATGATCAAATTTGATAAATCCAGATTATACTGAGTATTAAAACATTGGATAAAAAAGTTGACCGATTAGTTTTGATTCAAAATGCTTTAGAGGTAAATTGTAAATAACCGTCCGAGGTTTATATCGGTTTACACTTTAAGATCCCATGTTTTTCATTGTATCACATAACATCCCAACGCTCTAAATCCGTTGCAACTCAACCCAAAATCGTACTTTTATAAAGAAAAAAAATTGACGGTTGTTCTCACATGCCCCTCACGTGTTTTTTTTTTATATAACTAAAGTACACTTTTGGATCCAATTGCAACGTATTTAGTTTACTAGGGTGTTATGTGATACAATTAGAAACTTGAGATCTTAAGTGAGAAAATGATGTATACTTGAGGGGGTTTTTTTACAACTTATCCTCTCATTAATTTTGCGTTAATTTTAAGAACCGATTGTGATTTAGTCAAAAATCTTTAAACATCAGAAAATCAATCTCAAACGATTTCTTAGTTTGCCAAGTATAATCTAGAATTGATGTTTATACCCACATCAGTAGAATAGATCCACTAAATCCATGTCTAAAAATGTTGATATACTTATCAACCTCTATATAAATACAAGGTAACTGTTGTTATCACTTTACAAGTTGACTCGGAACTTCTCATACTTAATAATTTCATACCCAAACCAAGCACAAATTGCTACTTCTCCCACAAAATTTCTATTATTAAGAAGTTGAAATACGCCTTCAAAACTAGTACGATTACACCTAAGAACTTGAAATAGGCCTTCAAAACTAGTAGTATTACACTTGAGATCCCTCATATTTCCAACACTACAAACTAACCTCCGGTTTTCAACTCTAGATATGCAATAAAGCCCCCACAGGTTCAAACTTCCATAAATGGCAATGGACAAAAAAAGCGCATGTTACTCGCATTAAAGTACAAAACCCGGCAAGCCCAAAATAAATAAATTTCCAATAATTCATCGAAAGTCGTCACCTTGATTGAATTAAAAATAGAAACGACCCACCGACGCGGGCGGACAACCGAACCAGTCCCCCTCATCCCACTTGCAGCTTCAGATCGCATTCTCATTTCCCCATAACTCTCTCTCTCTCTCTCTCTGCAATCACTGCCACTGTCGACATGAAAGTTCTGTAAGTTTCGATCAGTTACAGGCAGAGTAGGCGACATATACATAAGGTATTGGTTGATATTGTTTGGCAGTTAGATCTGTCGGGTAATAGGAATGGCGGTTGCAGTCCGGGGCGGTCGCGGATCTGGTGGCGGATCGGGGCTCGCGTCCGGCCTCCGCAGCTTCTTCTCTTACCGGATCTTCGTCTCCGCAATGTTCACCCTCCTCTTCCTCGCCACTCTCTCCGTGCTCCTCTCCTCCCATCCCTCCGCCCACCACCACGACTCCGTAAGTCTTTCTCTCTCTGTTTCGTAATATATGTTCTCTTTGACTTTTTTGTGTGGAGGAAAGAATTTGAACATCTAAAACCGGAGTTGAACTCCTTTGGTAAATAAGGATTTAACAATTATTGCTTGGTAAGTCAAATTACGATAGAAGGGAAGTGGTAAGCGCAGTCGATCCTTGCATGTTGGAATTCTGTTCTAGTAATATACGAAAAGTGTTAGGGACAAAATTCATGAAATGGAGGGGGTTGTCCACTATTGATTTTATTTGAGCGAATTTTCTACGATAGAATTCGAACATCTAAAACTTTAATTGGACTTAAATTCTGATTTCAGATCAAATAAGACTGATTGACAAGTCAAACTAGGATAGAAAGGAGTGGAGTCGATGTTTACGTGTTTGGCTTCTATTCTAGGAATCTGCAAAAAAGTCGAAGTGTTTTTAAACTATGAAACAGGAGTAATGTATTAAACAAGTTTTTTTTCTGTGTTAGATGGTTTGATTAACACTAAACCGGTGACACAGATAACTGGAAACGCCTATGTGCATAGGACATTTCTAGCGTTGAATTCAGATCCACTGAAGACTAGGTTAGATTTGATATACAAGCAGGCGAATGATCATATGGTGCTTGTGAATGCATATGCTGCTTATGCGCGGAAGCTTAAGCTCGATATCTCAAAGCAACTTAGACTTTTTGATGATTTGGCACGGGAAATTACGGATCTGGGATTGAAGCCTAGTTATCGCACGTCGTTGCTCGAGTCGGATGGGCCGGTGGATGAGGATGTGCTGAGGCAGTTCGAGAAGGATGTCAAGGATAAAGTTAAGACAGCTCGATTAATGGTTGCAGAGGCTAAAGAGTCTTATGACAATCAGTTGAAGATTCAGAAGCTGAAGGATACTATATTCGCGGTCAATGAGTTGTTAATTAAAGCTAAAAAGAATGGTGCATTTGCTAGCTTAATTGCTGCGAAATCAACTCCCAAGAGTTTGCATTGTCTTGCCATGCGGCTCATGGAGGAGCGAATTGCGCATCCGGAGAAGTATACAGATGATGAGCCCAAGCCTGAGTTTGAGGATCCCAGCTTGTACCATTATGCACTATTTTCAGATAATGTGGTTGCGGTCTCTGTTGTGGTGAATTCAGCAGTGAAGAATGCAGAGGAGCCGTGGAAACATGTTTTTCATGT
This sequence comes from Escallonia herrerae, assembly GCA_033070095.1. Taxonomy (NCBI): domain Eukaryota; kingdom Viridiplantae; phylum Streptophyta; class Magnoliopsida; order Escalloniales; family Escalloniaceae; genus Escallonia; species Escallonia herrerae. Next base: position 249,167 of record JAVXUP010000943.1, on the reverse strand, counting down.
TGTTACTGATAAGATGAACTTAGCTGCTATGAAGGTTTGGTTTAAGATGAGGCCGGTAGAAGGTGGTGCCCATGTTGAGGTGAAATCCATTGAGGATTATCCATTCCTAAACTCCTCATACGTCCCTGTACTTAGGCAACTGGAATCTATAAACCTACAGAAATTTTACTTTGAGAACAGGGCAGAAAATGCGACTAAAGATGTCAACAACATGAAATTTAGGAACCCAAAGTACTTATCGATGTTGAATCACCTTCGGTTTTACTTGCCGGAAATGTTCCCGCGGCTGCATCGAATACTGTTTTTGGATGATGATGTTGTTGTTCAGAAGGATTTGACGGCATTGTGGAGAATAGACATGGATGGAAAGGTAAATGGGGCTGTTGAGACCTGCTTTGGGTCATTCCACCGTTATGCTCAGTACTTGAACTTCTCTCACCCTCTCATTAGGGAGAAGTTCAACCCCAAAGCTTGTGCTTGGGCTTATGGCATGAATATATTCGATCTTGATGCTTGGAGGCGTGAGAAAAGCACCGAGCGTTACCACTATTGGCAGAACCTGGTACGTGTTCTCTCTCTCTCTCTACTTTCCTTTTCCCTTCACTGGAACCTCATTTCTTGTGTTTATTTACTTTGTCTTATAGGACATGCTACATTAATTTAACTAATTTTATCTATTTCCATAACCAGAATGAAGATCGGACTTTATGGAAATTAGGGACGCTCCCACCTGGACTGATCACCTTCTATTCAACGACCAAGTCATTGGACAAATCATGGCATATGCTTGGCCTTGGTTACAATCCAAGTGTTAGCATGGATGAGATAAGTAAAGCTGCTGTCATCCATTTCAATGGAAACATGAAACCTTGGCTTGACATTGCTATGAACCAATTCAAGCATCTCTGGACAAAATACATTGATAGTGAAATGGAGTTCGTGCAGATGTGCAATTTTGGCCTATAGGTGAATACTGTCACTGCCTGAACAATTGTGAGGTAACATAGGCATCAAGTTACAATCAATTGTCCATTTTTGGGTTACTCGTGCTCCTTTGGGGTTTCATATCTTAGGGCGAAGCTCTGGGTGTCATTCTTTTCACATATTACTCACAGATTTTGTTGATTTGTTAGTTGAAGGTGTTAACTATGCATTGGAAAACCAACGTGTCTGAGTGATGTAAACAGTGAAATGATTCTTTTGTATGAGAGCTCCTCCAACATTGGACTTCTTCAGTAACAATGGCAAGTTTTGAATCCGTGGTGATTGATTTGATCCTTCTGCTCCTTGAGAAACAGTTCTCAATATTAATCAGAAATATGTATATTCAGCCATTCTTTTGGTTGCCGTTGTCTTGTTAGAGTCGGAAGTCGGAACTGTTGCGACCAAAATTAATTAGATTTAGTTTCTTTGGTCGCGAGAAACATGAATTGGAAACCAGAAACTTCCGAGTCTTTCTTCATGCCGGAACAATTTTTCCGAGAATCAGGCATAATTTCATTTCATTAATTTGCAAGCACGTGCAATTTGAGTCACCTTGTCTTTTTTTTTTTTAAAGTTTTTATAAAGGCCTAGATAATCAAGCGCATAGCAACGGTGGCAGAAAAGACGGGATGCAATCTCATATTTTGATTAATAGAATCATGTCTTGCGTAAAAACGAGTTAGGAGTGAAACTTGCACGTCTTGCTCTTCGTTTTAATGTTGATTAGTAACCATGGCATATGCGATATGCTTTCAAAGTTAATGATAAAAAAATTGTTCAAAAATCAAACATGACATAGAAGTGTTTAATCTTAACATTCTGTAAAATAAATTTAAGATCTAAAAACTAAACATATTATGTAGTTATTACTGTGTGTGTGTGTATATATATATATATATATATATATATATATATATATATATGGGAGCTGATCCGTTGAGAGCGCTAGCAAAATAGAAAATCTTGCTAGCGCGATCTTGCCGTCCATCCCTTCGGGATGGACGACCCAGATCGCTTATATTTGCGGCGCTGTCAGTCGTCCGCTACACAGTGTAGCGGACGGACCTTTTTACCATCTTGCCCCTGCTCCCCAGTCCGCTACACAGTGTAGCGGACGGCTTTCTTGGCCCCATATTGACAACCAAAAAGTCGTCCGCTACACTGTCTAGCGGACGACTGTTTTCGTTAAATCAGTTGTCACATCAGTCCTGTCGATGCACGACTGTTACTTTGTCCTTATCACACCGTCCGCTAGACAGTGTAGCGGACCGTTTTTACCTTTCATTACTTCGAAACCCTTATTCATTCTTTCTAAACTGCTATTCATTCCTTCTTCTCACAATTCTTCTAGCGGCGTTGGCAAGTAGATCGGCGCAATTTCTTCTCAAGAAATCCTTTAATCGACGAATCAATCACGTAAGTTCACAAACCAATCCTTTATTTGTTCATAATCTGTTCATAATCTAGAGTTGTTATCGCGGCTTATGCATGATTTTGAATGTGTGCACGATGCATTGTGCTAGCGTTTGTCAATGTATCTATATATATATTATATATGTGTATTGCGTATTATTTGTTCATGTGATTTCACTTGTAAAATCTCATTCCGTGTCTGTTTGTATCTATGTACATTGCATATACACAGCATGTGAACTTATGTGAGTATTATCTGATCACATGCTAGCGTTGTATGTTTGAGAATGTTTACGCTTCCAACCTTGCCGTTTTGCATAATTTCAGTTGCGAAAAATGGATTTCAACCCTGGACCAGAAGATCCGTCCGTATTATACGACCAAGCAAACCATATCAGTACGCTCATATGGGATGGTGGAGTAAGATACTTATTTTATCAACTTTGTTATTCTTGGGAACGTTGTATATCGTTTAATTTGCTTAAATTGTATTTATTAATTCGTAGGAAAGAGCACTTCTCAACACGGTAGAAGTATCCGATAATTTTAAAGCATGGAAATTGAACAGAACCCAGAAAAGATTACTGCGTGGGATTGGGTTTGGGATTTTCACGCATGGGCAGATCTTTCAACAACTTGACCGGCACTTAATAGGTGCCCTTGTTGAAAGGTGGAGAAGTGAAACGAATACGTTTCACTTCCCTCTCGGAGAGCTGACAATTACCCTAGAAGATGTAGGGTTCATCTTAGGGTTACCGGTGACGGGGCGGCCGGTAATAGCTCCTCCGTCGGAAGCAACGAATAAGAGGACCGCTAGGGACTTCTTTACTTCGATACCCCAGGATCAATTTAGCACTGGTGGTATCAAGTTGAAATGGTTGGTAGATACCTACAAGGTTCTGCCGGATAACTACACGGATCAGATGCTTGTGCTGTACACACAAGCTTTCCTCTTGTGGGTGATGGGGGCAATTCTGTTCCCAACAACGTCGAAGAATACCGTCAGCGTCAAATATTTACCGTTGTTGGGTAACCTGCTGGAGGTTGGGGATTATGCCTGGGGAGCCGCAACTCTTGCGTACCTGTACCGAGCATTGCACAAGGCAACGAGGCCCGACTCCAAAGCGATATGTGCATGTCTCTCGCTATTGCAGGTATATCATACAATTCTTGATTACGTGCTCATTTTTTTTGTGTTGAATTGACAATAAAATTTGACGATACTTTATTTAATTTGTCTTTGCTCTCAGGTGTGGTCTTATGAACACCTTGCTACCGGCGCACCCAGGCGTAGGGACGGAACCGATAATGTGTGGCCTCGGTTGTGCGCCTGGGAGTACAGCCGGAAGGACAGCCACTACCAGAGGAGAGACGATCCCCATCACAACATTACGTACTATCGGGGGGAGCTCGACTCGTTATCTCCTGGCCAGATGCGATGGGCACCGTACAAACATTTGGCGCGACGGGTGGGAGAGTCGTTCGTCTTCACGCTCTTCGGGTTGCAACGCACACCCCTGATCCACTTCGAGGTCGCAGAGTGGCAGCTGCCAGATCGCGCTATGCGCCATTTTGAGTGCCTGCAGGGGTTGCCAGCCGGCGCGCCGGATATGAGGCTTAACAGGAACCCACCGGGTGTCCCTCGGTTTGGCAAGGCAAATGCGCACGACTTGTGCGCACGAGAACTTGAGGTTTGGGATTCCTGGCAGGACACGCTGGCGGCCATTGTGTCGGAGCCTGACCCCGTGATCAGTATCGAACAGTACAATGGGTGGTACTACCGCATCACCCGGAGGAGAGTAGCTCCAGTAAGGTTTGAACGCGGGGAGAAGTACCACCCTAGGGGTCAGATCGATGAGCACATGGCATACAATCTGGTAAGTTGGCCAACCAGTGCCTTTAATTGAACTTGATGATTCTAACTGTGTATGAAGTTACTTATTTATTATCTCTCTGGATGTAGGTTAATGCCTCGTTCGCCTTCTTCCAGAAGTTGCGCGAGCGGAAGGATTTGGTGGATGCAATGGGCGAGGAGCTTCGCCAACAGGCTGATGCGTTGGCGTATGGCTGCGGGAATTTTTTACACCAAGCATCGGGCCAGCCTTCCGGCGTCAGCCTGGGAATGGGTTATCCGGGGTGGCAGCCCCCATATGTGAGCGAGGGATACACCGATCCCTCGGGACAGACTTCGGGAGTGAGCCAGGGATATGGTGGTCCCTCTGTACCGGGAATGGGTGGTGATTGGGGACCGCCAAGCACCATGGGCCAGGCTCAAGCGCCGTGGGAAGACTACAGTGCGCCCTCCTTCTCTTTGCTATTGGACTCGGAACCCCAACCCTTCTCTCAGAGTCAAGTCACGCAAGACTGGGGTTTCGGACACATCAGTCTGTCGGAGACACTGCCCATTGTCCCGTGGGCAGGACCATCTATTGCCGAAGGAGGGCAATATCCCCCGGTCGACCCCCCCGAAGGAGTGCAATATCCCCCGTCGACCCCCGAGGGCAATATCGCAAAGGGCATCCAGTGAAGCCCCTAAAGCCGCATAAATGCCAAATAATCAGAGAGCGTTATTTTAGCGGCTTCCCCCGGGACAAAGCGTTGTATAGTGTGAATCATCCGGAGGGCATGGATTACACTTGCGAGTGGGGAGAAATGGCCTCCCTGGCTCCGGGGAGTTGGTTAGACAACGGTGTCATCTCCACATACGTGGAGATTCTGAAGGAAAGGGGTCGGGAGCGGCTGAACGGGTACCCGGCCATTTTTTTGGTGGATGCCTTTTTTCATAGCCTCCTAGTGTCTGAATGGCATGAGTGGGTCGAGCAAAGGCGGAAGAAAAAGTTGAGCCAGTGGAGACCGTCCGCTAACCTACGAGCGTATCTTACTAGGGATAGTCCAGTGAGCGCAAGTGTTGCCGACGTGTTTCTAATCCCATTTTTAGGGGAAAGCCACTGGTACTTGGTTTGCTATGAACCGGAAGAGAAAGTCGTATCGGTGATCGACAGTCTCCACGACGATACCACCCACATGCCTGTGCTGCAGATGTACAAAGCCCAGTTGGACTCAATGGTAATATTACGATTGTTGTTTAACAGTTATTGTAACTTGGCATAAATGTTAACTCGTGTCTTACGCCGTTTTGTGTTTCTCACAGAATATATTTTGTGCAATGGTCAATGGTATCCGTGGTAACCCTGTACCGGCGCGGCCAAAGCTCGATTTGCGACTGAAGAAGAGGAGGCCCAAGCAACGTAACACTTCGGACTGCGGCGTCTTCCTTTGCATGTACATGGATTACATTTGTCGGTCCGAGAGCCTCAAGGCGGCCGTGTGGAGCCAAGCAGAAGTAGACACCTTTAGATATAGAATAGCTTGGCAAATTATGAAAGGCCGGCCTAGAGCGGTTAGGTTTATTGTAAATCCGGCTAATGCCGAGAATCCCCCCCAACATGATTCCCCAGTTGACATTGTACCATTACAATGTCAAATTTTTTTAATAAACCATGATTATTTAGAAAGCTCTCATTGATTTGTGTTGAAGATTATTGATTGATTGATTTGTCTGATTTCCGTTGAAGATGATTTTGATTGATTTGAGTTGGTTTTTTGGCTCTCACTGAGAATGATTGAAAGGTGGAAAACAAAATGTGTAGCGGACAGTAGGGAAGTGCAAAAAATTTTCCGTCCGCTACACAATGTGGCGGACACTGGGGGAAGTGAAAATTTTCTAAGTGTTGGGGTTAAGAGTTTCTGCTAGGCCGTCCGCTACACAATGTGGCGGACAGTGGGGGAAGTTAAAATTTTCCAAGTGTTGGGTTAAGAGTTACTGCTGCGCCGTCCGCTACACAATGTGGCGGACAGTGGGGGAAGTTAAAATTTTCCAACTGTTGGGGTTAAGAGTTTCTGCTGGTCCGTCCGCTACACAATGTGGCGGACACTGGGGGAAGTGAAAATTTTCTAAGTGTTGGGGTTAAGAGTTTCTGCTGGGCCGTCCGCTACACAATGTGGCGGACAGTGGGGGAAGTTAAAATTTTCCAAGTGTTGGGTTAAGAGTTACTGCTTCGCCGTCCGCTACACAATGTAACGGACACAAGGGGCACTGAAAAGATTTGGGGTTAAGAGTTTCTGCTGGTCCGTCCGCTACACAATGTGGCGGACACTGGGGGAAGTGAAAATTTTGTAAGTGTTGGGGTTAAGAGTTTCTGCTGGGCCGTCCGCTACACAATGTGGCGGACAGTGGGGGAAGTTAAAATTTTCCAAGTGTTGGGTTAAGAGTTACTGCTGGGCCGTCCGCTACACAATGTGGCGGACAGTGGGGGAAGTTAAAATTTTCCAAGTGTTGGGTTAAGAGTTACTGCTGCGCCGTCCGCTACACAATGTAGCGGACACAAGGGGCACTGAAAAGATTTGGGGTTAAGAGTTTATGCTGGTCCGTCCGCTACACAATGTGGCGGACACTGGGGGAAGTGAAAATTTTCTAAGTGTTGGGGTTAAGAGTTTCTGCTGGGCCGTCCGCTACACAATGTGGCGGATAGTGGGGGAAGTTAAAATTTTCCAAGTGTTGGGTTAAGAGTTACTGCTGCACCGTCCGCTACACAATGTAGCGGACACAAGGGGCACTGAAAAGATTTGAGGTTAAGAGTTTCTGCTGGTCCGTTTGCTACACAATGTGGTGGACATTGGGGGAAGTGAAAATTTTCTAAGTGTTGGGGTTAAGAGTTTCTGCTGGGCCGTCCGCTAACAATGTGGCGGACAGTGGGGGAAGTTAAAATTTTCCAAGCGTTGGGTTAAGAGTTACTGCTGCGCCGTCCGCTACACAATGTAGCGGACACAAGGGGCACTAAAAAGATTTTCTTAGCGTTGGGAGTTTAGAGCGGACAGTGGGGTAACTCCAGGTGCAAAAATTTTGGAAGTTGTGCGTTGTCTGCTTTACAATGTAGCGAACAATTCGGCGAATTTTTTTTTTTGGTTGTTGGTATTTTTTAGCTGTTGCTTAGACTTTGTTCGAGTTGATAGTTTCTGGCAATGGAATAAGTGCTTTAGCAGATGATTAAACAATCTCAACATTCTCAAGCGCATGATATTCCATCAAAAATTTGACACCCTCAAATCATCAATTGACCATCACAATTCTCAAATGCACAATTAAGAACCTAAAATTATCAGACACAAATTTATTAACACAAATTTAGGGTTCAACATTGGGGGAAAACTTTTTCACAGGTGCTTTGATCAAACACGGATACTTGAAACCTAAATAGCCCCTTGTGTTCAAAGATTACAAACTCCCCTTCATTGAGGTCATGCTGCTCGCAAAAATTACTCCAACCCTCTGCGAAATAAAGTTGCTTTTGGCCGCGCTTCTTCTTGATTTTAACAAGCCATGACCCCTTGCTGCTGGTTAAAGTTGCTTCGAGCCAAGTGGCTTCGTGCCAAAGTGTGGTAAGCAATCTGCAGAAGGCTACCGGTATGGCCTATCACATTCATTATAAGACAGATAAGTTTTTAAGCAAAGATAAAATTAACACACACGAAAACACAGAGTAAGAGGGATGCCTACAAGTTCGGTATGAAACCCAGGCACCATGACCTTGAAGAAGTGCCTGTTCACCGAAGCAGAAGCCATGGGGACGATCGCCGTAGAGGGGGTCACGGGTGGGTGAGACGTTGGAGGCAGAGAGAGAGAGAGAAACGGGTGGAAAAAGAGAGGCCATTCTGATTGGTAATTAATAGGTGTTTGACGTCCGCTACATTGTGTAGCGGACAGAAGGCATACCAATAGTTTTCTGTCCGCTATATTGTGCCGCGGACACTTTACAATCCCAATAATGTTCGTCTCTGGTGCGCCGTCCGCTACATAGTGTAGCGGACGGGGCAAGGCAAATTTTTTTTTAAAGTTAATCTGTGAATGGGTCCATCAGAAATAACCTTCCAGTCTTCGGTAATAAGAAGCTAATCTCATCAAATATTACGTATTATTACAAATGTCAAACAATCTTGATGGCTTATACAAAAAAACTAAAGGTCCACTGCAGCTGCTTCTTCCTCATCTTCTTCCTCGTCTTGCAAAACCCCTGGACTTATCCCCAGTGCCTTGTAATGGTTCCGCTTGTCATGGTCGGTCATTTTGTTGCACAATGCACACCTTCTCAGCTTTTTAGGTTGAGTTGCTTGTTCAATAGAGCTCTTCATCCGCGTAGATCTCTTGCGTCCTTTCGTCTGCGATATAATTGGGTCCAAAGGCCGGATATCATTGTCGTCTTCCTCCCCCGGCTCGTCATCTTCTGATCCCGTTGTAGGCTCAGTGTCAACCGCATTGCTGACTGAAGCTGCTTCCAACTGGTCGACGATGGGCTCTTGCTGCTGAGCTACCTCGAGGAGATGTTTATATCCGGCCATTGTAGCAGCACCTTTTACGGACAAACGGGTGAACATTGTCACCAGATGATTATACCGCAACGTCTCTGATTCTTCAAAGTCAGTATACGGGTGCTCCGGAAAGGCAATGGTACCGTGCAACCTGTTTGCACCTTTCGTCCACCGTGGCAGGACATATTTATCGGGGATTGTCCTGATATTCTTCTGGGTGAAAAACCGCAGAATGTGTCTACACAGGATGCCATGGAACTCAAACTTCTTGCAAACACATGTCACCGAATCCGTCAATGTGTCATGGCTCACCGTATAAATTCTGCGCAGCTTCTCAGGGACGAGGTCATTCACGAGCGAATAAACCTTGTACTCACGCGTAGACATTTCTGCCACCTTGTTTATACTGTATCGTCCCGATTTTCGCAGCTCTACTTGGTATAGCAAGAAGATCTCCTTCGTATAGACTTTGGCACCGTTCAGCTCCAGCGGGGTCTCGAGCAACCTTCTCCTTTGTTTGTACGTTGTTGCAAAGTCGGCAGCCCTTTCTTTTACGAACAACGAAGCTACCGCTTTTTGTGCGGATGCAACGAAAGTCTTCAAATTGGTAGTTGTACCCACATAACTATCGAACGTGGCATTCATAGATTCACTCCTGCCCGTCGTTTTCATGCCCGCTGAAAAATACCTCCTCGTGTAAACGCCAATCCATTGCTCTTTGCGCTCGTACAAGTGCTGGAGCCACTCGTTGTCTTGCAATGAGTAATCCCGAACAAGCTTTTCCCACCTCTCCTCGAATTCCTCAATCGTTAACGACTTGGTAACGCACTTGTCAAAATCCTGTTTAAAGTCTGGATACTTTGCGTACACGTGATGCAGACGTTCAGGGTATTTGTTGCTTATGTGCCAAGTGCACAAGTTGTGCCGGGTGTCTGGGAAGACGGTCGCAATAGCCTTCTTCATTGCCAAATCTTGATCGGTGATGATCACTTTGGGTGCTTTGAAGTTCATTGCTTCCAGCCACGTCCTAAACAACCATACAAAAGAACCCTCGCTCTCGTCCCTTAACAAGGCGAACCCGAACAGGATGGAGTGATAATGATGATTGACGCCGGTGAAAGGAGCGAACGGCATCGAGTACTTGTTGGTACGGTATGTGGTGTCGAAAGTCACGACATCCCCAAAATGCTTATAAGCTAGCCTCGAACGACCGTCGACCCAAAAAATTGTACTAACTCGATGCTCGTCGTCAAGTTTATAATCGAAGGTAAACTGCGGGTCCTCCATCTGCATCCGTTTCAATAGGCTCATTGTCGATTGCGCATCATTGAGGTCATACGCGGCTCGTCTATGGGTTCGGACCGCGTTACGAACGTCTGTCGTGTTAAAGTTTAAATTTTGAATTCCCCCAGCCTGTTCAGCAAGAACATTAACAATCTCAGTAGGTCCAATTCGCGCATTGCTCATTGTGTGAATTAGGCTCCTCGCGACCTTACCCATCTTCTTGTGTTGATGCATCTGACTCACCTTAGAAGGAGTTACTAACGGGTGATTGTGTGCCAGTTCCAGGCTGGTAATAAGCCAATGATCATGATTGGGTTTGTAGCTTACGAACATCTTGACCTGGCAATTTGTGCGCTCAAAGCAGTCCCGTCTTCTATGTGTGTCTCATTTTGCTGTGGATTTCTGCCCCTATGACACTCGTATAAGCGAGAGCATATCTTTTTTGTTACGTTGCTTGTTCTTGTAGTCTTTATTCTAATGCCAAAACCAACCCTCAATGAATACGCTCGAAAACATTCTTCAGCTTCTTCCAATGTTTGAAACGTTCGTCCTAGATACGGATCACTAGCATCTACGGGGACGTTGGAGCTCGACACGAAATCAGACATTGTGAAACAAGACCTGTGTAGAAATAGACTACGCTTAACAATCAAATGGCATTTCTAACTGAAAATATTACCTAAAAATTACCTTGGCGAATAGACCAATTTAGGATGACAAACATACCGTATGCATAACCCCTGAAAGTGTCTCCAAATTAACAATTATTAATTTATTGAACATAACAAATTAAAATTACTAAGATAAATAGACGAATTCATCATGCCAAAAAATCGAATTAAACTATAATGAATTTATTTAGAGTTAACAAATTACACCTTTTTTATGAACATCATGTCTAGAACATCACAAATTGATGAATACAGTGACAAATTTCTAGAACATAAAAAAAATCTATACTTTTTTGTCCAAACAAAATAAAATTATATTTTACCAGTCAATCCATAAAGAAAACTTCACCATTCGCAAACTTACCTTGCTTGAGTGAAGCTTGAAGCAAGTGTTACTCGAAGCTTGAAGGGAGCTGAAAATGGAAGCGAGTCCGAAGGAGAAGAAAATTGTAGCTGAAGGAGCTTGAGGAAGTTTTTGGGTATAGAAGTACTGTCCGCGATACTGTGTAGATCTTCTATTTCCGACAACATTGACGTGTGTAGAAATAAAGGTACAGACTCGTCAGTTGTGTCAGGGCTGTCAGTCGTCCGCTAGACAGTGTAGCGGATGACTTTTTGGCTGTCAATGTGGGGCCAAGAAAGCCGTCCGCTACACTGTGTAGCGGACGGGGGAGCAGGGGCAAGATGGTAAAAAGGTCCGTCCGCTACACTGTGTAGCGGACGACTGACAGCGCCGCAAAAATAAGCGATCTAGGCCGTCCATCCCTTCGGGATGGACGGCCAGATCGCGCTAACAAGATCTCCTATTTTGCTAACGCTCTCAACGGATCAGCTCTCTATATATATATTTGGTATATAAGAGAATATCATTGATAATGAAAGATTACAAAGTCGTCCAACGACACGTATAAATCACGACATTCCCGTGATTCTGCGTATACAAGACCACAAGGGTCAGAAATTAATAATGAACCTATAGACTCGATACAAATTATAATTAAACTAAAGCAGAACATATCCTACACACTAACCTAACTTAAGTAACATGCGGAAGTTTAAAAGTTACATAAAACACCTGATAAAATAAAGACTGAAAAATGAAAATCTAGAAATACAAATATTACACTGAGGAAGTCATCCGAAACTGGACGAATAATCGAGGAGTTCTCGACAATCAAAGGAATCACAACGCAAAAATAAGAAGCAATCAACCTTGCATGGTACAATATTCCAACGACATTTTTACACCAAAAACACGGCCACCGTAAAAAGCCGGCAGCAACCAACAATAAAAAAACATCGTTAAGCCAAGCTATATCCCCTCTCCACAACACACAAATTCCTAGAGCATATTACCCTGAAACCCCTTCCCACCACCCCCCACCCCCACCCCCACCCCCACCCCAGAGCATTTCCCTAAAACCCCTAGAGCTATATATTGGAAACTAGAAACTTCCGAGTCTTTCTTCATGCCGGAACAATTTTTTCGAGAATAATGCATTATTTCATTTCACTAATTTGCAAGCAGCGCAATTTGAGTCACCTTGTTTTTTTTTTAAATTTAATAATCGCCTGGATAATCAAGCGCATAGCAATGACGGCAGAAAAAGACGGGAATGCAATCTGATATTTTGAATAGAACAAACTTTGGCTGCTACCTCGATTGTAGGAATCTTCCTCCAATCCCATATATAGTGACAATTAATAGCCGCTAAATGTCTTTAATGACTTTTCTGTTAACACTTTCAGTGACAACTCTTAACAGCACTTTTTTAACGTCACTAAATAAAAGTCATTAAAAACTTTTAGCAACCATCAATTGTCGCTACATGGGGGGTAGGAGAAAAATTCCTTCAACTCGGATAGCAGCCAAATTTTTTCCTTTTGAATAATGGAATCATGCCTCGGGGTAAAAACGAGTAAGGAGCGTCGAAACTTGCACGTCTTGCTCTTTGTTTTAATGTTGATTAGTAACCGTGACATACGCAATATGCGTGCAAAGTTTATGATAAAAAAATTGTTCAGAACATGTTTAGTTTTCAGATCTTAAATTTGTTTTACAGAATGTTAACAATAAACACTATATTTCATGTTTGATTATATATATATATATATATATATATATATATATATATATATATCGAAATATCGAATCTATGTGTCACTGCAGGCAAGATACCTGTGGCGCGCACATAAACGGCAGCATTTTGGTAAAAACGAAAATCTCGCTCCATCTTTTGATCTTGTTCTCTCCCTCTCACCTCTTTGGTTCTGGACAGCGAGGTAACTCCCAACAGTAGCGGAGGCAGCAGGGGGCACAGCGGGGCACGTGCCCACCTGCTGCCTCCTTCACAAATGGTTGTAGATATGGTGATGTCCAGATGAGGGGGCGGAGAGGGAGGGGGAGAGAGAGAGAGAGGAGCAGAAGAAGAAGAAGAAGAGAGGCAGTGGTTTGTTTTGAAGGTTTCCGTCCAGCAGAAAGGTTGCAAAAGTGGGTTTCATGAAATGGATTTACAGGTTGCAGGTTGCCTCTGATTAGAGTTCTTAACTTGAACGGTCCCGGTTATTTTGTCTTGTTTGGGCATAGATACCTGTACAGGGACTTGGGTTTAGTTAAGCTTTGTAATATTTTATTATTTTTGACTTTTATATTTATGAATGTGTATATACATATCATAAATGTATATCTATATATATCAATTAACATGAATAAATAAACAAATTCACAAACGCTTTCATGAACAAAATGTCATGTTCATGTTCGGTTTATTTAATATACGAGCTTTAAAATTGTGCTCATATTCGGTTCATTTATTTTGTGAACGAACGTGAACGAGCGTTTTATTTAAAAAATACTTCTAAAATGTAACGTTTGCTAAAACGCCTCGAAAAATACGATACTTTGACAAATTACACTTATATTAGGAGATCACAGTAAAAGACGCATTATAAGAACGACACTCAAATAAACGACCTTTATACTATATTTTGTTGACGCAACTCCAATCTTTGTCTATGTAGTCGTCTTAATATTTGTTATCTTATTATAACTGTCATGTTAGGTGTTACTTATAAAATTGTGAGTGATTCACTCATGCTCATTCGACCTTCGCTCGTTTGAGTTCTCTGTTTGTTGGTTTAATACACTGTCACAATAGCTAGGCTTAGGATTTTTTTTCCTTTGTCAATTAGGTGCCCACCCCATGTACAGTTTCTGGCTCCGCCACTGACTCCCAACCTCTTCTTCTTGCTCGCCATCATTGTCGCACGGTGCCCCTTTTGGATGAAAATTAGAAAAACCCTCCTGTCTAGTTGATTTCTCCCTTCTTATTGTCTACTTCTCTTCATTAGTACAGCTATCTCCTTCTTCAGTCTCCATTCATGGCCCTTAACAACCACCACCACTTTAATCTAAACACGCCACTTCAATCCATTCTAAATACAATGGTTTCCCTTTCCTGATCCCTTTAGTGTTCCCATAACAGTTCACTCGAATCAACGTCTGTAACTCGGTCTAAGCTTGTGCAAAGGGAACAAATTTACTCAAAAATTAAGTTAAAATGGGTGTAGTTTCTTGTTCACACCTGGCTCTTATGGGTGTTTGCAAGTATTGAAAAAGATTCCCAAGAATTGTGTTCAGCCCCCAATCTAATTAGGCAAAAGTATGTGTTCAAAATCATTTGCGGTAGTGCCGTATTCAAAACAGTACAGGCAACTAGCTTGGGAGCAATAATAAGGAAGAATTTAGGTGTAATCGGTACTTCGTTGCTGAGTTATTGGTTGTTTTAGAGAAGGTTGAAGCTTGCTGCTGCATTGCTTATGTGCTTGAAGCAAATGCTTTGTCCAAAGAGAAAGTGTGTTTCTCAACAATTGGATTTTAGGTAGATTTAAGTATGGACACTGTCAAGATGGTTTAGATTTGAAGATTTGAGAAGCAATGTATGCACTCTCCAACTGGAAGTAGAATTGATGGAAGAAGAAGAAATAAAAGAAGGAAAAAAGGATGCCATATTTCAATCCATTCATCATAAGCTGTTTACATATCACAAGACCTCAACTTGTACATTGCTCTGACCTATTTTCTATGTATACAAGTTTCATCTCTACAACAAAAGGGTAATAGGTATATCAATGCAACCAATCCTCTTGTACACCACCAAAACAAAGCTTTAATTTATTGATCCAGCAGTGCTCTAACCCTCCCCTTTGTGATAATCGTCTGCAAGTATGACAGTTGAAACATGAGTCAGTAGAAGACAGGTAAAGGCATGACCAAAGAAAATACCACTAACTAGCATACTATCTTGGCTTATAGAGAAAATGATAAAATCACTCAACCTTTGTCACTAAAGATGCCTTTTAGCGGAATTTTTAGACATTTTTGCAAAGAACATACTCCTATAGATCACTGAATTTGGTGTGGGGATACAATTTTCTTAACATGTCATATCTTGGCTTATATAGAGAAAATGATAAAATCACTCAACCCTTGTCACAAAAAGATGCCTTTTAGCGGAATTTTTAGACATTTTTGCAAAGAACATACTTCGGTAGATCACTAAATTTGGTGTGGGGATGCAATTTTCTTAACGTGTCCATATGAAATGAAACAATGAATGAACATAACTACAACAACGAAGAACCACAAGAACGTATTGTGGCCATTCTTTTAATCATCTGTAGCAAAAAATCACAAGATTTACTATGGAGATTGTCAAGATTGTTTAGATTTGACAATTTGTCCAAGAGCATTTCTCAAAACAATTAGATTTTAGATGGATCTAGAATGGACACTGATATAGCTAAAAATATCCCTCCAATCTACGAACGACACGTGGCAGTTATGACACGTAACCCATACTGGCTCATTACTGATATGGCATTTACCGTATCAATCACCAGGCAGAATCCTAAAGAAGCTCTGACTCTATCAGTTCAGATTGACATGAGATCCTCTAGGATCCTAATTAGATTCTGATTAGAGTCGGTCAAAGCCCAATCCTACTAGGACTCCTCCTTCTACCACTATATAAAGGGGTCAAGTCCCCAGGTAAAGACAAGTTCACACACAATCACACATTGTGTCTTACTAGAGTTCTACATTGTTAGCCATCTCTGACTTAAGTATCGGAGCGTTCCCCGCCGGAACCCCACCCGGCAGTCACTCCGTGTTCTTTTTTGCAGGCCTGATTTCTGGTGTGGTTCCTGATCCAGTTTTTAGCTGCAACAGACACTATGAAGATTGTTTAAATTTGAAGATTTGAGAAGCAATGCAGTGCACCCTCAAACGGGAGGTAGAATTGATTGTTCATAAAGAAGCAGAAAAGAAAACAAGTAGGACAAAGGATCTCATAATTTCAGTCTATTTATCATAAGTTGTTCATATATCAGAAGACCTCACCTTGTACCTTTCTCTTTCTTTGTATCTCTACAAAAAAGGTAATGTATATATCAATGCAAAAAGCTTGAATTTGTTGATCCAATAGTGCTCTAGTCCCTCCCCTTTGCAATAATCATTTGAAACTGAAAAGGCACGACCAACGAAAGCACCACTAATCAGCACACTACCTTGGCTCATAGAGAAAATGATTAAATACTCAACCTTTGTAACTAAAGATGCCTTCTAGCGAAATTTTTAGACCTTTTAGCAAACAATATTTATGTAAGTTACTGAATTTGGTGTGGGGATACAATTCTCTTTACGTGTCAATATGAAATGAAACAATGAAGGCATGTAACTACAAAAAAGAAGAACCACCATAACTTATGGTGGCCATTCTTTTAAACTTTAAGTACCGATTAAAATTTTCAGGTTGTTGTGTCTTGTCTTCTCCATCTTCATCGTCAATTTGAGCTGAATCACCTTTAACATTGGTAATCTGAAATCACAAAAACTGGCAACATAAGATAGGATTAGAAGTAACAATGAGAAAAAAAATTATAAATCTGTATTATACCTTTCTTTTAGGACATCTGCTTTTGTTATGGCCTTTTACGCTGTAATTGCTACATGTTCGCTGTTTTTTTGCCTCTTTAGCCAATTCCAAGAGAGGAAATGGTTGCCTCTTTAGAAGAACCATTTCCTCTCTTGTCAATACAACAATCCCCTATATCCTGATCGAAAAATCCACATGCACCACAATGTTCAGTCTGAGTTGCTTCACCTCTATTACTGTCAAAGAAATCCAGACTCTTGGTGCATACCAAGTAAGCGTTAGCATCAATATCTTCAATTGATTGAAAATCTAGTAGTGAGTGTGCATCCATAGATCTTAAAAAAACCACATTAAAGACGACTTAGTTATAACATGAACTATCAAGGATCTAAAGACACCTAAGAAACATTTCATATAGAAACTTATGATGAAAGACAAAGGGAAAGACCAGCCGAAGACTTATTAGATTAGAAGAGCACAACATGCTACAGTTTGACAATTCATTTGCACACCTTTCACGGAAGCAAATGCACTATTTTGCAGGTAATGACCTTTGCATATTGCTGAAACTAAACACTCTGAAAGCTAACCATGTAGATTACCAACATGCAATTTAACTTCTTCTTCAAACTTATCCTCTTCAGCCCATTTGCTTTGCACCCACTCCTTCATACAGTTAGTAAGTTTTAAACTGTTGTCATCCCAATTTATATTCACATATGATACATGTAGTTCTCCTTCTCTTTAGTTTTAGCCATTTTCAAAACTAAATGGCTTCCTGTTTTATCTTCTTTTTACTGTTTTCTTTCGGTGTAAACTATTAGCAATGTGAGATTAAATGATCTATAGCCTTATCTTTGATGCCTAAGTAAGTACTATCATTTTTTTACAATGCAACCTCATTCACAGTTTCATAAAGATACCAATACAATGTTTTGCAATTCGCGAAAGGAGCCAACCTTTCTCTCCAGCACTTTAGGAGATGATGGCAGTGCTCGTGGGTACAAATCAAGAGAGAGATATGGATGAGAGTTTCATAACTTACACCAGAATGGAAACTGAGCCAGAAATTTTTTCAAACACATGGTGTGCGCCAATTATGACCTTTGTCAAATTTTGTGAAGAAAAGTACAGTGCCTACAATGGCAATCTGCAAAGAGAGACGTTTTGGCACTAGTGAGTTCTCAGAATGATGAAATGAAAGAGATGTTGATGAAAAAGATCGACAGAGAAGTCTACTGGGTTCAATGGCATTTCCCCGATCGTATTGCCAAAGGATGAAATTTTGGCATTGTGATGATATGCGATTGTGTTAAACGTGCTACAGTGATGATGAGCAGGAAGAAGAGGTTGAGAGTTACCTCTCTGTCCAGAACCAAAGAGGTGAGAGGGAGAGAAGAAGACTAAAAGATGGAGCGAGATTTTTGTTTTTACCAAAACGCTGCCGTTTATGTGCTCACCACATGCATTTTCCCTTGGTGACACATAGATTCGATTTTCCGTGTGTGTGTGTGTGTGTGTATATATATATATATATATATATATATATATGATAAACAAGAGAATAATATTAATAATGAAAGATTACAAAGTCGTCCAATGGCGTCTATAGGTCACGATATTCCCGTGACTCTGTCTATACAAGACTACAAAGATTAGAAATTAACAACGAACTATATAGACTCGATACAAATTACAATTAAACTAAAGTAAAGTATATCCTACACTTTAGCGTAACTTAAGTAACTTACAGAAGTCTAAGAGTTACACAAAACACCTAGTAAAATAAAGATTGAAAAATGTAAATCTAGAAACACAAATATTATACCGAGGAAGTCATCTGAAACTGGACGAATAATCGAGGGGGTTCTCGACAATCAAAGGAATCACAGGGTAAAAATAAGAGGTGGTCAACCTTGCATAGTACAATATTTCAACGACATATTTACACCAACAACACAGCCACCATAAAAGCCAACAGCAAACAACAATAAATAAAAAAACATGGCTAAGTCAAACTATATCCCCTCCCCACAACACACAAACCCCTAGAGCATATTACCCAAACCCCCTCCCCCAACCCAACACACACACGCCAAAAACCCCCAGCACCCCCCTCCCCTAGCCCTATCCCTCCCACCCCACCCCCTAAGGACACCACACCAAAACCCTACACACACTACCCAGTAACCACAACGGACAAACCCCATAAACAACTTTGAGCCCTCATTGTTGTCTGCAAAAATTCCGGCCATCGGCGGCGATGAAAGATATAACCCTATCAACGACAACAACGCCTCTTCAATCAAGCGTAGAAAATGATCAACCAAAGAAAGTCAATACAATTTAAGCATATCAAATCTAAAGGATCAAGAAATACCCAAGATTCACATAGATAAACCGGAGCAGATTTGAAGCAATATGAGCAAATAACGGCATCGCCATCCTCATTTGTGGTTGGGGGAGATGGCGCTAGCCATCACAGCATCATCGTCCGTCGCCCACCCTTGATCTGCCGCTGGCCACTCTAGACGCCGATCCTCAGCATAATCACACTTAAATCAAGAGACAAAAAGTATATCTAGACTTAGGCTGAATTTCGCCCCCCCCCCCCCCCCCACGCACCAATGCACGGTGGGGCGCCCATGGTCGATTTTTGTGGAAGACTTTTTAAAGAGACGATAGAGGAATTATTCTAGAGAGAGAGTGACGCAACATTTTGGGGTCTAGTTATAAGGAGTTAAAATTTTTGTTTTGTGATATTTTTCAAACAATTTTCTTACGACGTCAAATGTCATTGTTTTAGATAGGAAGTTACGTAACACTAGAAGAGGTGTTACACTAAAAGACCTATTCCTTTTATAAAAAAGTATAGATTGATAAGTAATATAAATATAGATATTTTTTGAAGTACAATTTCTTTTTGTATTTTGCTAATCAATGAAAATTAGCGCCAATAAAAGCATGTGATTAGAGGTGTCAAATGGGTCGGGCTTGGGCCGGCCCAGCCCAAGCCCATCGGGCCTCCAGCAAAACGGGCCAGGTCAGTTGTCAAACGGGTCGGGCTGGGCCAGAATGGGAGAAATCTGGGCCCAATCCAAGCCCAGGCCCAACATCTAGGGCTGGGCTTGGGTCGGGCCCAAGCCTAATTTTTTGTGTGTGCATTTTCTTGTTATTCAAAGTAAAAGCTTTAATTACGGTAATTTGTGTTCATAGGCCCTCCTCCTTTTATCCGGGCTTGGGACAGGCTGCTTGTAAACAAACAGGCGAAGTTACCTATTTTTTTATATATACGGAAAAATATCTATCTTGCTTGTAAAAATTTATTATATATTATATATATATGAAAAAAACTATAATTTGTGAGAAATTTTATTCTTAAAACTTAAGAGAAGGAAAATAAAAAGAAATTACCTAATCATCCGGAAGTACTTCAACATCCGAGTCACTGCTCTTCCTATCATCAATCGGTTTATCTTGCTCGCGGTATTTCGCATCAAGATAATCCTTCCAACATACACATAGCTCGAGCGACTCGGGGTTAAGACGACTCCTCCTGTCATCCAAAACCCTCCCGCTCGCTGAAAATGCCGACTCTGAAGCAACCGTGGAGGCTTGCACTGGCAGTACATCCCGTGCAATTTGAGCTAAAGTTTTATACATGTTTTGATTTTGTTTCCAAAAATTTAACAAATTAAAATTAACCTGTTCTTGCATTGATAAATCAGAATAATGATCAGTATTTGAATATACACCAATCTCATTAAAAGAGGAAAAAGTAGACGAACCTGCCGAATTAGAAGTACCTTCACCTGGTAGTTGTCTTGCTACTAGATGTTCAAAGCCCTTAAGGTATGGCGCATAATACCTCTCAGCAGTCGATGATGTAGCTCGTCCGCGCACGTCAGCAGAATTACGATAGAGGTTGAACAGTTCCTCAAATGTCTTGCTCACTTTCGCTGTGAGTGCGGTTGTGTCCTCTAGTGGGTAGCACATTAATATCGATATCTCTTGTATCGAGACGTTCACGCCATGCAACTTTAACCTAGGATCTAAACAAGTAGCAACAGCAAAAACAACAGGCAGTTCACTCCAATATTTATTAAACTTTTTATCCATCACTTTTACTATTTCCTTAAAGGGTCCTATATATCTCCATTTTGTTAACATTGTAGCCATCTTGAGAATTTCTATTACAGCGAGAGGAGAGGTGGGATAGTACGTACCAGACAATAAATTGGTAGACGTGTAAAATACCTCCAAAAATTCAGCTAGGTATGTGGCCATCTGCCATTCCTCTTGAGTTGGCAAGCCGGCTGGGAACAAGGTTAGTAGAAAATGCGTATAGACTTCTCTGTATGCCAGAATGTGTAAAAGCATATGGTATGTAGAGTTCCACCTGTGGACCACATCTGTAACTGCTCTCCTGCGAGGCATATTATATTCAACACACAACGTTTTAAATTGTTGTGTTCTCGGACTCGAACTATTAACATACGCTGTCATACCCCTCATTTTGACAAGAATATCTCCTGCAGCAGCTAAACCATCTTGAACAATTAAATTAATTATATGACAAACACAACGAACATGAAATAATTTACCAGAAAGTACAGGTTTGAGGCTCTCCTCTAAAGCATCAACAGCAGCTGTATTGTTAGAAGCATTATCAAAACTAATACTCATAATCTTATCCTTTAATTTAAATGTGGTACATGCTTTTAATATAATACTAGCAATGTTCATTCCATCATGCGGAAAAGGAAAGAGCTCGAAAGCGATGATTCTCTTGTGCATAATCCAATCTGCATCAATCCAATGGGCCGTCACACAAGTATAACTAACAAAAGTAAACAGAGATTGCCAAATATCAGAAGTAAGACTAACTTTACCGTCAAATTTATCGAAATAATCGATCAGGCGTGCTTTAGCAGCATTATACTGTCGGAGTGCATCGGATCTAGTTGTGTTTCTATGAACCTTTTTGTACAAAGGTTGAACGTATGTGTTCATATATCTAGAGTGCTTAGCATTATCGGCAAAAGAAAAGGCTTGTTCATCATGAATAACAAATTCAGCGAGACCGTCTCTTTGCTCTCGCTGATTATAAACAAATAACTTACCGTCAAAAGATAACTGCGTTTGGGTAGGTTCGACGTGGCCTTGTCGAGGTGCACACTGAGGGTAATGCCTGTTAAGATGTCCATTACCACTACCAGACGAAAATAATTTAGCACAGTACTTACATCGAGCTTTTCGGATGCCGTCCACCATAACTTCATCAAAATGATTCCAACACTCGGCTTTTTTTTTTTCCCCTTTTGGACTTCTGGCTCATTACCGGAGGCATTGCTCGGCCCTTCTTCATCATGACCAGGCATAGGGTTAAGATTATGCCACGGAGTAGTAGCTTCGCCAACCGAGCTGCGTCCTTGACTATAATGCGGGGGGTCTTGATCAGGCGTGTATTCAAGATCTGGAATGTTTTGATTGAACTCCCAATTGGCTTGGGTATCTATCATACAGCCTGTACTCATTCGTCCAGGAACGAATGGTTGTGGTGGTGCTTGGATTGGTGTTTGTGATGGCCGTGGTGCTGGCGCTCGTGCTGGTGGTGGTGTTTGTGATGATGATCCACGCTTCAGTTTCTTCAGTAATCCAGCCATTTTGACGCTAAACTTTTTTAGTAGATTGGAAAATAAAATTAGTAAGAGTAACTAAATACACAAGTATAAGAGCAGTAATTAGTAATTAAAAATAACAATTAAAAGAATTAAAGAGTAACAAATGAATCACTGAGGGTAATTCAAAATTAGAGAGAGTTAGTAATTAAAAAAAATTTAGTAATAGTAATTGATAAATATAAATATAAAAATTCACTAATTACTAATTACTAGACAAAAGAATTAGAGAGTAACAAATTAATAAGATGAGTGGTTAGTAATTAGAATTTAGCAAGAGTAATAATTAGTAACAAGAGTAATAATTAGCAAGAGTAGTAATTACCAAGGAGGAGTAATTAGCAAGAGTAGCAAAGCTTGTAGAAATGTAGAATGTTTATATAAGAGAGAGTAAGAAGATTGGTGTGAAAAATTAGAGAGAAATTGTGTGAATTTATAGATTTTCGAAACTTCACAAAAGACCAAAATACCCATAAAAACTATCCGTTTATAGTTGTTGGGGGACGGTAAAGTGTAAAAACTTTAAAAGAGTTGAAAAAATTAAGTTGGATCAAAATACCTCCCAAACTAGGCGTTATTTTGTTGTTGGGGGGGGGGGGGTAAAAGTGGAATTTAGGGGAAAATGGGAATAAAACCGCTGGGGGGAAAAGATGATTTTGAAAAGGGTAGAACCGGGCCAGATCCGGGCCGGGCCAATTTCGGGCTGCGGTTTGTGCCGGGCCTGGCCTGAGCTTTTTTCTGGGTATTTCTGGCCTGGTCCAAGCCCTGGCCCTAAGCCCTAAAAAAGCGGGCCGTCACTGTTCATACACGGGGTCGGGCCAGCCACGGGCCGCCCGACCCTTTTGACAACTCTACATGTGATCCGCCTCTCGAATTGTTCCTTATTTATGATTTGCGACATTAAAAGTTTTCCATTGCACAAACACGACTCGATATTTAAGTAGTTTATTACTCAAAAGTTTTGAAAGTCATAAATTAAAGCTCAAAGGATGACCTTCTTTGTGATTAATCAATCTATATTAAATCGGGAATAAAAAATCCATGAAAAGGAGAACAGAGCCGTCACACTTAAATATTTAGGCAGCGTTTGGTAATACTACCAGTTTTATTTTTATGTTTTCAAAAACACAAAAATCAAAATCAGTTTCATTTTATTTTATTTTTTTACAAAAACAAATATGTGTTTGATTACCCAGTTTTTACTTTGGTGGTGGTTTGCGGTGGCGGTTTGCGGTGGCGGTGACCGATGGTGGTGGTGGTGGTGGCCGGCAGCTAGTGGTGGGCAGTGGCGGTGGGTGCCGGAGGTAGGAAGGTGGTGGTGGTCTCAAAATAAAAATCAAAACTGAAAATCGAAAACTCATTTTTAGAGTTTTGAAAATCGCGTTGTTTTAAAAATTAATTTTCAAAACTCAAGAAAAAAACGCAAACTGTATGCCAAAAGATAGGAAGTTCTGTAACACTAGAAGAGGTGTTACAACAAAAGACCTATTCCTTTTATAAAAAAGTATAGATTGATAAGTAGTATAAATATAGATATTTTTTGAAGTACAATTTCTTTTTGTATTTTGCTAATCAAAGAAAATTAGTGCCAATAAAAGCATGTGATCCGCCTCTCGAATTGTTCCTTATTTATGATTTGCGACATTAAAAGTTTTCCATTGCATAAACACGACTCGATATTTAAGTAGTTTATTACTCAAAAGTTTTGAAAGTCATAAATTAAAGCTCAAAGGATGACCTTCTTTGTGATTAATCAATCTACATTAAATCGGGAATAAAAAATCTGTGTAAAGGAGAACAGAGCCATCACACTTAAATATTTAGGTAGCGTTTGGTAATACTACCAGTTTTAGTTTTCTGTTTTTAAAAAAATAAAAATAAAAATCAGTTCTATTTTATTTTTTTACAAAAACAAATAGGTATTTGATTACCCAGTTTTTATTTTGAGTTTTTTCTTTGGTGGTGGTTTGCGGTGGCGGTGACCGATGGTGGTGGTGGTGGCCGGCAGCTAGCGGTGGTCGCCGGCGGTGGGCAGTGGCAGTGGGTGTCGGAAGTAGGAAGATGGTGGTGGTCTCAAAATAAAAATCAAAACTGAAAACCGAAAACTCATTTTTGGAGTTTTGAAAAACAGCGCTGTTTTAAAAATTAATTTTTAAAACTGAAGAAAAAAAACGCAAACTGTATGTCAAACACGTTTATTTTCTCCAGTTTTATAAACTGGAGAAAAAACTGAAAAAATAGACCCTGCCAAACGGAGCCTAACCAAGGAACGAATTTATGCTTCATTTTCAATTTATGCTTTTCTGTATCTCAATTTGTCGCTAATAAACTTATGAGCGGCATCTGCAGAATAATCTTTTATTTGAAATGGACAGATACACACACATTGCCCCCCTCCACCAACCATGTCTAGACTAAAAGTGATTTCAATTAAAAGATAGCCATATTTGACCCGCTTAGAGCAGCCATTAGAGATTCCCTTTATCAGTGTGTCTTCACCAAATCAAGATCTTCACTTTTCTTGGGCTCATCAGGTTTCTCCGCCGAATTCACTCCCTCTCTAAAACGATCACCGAAGAAAATTAACAGGTTTGGGCTCCTAAGCTTTCTAGGTATTCTTGAACTTGTTGCTAGGCTGTGTTTTATTGCTATGAAATGTTCAGAGAAAAAATGAATTAGAAGAAAACGTCTAATCTTGCTAGTTGCAACTAGCTGCTACTTGTGACAACTTTAGTTGAATTATTTCTTGTACCCAGATGGAAAGTTTTCTTGCTTTGGATTACAAGGTTAGAATTGTCAGATCCAAGTAGGAAGTGACCAAAACACGTAATTATAACAACAATCCCATAATTCAAAAAGGTAAGATTTACGTGGTTCGGCTGTACCTACATAATGAATCAGAAAGAAGTATTTCCAGATTCAATCTCCCAATTCCGCGCTCAAACCCTCCAAATACAAGATCAGAATCATCTGATACCCAGGATGAAACGTCTACTAAGCTAAAATGTTGGCAATGCAGATTGGTTTGCACCCTATTTATAATGTGTTTGATACTTTCCCATCAGTCAGTACATGTGCTTGTTGGACTGAAATCCAAGACATTGCAATGTTGTTGATGATACATATTCTGTCTTGCTTTATTTGCTTGCTTTTGCACAATATTTAAGTACTGGAATTGAGTGCTTACCTTCGACTTATATTAGGAGAAGACATTTGATTGTGAGTTTTGAATTGCTTCATCAGTTGACAAGTGGTTGAGTCTACGGGCATCATGGATTTAATGGAATAATGTTTTTAACTTATTCAAACAAAAGCAAAAAGAAGAAGATAAAGTTTGAGGATATTCAATTACTTTTAGCTAGATGTTGATAATTTGAAAAAGTACTTGGACATCTATCTTGTGAGGAAAGTACCTTAGGTATTGGGTTATTTTGTGTTATAAGCATGGATGATTTTCTGTGGAACTTGGGAAATTTCTTTTTTTTCTTAATCAATATGGAGATTTGCGAAGCAGTAAAAGTAATGTTTCAGTATTCGATTTGTAAATAGGAATTTGGTAGCCACCCTTCAAGCTGATATCTGCTCACATTTTCTATCCCAAGTTTGGGATTCTTTTACAACGTTGTATCTTACTTTGGGCAGAAAAAGAATGGCTGCTCCACCAACGAGAATAGGGCTTGCAGGTCTTGCTGTCATGGGCCAAAACCTGGCCCTCAACATTGCCGAGAAAGGCTTCCCGATTTCTGTTTACAATAGAACTACCTCCAAGGTTGATGAGACTGTTGAGCGCGCAAAAAAGGAAGGTGATCTTCCTGTTTTTGGCTTCCATGATCCTGAATCATTTGTTAATTCGGTTCAAAAGCCTCGGGTCATTATAATGCTTGTTAAGGCTGGCGCACCCGTCGACCAAACCATCAAAACCCTCTCTGCTTACATGGAGAAAGGTGATTGTATTATTGATGGGGGTAATGAGTGGTATGAGAACACCGAGAGGCGGGAGAAAGCTATGGCTGAACTGGGTCTTCTCTACCTTGGGATGGGAGTTTCTGGTGGTGAAGAGGGTGCCCGACATGGTCCCTCTTTAATGCCTGGAGGGTCCTTCGAAGCTTACAAAAATATTGAAGATATTCTTATTAAGGTGGCAGCTCAAGTTCCAGACAGTGGTCCGTGCGTGACTTACGTCGGCGAAGGAGGATCTGGGAACTTTGTTAAGATGGTTCATAATGGTATCGAGTATGGTGACATGCAGCTTATTGCAGAGGCTTATGATGTGCTAAAATCGGTTGGAAAACTGTCAAATGGGGAACTTAAAAATGTTTTCACGGAATGGAACAAGGGGGAGCTTCTAAGCTTCTTGATCGAAATAACTGCAGATATTTTTGGCATTAAAGATGATAAGGGAGACGGTCACTTGGTTGACAAGGTCTTGGACAAGACCGGCATGAAAGGTACTGGTAAATGGACTGTCCAGCAAGCTGCTGATCTATCAGTTGCCGCTCCCACAATTGCATCTTCTCTGGATTCGAGGTTCCTTAGTGGGTTGAAGGACGAAAGAGTAGAAGCTGCCAAAGTTTTTCAATCTGGTGGACTTGGTGAAATCCTGACTGACCAGGTGGTGGACAAGGAGAAATTGATAAATGATGTGAAACAAGCTTTATACGCTTCCAAAATATGCAGTTACGCACAGGGAATGAATCTGATTCGAGCAAAGAGCATCGAGAAGGGGTGGGATCTGAAATTGGGGGAACTGGCTAGGATTTGGAAGGGGGGTTGCATCATACGAGCTGTCTTCCTGGACCGAATCAAGAAGGCATATGATAGAAACCCGGACCTTGCAAACCTTCTGGTGGACCCCGAGTTTGCAAAGGAAATCATTGACCGTCAGTCTGCCTGGCGAAGAGTTATTTGTGTTGCTATCAACTCAGGTATCAGCACGCCGGGTATGTCTATTAGTCTTGCTTATTTCGATACCTACAGAAGGGGGAGATTGCCAGCTAATTTGGTCCAAGCTCAAAGAGATTACTTTGGAGCTCATACATATGAAAGGACCGATATGCCAGGTTCCTTCCATACCGAGTGGTACAAAATTGCTCAACAAGCAAAGCTATAAGTCTTCTCATGGTGTTATGCGACATAATCGAACAATTATTTTTCTCCATAATGTTTCCGTATCAGTTGATGGTTGGAAGAGCTTAAACCACCTCCCTGAAGGAAAAATATGTCCCAATACTCTGTACTGTATTGTTCAATTAGTTATTTGTGTGGTTTGTTGTGGCTGCGTGCTACTTTTGGTTGTGCTTAGACTTTATATTAAACTCTTGGCCTTATTTATGTTCAAGTAATCATATGTTTTTGCATTTTGTAATGTTAAATCGGAAAAATATCACAGTTGCTGCTACTTTTTCTTACTAGTCTTCATCCCTACCACATGCTTGATCGGTTTTTTGTTTGTTTGTTTAATGTTTATGTGGTGATATGGTAATGTAGGGGCCCTAGACTTTTTGGCAGAGGCCCCACTTTCCGCCTAATTAGTATGTCGTTACGAAGTACTTCGGAGTAACTTGCGATCAGTGGCAACATATTTTAGGAGGGCAAAATGTCTCAATTAGAGTGGACATAACAGGGTTTAGTCGTTCCGATTGTTTTCCATCTCTGTGTTTCTAAATCTTTTTTTATTCGCCAGGTGTCTTAATCCATGTCAATTAAACTAAGGTTTTGCTTCTATTTCATAAAAAAAGTAGCTTTTCTGGGATCTGTGTCAATTTATGCCTTCATTGAACAGTTGATGCTGCGAATGATCTCCTAGGACGTTGCAGCTTTGACCAACTACTATAGCAATAGAGAGAACTTGCTTCTCTGTTGCCTTTTTGCTGCTAATAGTATTGGACAATCATTTTTGTTACTCCTGTATGTATTTTTATTTCTTTGGTTAAAAATGAATGGCTATTAAGCTTCAAAATGAGGGTCCTGCTACAGTGGCTTATTGTTGAACGAGTTACCCCTATTGTACTATACTAGTTTGTTGGGATCTTACAGATTTTTCTTTGGAACCGTTTGTTTGAGGACGTTTATTGGATTCATGCAAAGAGAAAAAACCATCTAGTTTAAAGATTAGAGATCAAAATAGCCAAGCTTGGAGCAACTGAGGTTGCTGATATGATGTAGCTGCATACCAAACTGCATGTACTTGTTCTTCGGACCCTTTTCTGTCTTAAGCAAAAGAACTCTTTGGCTACTTGCTGTCCACTGGACTTGTTCCGTATATGCTGTTTTGTCATTGGAAAGTTGGTGACTAACACAATAAGAGTTCTTGGGTTTGAAATTGGGTCGACGATTGGGTCTTGTCTGGCTTATTCCTATTGTTGTCTCACCCTCCATGCCTTGTCGTCAAAATTTTAGTTTTCATATCATAGGGCAAAACTGGTTGATGTTTTTCCATCTATGACCTCTATTATGACATGGACAATGGTAGTTGTCAATGGACATGTTTGAAAATATCTTTAGCCTGTATGTGCAGTCCTTACATTCCTGCTGCCTAGCTGTTGCACTTGCCATATTTCCTTGATTTGGTAAAATTCAGTGTCTTTTGCTCTCGCCATTTACGATTCTTGTTGATTTCAAGTTGCGACTCTGAATTTTCATCTTTCAGGACCTCATGTTTTCTGCTTCAAAGTAACAGCTTGACTGTAGATGTACGTAAATAGAGACTCGGAAGTATCTATATTATTGCTAGTGTTTTTGAACCTAAACTAGAATTCCTGAATTCAACCTACTGAACTTTTCTATTTTAGGCATGGATTTTGGTATGACAAGATCAAACACCATTATTGTTTCTTGAAGAATATGGGATACACCTCTCATTTACTTTTTGCTTCAACTCAGTTCTCTTACCTTCTCCCCGTTCGAGCAGAACTCCACATTTGCAACTTCTGCCATTAGCACCAGGTCTTCATTCTCTGCTGCTATGTGGTTTTCACCTCCTGTGTCTTGAATGATGGCTTTCTTGCTAGAATTGTTGCCATCATCTTTGATTCCACCATGCTTCAAATGAGGCATGCCATGACTCTCTCCGCCACCCTCACCAATTTTTTTCCTGTGACTTGGTCCCGACGAAGCGTCGGAAGCCATGGAATCATCGCTGTTGCCGCCAGCGTTATCATCATCTCCACGAGTAGTCATCAGGACGTTGCTGGCATCAAAAAATTCATCTTCGTCACTGCCTTCGATGTCTTCCTCTTGTATTGGAGAGTGCATATACATTGTCCACCCCGATTCGCTGCTTCCACATCCTTCTAAACCTAATCCTTCTATGGAGGTCTCCATTACCTCGGATGGATGAAGAGGAGAAAAAGGGTTGTTGACAATGAAGAGAAGAACCTGTTTAGAGTATATATATTATGAAGGTTCTTCTTGAAGAGCTGTCTGAAAACAACTACAACAATAATGCATGCTTCTTAGCACTTGGATAACTGCATAAAGAAGCTTCATAGACTTTAAAAAATGGCAGGAGAATCAATCATTTATGGATAACTAGAATGTATCCTAATTGGCTAACACCCACCGACACACGTATGCCATCATGTATATTGAGCAGAAGACAGACTAATATGATTAAAAAAATTAGAAGAAAAAGGAAGGAAAAAAGAAAAAAAAAAAAGGAAGAGCAGCCTATGTCATTTCAGAGGGAATAAGAATCTAACAAATTGAATAAGTGGGGTGGTTCAGTTGATCATTGAATTCATATCTCTGATAAAAGGAACTTCCTTCTGTCCTTGTCAACATTATAAAAATGCAGCGTTCATACTTTTTTCAATCTGACTTGCTATGAAATGCACAGATGAGCCCATTCCACCAACTGAAGGGAGTATGAAGCCCATGTCCTTACATATGTTGAAGCAGAGTACTCTCTGGTACTTGGTCTCTTATCTCTCATCCTTTAATTCCCGTCTTGTCACAGCCATCAGCTTTTTTCCTTGAGGAGTTGGAGAGCCTGAGATTCAAGTCCAGAATGGATGAAATGAAGCTGCCAAACTCTTTCTTTTGCTCTGCATCGTCTGCTTTTAACTGCTGCAAGAGAAGATGGCCAAGACCTTTTGTTGGTGGGAGCGAAAGATCATATTCGTTGGTCACTGCAAGATTAAATGGTCCTGGGTTATTGCCACGTGGTATATACAATAGAGTCGGAACTTTTCAATTACGATCATAACGGTGGCCCCGTTATACGGCCTAGATCCTTCTTTTTTTTTTTTTTTAAGGCGGAAGCGATAATACGAGTCTTGAAACAGGTTGAAATCTAGCAATTGTATGGGTAATTGTATATTCAAACACTACCCTTGTTTTGATAAATTGTACGGAGTAATAGAAAATCGTCTCACTTTTATGGGTGAGACAAGTGATAATGGGGATGATTTGTTTAATTCCAGTTTTACACAAATTTGTTAAACAAATTTGGTTTTTTTCTTCGGCAGGTGGAATTGGTCTAATCAGTGGTCAAATGAGCATTAGCCGCTGAACTTTGAATTAATCGCTAAAAAAATTATCGCTCCTATAACAGTCGTTCTCCATATTACTCAAACGAAAAGAAAAACTATGTGTCGCCATTCTTTAATGGCGAATCAAACTTTAGAACCGGGGGATTAAACTTTCAGGCATAAAACTGCACAGCCTCTATGATCTTGAACATCTCGACCATCTACGGTCCCTTTTCAAGCCACATGTGCTCCCCATTATCAACAGGATGAATGCCCTTTCCCCCACAGAATCATTCTCGAGGTCATCATTAAACCTCCATTAGACTTGTCGCCGCATCAACCCACTTAGAGAGTACTTGTCATTTTGGTAAGCAGAGGATAGATGGAATGAATAAACTAAACTACAGTTAAAGGTTGTATTCAAACGTAGGCCATACGATGTTGTTATGCGGCATATGGACGGCGCAGTCTCACTGGAATTTTCTGCTACTTTTTCTCGTCAATAAGAGAGCATTAACTAAGCGTCCTTTGGACTCCTTCAATAGTGACCCACTTTAGAGGTGAACTTATACTTTTGGATCTCTACAAACAAATATGACTGAAAGACTTCTAGCATATTGGCTTGCTAGCTTGCATTCAAATGAATGGAGTTCATTGGAGTATTTTAACCACAAAAAAAAAAAAAAATCTCCCTTTCAAAGTGGCAAAAGTAAAAGATCTTGAAAACGTTAGAGTTCCTGTGAGAATTCGAGTAATATGTTTGTCTAACCAATATATTTCTTGTGAGGAACAGGAGTTTCATTCTAAACTTGCAACGACAATGTCAACCTGTTGTCTATATCGAGGATTAATTGCTCCCTCCAGAGATTTCTCGTATGTAAGCTCCCTATCATACTTGTACCTTTTGACAACTTTTTGTTCCGCATGGTTTTTTTAAGGAACTTTGAGGAGTGTATATAAGAACACTTGTTTGCTACTTAGTAACTAGGGTTTGTGAGTCTTCGATTTCTACGCGTGATAAGGAAAGGACAAGTGGCAAGATACGAGCTTTTGGAATGCATAGCTACTATAAGCTATAGACGCGTCAAAACTTTATTACACAGATAATTGTCCGAAAGGACACGAATCGTCTTAAGAAAGCGCGCCTCACCAATGCTAATCCATAATTTATTGTGCTTAAAATTTTGTACTTTATTGTGTTATCCTCAAGGAAGTCGTCAAAAATTTCAAGCAAATTCTGCCTTAACGGATGCTTTTCCAACAAAATGGAACTGTGATGGATTCAAGGAATGTTTATGTAACAGGTGTGTTTTTCCTAAACCACGCGATGTTGCTATGCATAACTTCAGATGACTCAGCTGATGTCTTTCCTGGTAGTTTTATGTTTCGTAAACAGTCCTTGAGAGATATCGGATAGATTTGGATTGCGCATTACTAAAAGTAGCAGATTCATTACATTTTGAAGATAGCACGATAGAAGCTGTAATCTGCTAATACTTCACCTAATATCAGTTTCAAAATCGCAAATTTAAAGAAAAGGGTGAGTTTAATGAAAGAATAGATATGCTATTATGCTTCAATTTCAGAAGAACATAGAATGTCTTCTTGGAAGCATGCATATCTCAGACATGTTGGCTGCCAGAGTGAGCTGAGGGCGGCACTGGCGTAGCTAGGTACGTGGGGTTCTCGTCTCCGGCCATGATCACAACGATCTTTGGTCTGGAATCTGCAAGTTGGCAGGCGTTGGTGGCCATCACCGGCTTCTCTTGGTCAGTACTCGAAGAAATCGAGCCCAGAGCTCGCTTCTTGTAAGAGCATGCTAGAATGCTCAATGCTACAAGGATCAGGCCTACCATTAGAGCCAAGCCACCAAATAGGTAAAGCACTGGAGAATTCCATGCACATGTTGCCCTTGATGAGATTGCTCTACTATTTGTTGGCCTCATCTCTCTCTCTTGGAATATCAATGCAATGAGAATGAGGTTCCATTGAAAGTTAATCATTTATACCATGAATTCTACTGCGCTATAATGATCACGCTTTTGAAATAATGAAAGACCATAGGGGGAGCTTGAAGGAACATTCTCTTGTTGTGCCTTAAAGATCCTGATTTACGTAATCCCTTTTTAACAAGAGTTGATCGGTGCTTTTGAGATGGTGCACTTCCTATTCTTTATAGATGGAATCACTTTTCATCCACAACAGAGAAGGAGGAGCTAATAAGTGAAAGGAGAAAATTAAACCAAGGGAATGTCATGATTGTCCACATTTTATTTATCATTACAAGATCCAGTGAATTGTCTTTGATAAATTTTTTCCCGATAAATAAAAGTGTGGACGAGTATAACGTGATGTAAAAATGAAGGTACTTGAAAAAAAATAATAACTAAACAAAACATTTGTTTACTAGTCAAACAAAAGATTTAGTACTATTGAAATAGACCGATTTAAAAGCGAAATAAAAGAAAGTTTTTTCTTTTTGCCGAGAATATTGCCTCAAGGACACGAAGTATAGTCGGTCCTTCGATAATAAATAAGCATAAAGACTAAAATAATATCCAGTATTAATAGAAGTATATTTTTATCTTTTTTTTATACACTCTAACCAATTTATAATTTTCTTTTTCATGCATAGATGCTTCAATAAGAATATGTTTGTAATTAGTATTCCGAAAACATAAAAAAGAAAAAGAACATCTAATGTCTTCTTGTGCTTGCTACATCTTAGGCCACGTTTGACGCGGTTTTTTTTCCTCTTTTTTTTCAATTTTGAAAATTAGAAAAAAAAGTGTGTTTGGTAACTATTTTTTTTCCTTCTCCAATTTAAAAAACCAGTTTTTAAACTGAAGAGTAAAAAAAAAAACTCTAAAAACTGATTTTTTTTTTTCACTCTTGGTTTTTTTTGAGACCACCACCACCACCCTCCCACCGCCGGCAGCCACCTCAGGCGACCACCGCCGGCCGCCGACAGCCACCTCCAACCGCTGGCGACCACAGCCGATGACTGCCGGCAGCCACCTCCTGCCGCTGGGGACCACCACCGGCAGCCATCGCCGACCGCCGGCAGCCACCTCCGGCCACCGGCGACGACTGTCGGCAACCACCTCCGGCCGCCGGCGACCACCGCCACCAGCCACCGCAGGCCACCACCACCGTTGACCACCGCTACGTCCCACCACCGCCACCGCATACCACCAAAAAAAAAAGTCAAAATAAAAAGGGTTACCAAACACCAAAAAAAAAATTAAAAAAAAAACAAGGGTTATCAAACACTCACTTGTTTTTGTAAAAAAAAAAAATTAAACTGCTCTTTAAAAACTGAAAACTAAAAAAAAGTTTTGTCAAACCAACCCTTAATATCCTTGTAGCTTCCTCAGATGGACGACAAAAAATTCATAATTTGAACAAATCTCTTCTTCTAACGAAGAATAATCGTGTTAGTGGAAACAAAAAAGTATTCTGATATGCACTTAATTGAATTGGAGACTTAGCAAAGTAATAACTTCACTCGGAGACTTAGCAAAGTATTAAAATACGTAAATCTAAAATCAAGTGGTAACAATAATATACTTATAAGTTACTAGACATTATAAAATTTGCAGCATGGAACCAAATTGATTTTACAAAATATTATAGTTATTAAATCATATTGAATTATTATATAGTAGTTATTAGAGGGCCAACTTTAGACTCCTTGTTAAATTTAATATGCTGAGAATGGCTGCTTCATTCAAACTTTTGCCCTGGGCAACTGATAATGGAAGTTTGTTTCCAAGAAAAAAAAAATGGAACGAGATTAACACCATAAAACTTCAAAAGGAAAAATGGAAACACAAGTACACGACCTAGAATATTCCAAATTTTTAGCCCAGGAAATACAGAAAAGAAAAAGAAAAAATCCATGCGTCCAGGAAATATTCGAGAATGCAGACTAGACAATGCCACATCTACTGTCTCCCCAATAACGATCCTGAACAAGTCCTTATACCAATTTACAGATGAATTAGGTTAGCAAGACAAAAATAGTAGACAAAATTTATTTTCTTGCATCTACTACATTTTTCTCCAATTAACTTTACCACTAAATTAGTTTGCACAAAACAATAGGAACTAAAATATGTGCGAACCGCACTCACAACTCTCATATTAGTTTTCAAATATTATAACCAAATGCACGTGAGAAAATTCATTTTCTTTTCTCTTAATTTCCTTTCTAGGTTAACCTTACATTGAATTCTGTTGCTAAGCTTGAAATTGATACATGTTAATTTGGTGTAATATTGACAGGTCTTTTTCGGCCTAGCTAGTGGCATTATGAGTAGCATTTTCCTGAAGTTTGGTAAATAGACGATGAAATCTATCAAATTGCCTAATAGCTCTTTCAATTTTCGCGAATGTTTGCATGGTATTTGGCTTTTTGCTACATTTGAAGTATTTAGTTGGAGTAGAACTTTATGACCATCTACGTTGTTCATCTTTAATTTGATGTTTGGATAGTAGAAACTTTCAGATTAACATATAACTTCAACCCCCCCCCCCCCCCTCCCCCAACCCCGCACACACACACCCAAACCACACACATACACACAAACATTTTGTCTCGAAATCATATGCACAGACTTTTTAGCTTTTGTTTTTTTGTTTTTTGGTTTTCATTATTTTAATCTTCTTTTGTAGCATTCTTATGATGAATCACATATATTATCTTCTGCTCAAGATAGATATAAAATATACGGAATATATAATTGAATCTAACGTAATCTGATGGCAGACCGGTACCATAGTTTTTAGACAACAGTGGCTAAAACTAAGGAACTTTCTTTGACATTTTTATTGACCCAAACATAAATGCATCTAAACAATATTGTGTCATTAACCTTAGGTACGTACTTCTGAATGTAAAGGAAAAAAGGGGGAACACCCCGATGTTTGAGAAGGGAAAAAAAAACCCATGATTTTGTGAAACAAAGAATCAGGGATCTATATATCATATTATATAAATATATAATAGACGAAGTATTGTGCGTCTCGGAGGCAACACATAAGCTTTTTTGGGTGTTATTTTTCCTTTCTAGTTCTTTTAATTTTGCGACACGTCATCGTCTTTGTGAGAATCCCTTGGCTTAATTGGGCTCTTCAGGCAAACGAAGTGTTCAATTTTTCTTTACCTCTTAACATAAGAAAGTCCAACCTAATGACAACACTTTACAAAAGAAAATCTTATAAACTCCTGCCAGTGTCGGTTATCTATGTCCTTTAAAACTCTATCATTCTCTTCTTCCATGCTCATCTTCAATCATCAGCTATAGGGAGAGACAATAACATATTTGTTGGGCGTTGAGTCATGATGGGTACTCACAAATACCTGAAACTTCTAACACCTAAACATAATAGAAGTCATTGGGAGAAAACTCAATTATTCTACACCTTCCCACGAGAAAACCCAATTCTTCTGTTATTGGGAGTCAAAGCCCCAAAGATCGACACAACAGTATAAAACCATGACAATTACAGCACCCACCTTCTCCAATCTTCTGCTCCAGAAACTGCTGCTCCAGTTTCTCTGCGCTAGCAAAAGGTACTTGAATTGATTTCATCTCATTTGTTTTAGATTCTAATATCGCAGTCCACCAAATTGATAGGTAACATTGAGTATTCCTTATTGAAACTATTGGTTTGCATTAAAATACAACTATCTATAGAGAAGATTTTGTCTATCATAAAAAATTCAAATATTATTTTAAGTGGTTTTGCTGTTCAATCCTCTGCTATTGGCAAGCAAACCAGTGCTTAAGATGATCAGAGAAAAGCTGTTCAATACTCTTTAGGCCCAGGCCCTGCTACGAAATAGGCTCTCTTTGCTTTTTAAAAAAAGGAATTGGATCTCTAACATGAATTATCTTCAATTCTTTCGGCTAGAAGAAAAACTACAAATTGGATTCAGTTGGTCTAAAAAGGGATGGATGAGTAGTTCTTTGAAGCTGTTTCACACTCATTAAGGTCATACATTGTACTTCCAATAAAGAAAACTTCAATAGAAGAGTAATTCCACATGTTAAACAAAAACTGAGTTATAAGGCTTTTAGAGATAAGTTGATATACTGAACGATCAATTGATAATTTTAAAAGGGGTTTTTCAAGAAAACCACAACATTTCAATATAAACATAGGGTCGGTACAAATTTTATAATATCTTTCAAGAACAGATTACAGTGTACTACCATAAGGTTTGCTGAAACCAATGACATGAAAATACAGCCTAATATCTGAACTCACAGATTTGAAGGATGACTGGATCATTAAGGTCAGGGTCAAACGGATGTGGGACGGAATTAACCCCAATACAAACGAGATCCTCAACTCGAATATAATATTTCTTGATCAGGAGGTATGTATGGTACTACTTTATAAAGTGAGAATATATGTCTTTCAACACAAATTTCTTTATGCAGAATATATATTTTGCAGGAAAATCAATTACATGTTCTCTTAAGGAAAAATCAAGGGTCCACATTTCTGCCCCAGTTCAAGGAAGGAAATGTTTACTTAGTTTCAAACATGAAGCTTTCTCAACCAGGAGGAAAATACCGACCGTTGTAAGAAATAACATTGGTAATCACGTTGTACCATGCAACAAAAATTCAGAAGTTAAAGCAAAGTATTGATAAAATGCCTGAGCACAAGTTTGAGATTGTCAGCTATGAGGAGCTGAGCAAACGCTCTCACGATGTTACATACCTCACAGGTGAAAACAACCTCATTACCTTGAACTTTCCATTCTTTCATACCATATTCTGCTTGAATAATGCATAACCGAGAACCTTGGAGTCAAACCCACAACCCAAACATAACTCTTGAAGAAAGATATCATTTTGATAAACAACAAGTATGTTGTCTTTTCACGTCTAACTTTTGCACAGTAGCACCCAAGTGAGGAGTAGCTAACAAGCATCTATGATATATTTAGGGGCCAAGAGTTGAAAGTGACCCTATGGACGGAGAAGGCTTTAGAATTGGAGAATTTGCTAAAGGAACAAACCACGACCACAATTGTGCTTAATGTTTGTGGTGGTATAGTCAAAACATTCAACGGTTCAATATACTCCCCTCATTGTTGTTCCACTTATAGAATTGGTTTTATAGAGAATTCTTTTTACTTCACTCTAATAGTGTCCGTTGAGTTTTCTTATACTATTGATTTTATATAGAATTCTTTTTATTTCACTCTAATAGCGTTTATCAAATTTCTAAGATATTGCTATCTTAACAAAATCTCTATGGCAAACATAAAATAGGTAATATCCAGTTGAATTCCACAAGCGCAACAAAATTTTATGTCAATTTGAACATAACAGAGGTACATGACCTTAGAGAGAGTATCTATTGTGCACCGGAGCAAAATTTTGAAATGAAGATAGTTCCAATCCCAAGAAAACCAACTATGGAGGAACTAAAATTGATTAACAGAGTGACAGAGAAAAGGTATGTGAATTTTGTTCAACTGATGATGTTATTCCTTTCTTTCCCCATGAAATATATTACTTAATTTCACTTATTGCTATACTCTTAGGAAATCATATGTACCTGCGATGCTACAATATTGCAAGTTCTCAGTGAAAATGGTTGGTATTACTCGGCATGCCGATGTAATAAAAAACTGAAGCCCTTTCAAGACACATTATACCGTGAAACATGTAAGAAAGTTGCTGACCTACCAACTCAAAGGTGCATTTGATGCTAAAAAACGTGATTTGATAATAAATATAGTGAATTAGTTTGATTTTGACTTTGACCCATTCATTGTGTTGACAAAGTTTACAAGACCTAACTGGTGTTACTACATTTGTGATATTCAACCGAGATGCAGAAAGGATGATACAAATGCCGGCTCACCAACTCATTAATGCACAACAGGAGGTAAATGCATAACGACTAAGATACACTTAAAAATATGTCTACTTGAACAATTATAGGGAAACATCTGTCATTTCAGGAGGAGGATCTGCAAGAAATTCCAAAATTTGTCAAGGATATAATGGGTAAGAGCTTCATTTTTCAAGTCAAGATATCAGAATTTAACGTCGACAAAGGATATGAAGACTTTACAGTAAATAAAGTTTTTGACGAGAGTAACGCGCTTGAGGATAAAAATCCATCTATAGATATGAAGGTACGAACAAATACCACTTTATACTATAGAATTACAATGAATGTAGAAAAGGTACGAATCTAATAAAATAAAGAACATTCTATTGAAATCCTCACGTACTAAATGATATTCTTGGGACAAAAGATAGTAGCTAAGTTGTTGAAAAGATCAATACAGCAGCTACCAAGAAATGTCTGAGAAAGCATGTACAGAAAATGACGAAGATGGTAAGGGTATCAAAGAATCATGTCTTGATTTATTTAGCATGCGGTGGACATGTGCAAATTTTAGAAAGTTGAGTGACGACTATGAAGTTGTTTGTGAGGCTAATATTGCAAGAAGATATGTACCATGGTAGATTCTTTCATGGTTACATGA
This sequence comes from Escallonia herrerae, assembly GCA_033070095.1. Lineage (NCBI taxonomy): Eukaryota > Viridiplantae > Streptophyta > Magnoliopsida > Escalloniales > Escalloniaceae > Escallonia > Escallonia herrerae. The sequence continues at coordinate 209,834 of JAVXUP010000943.1, read as the reverse complement.
AAGAGGACACAAAGAGATACGAACCACAACAACGATACAAATTTATTTTGAACACCTAAGACGAGACACATTCGCAATAAGTATTGAAAAGTTACAACCGATTCCAGCGACAGGATATATTGATGACATATATGCCATTGCAATAATTTGTATTTTGAATGGCCCTAATACTTACACAACTGGAATTTCTAGCTTCATCCAATGCTTTGACATGGGATATGATAGTGCCTCAGTTCTTCCTTCCAAATTTGTTATCGATGGAATTATATGATTACACTGCGGCAATTGGTGCCCAGGCCAAAGGGAGATGTGCTGTAAGGGCACAGGTCCTTTACACCAAGCGAATAGGGCAAAAATATTCAGTTAAGTGCAATCCACACCAGACGAAGAAAGATCAATTGATTGTTTATTATGCAGAATTGATTACATAATGGTTAGATTTGGAGAAAATAAACATAGATATTATGTTGAACAACGATAACCAATGAAGGAACAATTTGACATTAAGTATTTTGGAACAATTTCAGTATAGTAGATTTATTGTGCTTTTCTTCATTATAACATTGTTTTATATCTGAAATACATGAATATGACACATTTTGGAAAATATAATGGCACTTAAAGGTATGCATACATAAACCAATTAAGAAACTCAACCCGGGCCTTGCCCGGGTTATAGGACTAGTAATATATAATAAGCAAAACGAGACCTTTTTTACGCGACACGTCATCGTAAAAATAACTTCTTTACTTTACACATCATCACTTTATGTTTTTAATGTGAAATAGAACAATAACCATTATAAGAGTTACTAAAAGTCGGAAACACTATCATGGATAGAGTCCTTATTTCTTGATAAGTTAATTTTTATATTAGTAAACCTTATATAATTGAGAAAAATAATTTTAAATATTCTGAAACTCTAACTAATTAATGGACTAACTTTTTAGGATTTAATTTTGTGTATTGAATCCTAAAAATCACTCTCTAACATGAGTATAAAAATTTATATATCTAAAAAATAAAAATAATATTATTATCTTGAATGGAGTCCTTTAAATAAACGAAGCAAGATCTTCTTTATACGACATGTCGTCGCAGAAATAGTTGCTTTACTTGACACACCATCACTTTTATGCTTCCAATGTGAAATAGAATTATAATCATTATAAGAGTTACTAAAAATCTGAAATACTATCAAGAATAGGGTTGATAAGTTAATTTCTATATTAGTAAGTCTTATATAATTGAAAAAATAATTCTAAACGTTCTGAAACTCTACCTAATTAATGGACTTACTATTATGATTTAATTTTGTATATTGAATCCTCAAAACCACTCTCCGACATGAATATAAAAATTCATATATCTAAAAAAATAAAAATAATATTATTCTCTTGAATAAGGTCATTTATTTTTTGATAACTTAATTTTCATGTCAATAAGCATTATATAGTTGAAAAATCAATTCTAAACATTCTGAAACTCTAACTTATTTTATAAGTGTCACTAAATGTATGAAATACTATCTTGGATGAGGTCTTTATTTCTTCATAAGTTAATTTCTATATTACTAAGCTTATATGATTGAAAGAAAAAAGTAATTCTAAACATTCTAAAACTCTAATTAATGAATGAATTAACTTATTAATAATTAATTTTGAGTATTGTATCCTCAAAACTATTCTTCAATATGAATATAAAAATTTATATATTTTTAAAATGAAAATAATATTATCTTGAATGGGGTCCTTATTTATTGATAAGTTAATTTTTATATTAGTAAGTCTTATATAGTTGAAAAACTAATTTTAAACATTCTGAACATCCAACTAATCAATGAACTAACTTATTATGACTTATTTTAACTATTGTATCCTTAAAACTACTTTTTGATATTATTATACAAATTCATTTATTTAAAACAAGAAAATAAAATATTAAATTTAGAAAAGAAACAAATGATGTTACAATATTGAGATTGACACAATAAAAATGATGCAGCAATTGATTCATCTTTAGAATCCTTTTGGTACAATAAAAAAAATTGACATTATGTTTTTAATTGAGACCTTAAGACCAAGAAATGACTGTATAATAATTAAAATTAAAATCACAATAATTGTAAGACTTATTTGTAAATATGATAGTTGAACATTATCTAAATTTATATACCAAACATTTTAGTGTATATAAATGTAGAAAATAATATTTTGGATGTGATCCCTATTTTTTAAGTTTATTTAATTTTGCGTCTAAAATTCTAAATTTATTAATTTTTTAGGATTTGAATTTGACTATCACGTTCTTAAACTAATTTTCTAATACGAAGATAAACAAACATGTATTTAGAAAATAAAAATAACACATGAGATTCAAAATAAAAAAATGTTATAGTTAATTTAAATTTATTATGATTGATAAAATGTATATGTATTGACACATAACATACTCATTTATATAACATATAAAATTAATAATCAAATTATAGGATAATTTTTTTGCTTTGATAAGACAACAAGATCAAAAAAGTTGCTATCAAGCATAAATGAGATTTTAAAAATAAATCACATATGTATAAGAAAAGAAGAGTTTGAAATTAAATCAAATTATTCTTAATTACAATATTTGACAACATTTCAAACCTTTAAGATGTAAGAATATGAAATGTCATCAGATTATATTTTTAATGTAAAAAAAATGATAACATTATTGGTGTTTCTTAAGGCCTCAGATATTATCTTAAATAGGGTCCTTTTTTCTTGATAAGTTAACATTTATATTAATAAGCTTTATATATTTGAAAAACTACTTCTAAGCATTCTGAAATTTTAACTAATTAATGAACTAACTTATTATGACTTAATTTTAACCATTATATCCTTGAAATCACACTCTAACATGAACATAAAAATTCATATATCTACAAAATGAAAATAACATATTAAACTTAGAAGAGAGAAAAAGATGATGTTATAATTGAGATTGAAACAATACAAATAGTTTAACAATTGATTCATATTTATTATATTTTAATATATGCCGACCGAAGTATATGCTTACCATGCTCGATGTAAAAATTTATCAATATAATATATAGCATTTACAATCTTTTCGCACAATAAAAAATTTGACATAATTTTTTTTTGTGAGACCACACACAATAAAAAATTTGACATAATTATTAATTAAAATTCCAATAATCGTTAAGCTTATTCATAAATCTGATAGTTGAAAATAATTTAAAGCAATATACTAAACATGTAAATCTATGTAAATATTATTTTGGATGTGATCCTTATTATTAAGTTTATTTAATTTTGCTTCTAAAACTCAAATATGCTAATTTTTTAAAATATAATTTTGACTATTATGTTTTTAAAACTAACTCTCTCACATGAAGATAAGAAATCATGTATATAAGAAATAAAAACAACATAGATATTTTATGTTATAGTTAATTTAAATTTATTATATTTTACTAAATGTATATGTATTTACACACAACATAATCATTGCAAAAAAAATTATCTATGCTATATATAAAATCATTAATTAAATTATAGGATACTTTTTTGATTTGATAAGATCGCATGATCAACGAAGTAGCTGTATAAGTATAAACAAGATTTTAAAAGAAACCACATATAAAATAAAAGAAAAAAGGGCAATGAAATCAAATTATTCTTAATTTCTATAGTTGAAAACATTTAAGAACTTTAAGATGCAAAAATGTGACATGTCATCAATTATGTTTTCAAAATGAAATAAATATTATAAACATTATAATTGTCTCTAAAGGTCTCAAATATTATCTTGAATTGGGTCCTTATATCTTGACAAGTTAATTTTCATATCAATAAGTTTTACATAATTAAAAAAATTAATTTTGAGCTTCATGAAACTCTAACTAATTAATAAACTAATATATTATGACTTAACTTTAACTATTGCATGTATCCTTAAAATCACTCTCTATTATGAATATAAAATTCATATATATCTAAATAATATAAATAACATTAAGAGAGAGAAAAAATGATGTTATAATTGAGATTAAGATAAGAAAAATAATTTAACACTTGATTCATATTTATTTTATTTTAGTATTTGCTTACCATAATGGATGTAAAGATTTATCAATATAATGTATAGCTTTTATAATGTTTTCATAAAATAAAAAATTGACTGTATTTTATGGGTGAGAGGACACTATCAACAAATAACTTTACAATTATTGTTAATTATAATTACAGTAATGATAAAACTTATTCAAAAATTTGATAGTTGAAAAGGATTTAAAGCTATATAATAAACATGTTAGTATCTCTAAATGCATGCAAATTTTATTATTTTCAAGTTTCTTTATTTTTGCAAAAACTATATGAAGGCTATATTAGGAAAGCTTATATAATATAAAAATTAATTCTAAAACACTAAATGTATTAACTTATTATAATTTAATTTTGACAATCATGTCCTTAAAACTAACTCTCTCATAGAAAATAAAAATAATGTATCTAGAAAACAAAAATGACATATGAGATTTAGTAGAAAAAATTATATGACCGCGTGATCAACAAGTGGCTATATGACATTTATGAAATTTTGAAAATAAATCACATACATTAAAAAAAATCAAATAATTCTTATTTACTTTATTTTAGGAACATTTAAAATCTTTATGTTGCAAAAATATATGCATCTAATTCTACAAAACTAATGATTTACCAATTCGTTTATATATTGAACCCTTATGATCAATAAAAAAGTTTTTTTTCAGTAATACTTATTAAATTTTTATTAAAAATAATAAATAGTAAATTTTAGACAACTTATAAGTATTAAAATTTAATTCTGATTATGATGGAATTGATTACAAGTATGACTGGTGACTATTGTGCGAGTTCAATAACAAAAAATTGATTAACGCTTGCTTTATAATATTAGCCTAATGTAATGATATTTGTTATCCTTTGCAAGCTGATTATAATTTTAGGTATAACTTGACATGATTTGTTATATCAATGTTAGATTATGGTCTGCTAAAATAAGTGTAATTTATAAAAAAAAAGAAATATCATTAGATGCATTTAATAGATATAGAAACTATAATTTAGCGACAAATAGTAGTCATAAAAATGTGAAAAATAATTTCAATACTCTAAAATAAGGACGAGGCATGTTCATCAATTAAATATTCTTATTACTAGCATCTTACAAGAATTAAAGAAAAACGTATACATAAATATTGAATATTATGTGGTCGTTCAGTTAAATTTATTTATTTTAAATTTATACTTAATTATTATAATAACATCAGGAACATATATATGTAATACCTTAAAGACCATCTGAAGTTAAAGAATTAATTCGGTGTAACATTTACAATTCAAAAGGGATACTTAATACCATCATTATATTTTAATTAAAACTACAATCGTCTTCGCTATTTAACTTTATATGGCACCAGCATGATTATTTTACTATTCTAAGTGCTAAATTAATATTCATTTGAAATACTATTTGACAACCTCAAACTAAAGTTAAAAGAAGACAAGTAACCAGCGACTCCATTGTGTCGCTATCTATTATTTGTCCTCCAACTTACGGTATAATAAAATTACATGTAAACACACGTGTACATGAAAATATCTCATAATTATTGCATGCAGTCTAATAAAAAAAAAACAATGCTATTTAATAATCGAAAGTTATGAGCAATGTAAGTGAATTCATCTTTTCATATTTTACTTAAGTTAGTCGTGATTAATTTAGGTACTAAGATTAATCTTTGTACCCAAATAATATATTTTTATACTGTTAATTTTTTTTTTTGTTTATGTGGTACATTACTGAGCTAGAATGGTCACTGATGTCTCCCACTAGAGAAGTTGAAATGGAAACGGGTCATAGTTTGGACCAAGTATGATGTATGCTCTGTTAAAGAGAAGCAGCCACACATATGCCAAAGACTCACATGATTTGTCTCTATGTCACCTATTAGTTTCCAAGATCATTCCTCCTGCCAAATCGGCCTTTCATCTCTTCCTTTTCAACTCCTTTTGCGTCTCCCAGCCATTGTATCCACGGTCCACCATCCAATTCACCAAACACCCTAATTTCATCCCAAAGTTGTGAACTCAAAATTTGTTCTTTCCTGCTTCGTAGTCACTTATGCTGTACAAAATCTATGTTCTTAGTAACAAGCCATTGACACAAGTTATATTCTTGTTGAGTTTATTATTGCTTGCATTAAAATTTCCAAATAGTTTGAAGTGGATATAGCTGATATTCGTAAAACCTCTTCTTTCGCTGAAGATCATGATCATTGCAATGCAGTGTAAAATGACTGGTTAAGTCAAGATTAAGGTTGAACCAATTTTTTATTATCTTGGTAAATTTGAAAAACTATGTATCTTGATTTAGACTAGGGTTGATCTAGTTTTATCTTCATGACAAACTACCACGGTGATTCGGTGAAGGTGGTCCTATTTGGGGATCGGTATTCACCTGACAATTGCATCCGCTCGTGCATCATTTGCAAAGGATACAACGTTATATGATGATAATGGAATAAGGTCTAATTCTCGTAGTCTCTTGTCAAAATGATAGCCCTCTATGAGTCCACGAAGGAACCCCCTTACCCCTTAGGGCCATTCTTTCTTTAATTTGCACGGAAAGCATTTTTTGTTGTAGCAACTTTCGGTTCACTCAGTCATGTAGCCCCGACTTGATTTTTGTCACACGATATGGACGCACAAAAAATGGCTAAAATTAATCATGCGAAGACTATAGATTAAATGATAAATCACACTCAGGTCCATAAGGTTAGGTTAAATCACATGCGTGCCCATTATTTTGGATTATAGAAATGATGCCCGTTGACCGAACGGAATGAAGAAATACATTACGGATCAAGCAAAATGACCATATTGCCCATAACGTGGAAAGTAAACTCTTGAAATGCCACCCCTTATCTCTCCATTTCTCTTCACGAACCGTTACCATAGCACCACTACCACTGCATCCCACGTCGTCGATCATCGTTAACCTCGACCACCAATATATAGCACCAGTGATGCCTGCAAGTCCTTCGTTTGCCTTCGTCGCCTTGTACGTAATACTCTCATCGTCGCCTCCACCAGTGGCGGAGACAGGAATTCTTTATAAGGTGGGCACCAAAGTTTTAAAAATATCTTAAGGTTTTCGGTTTAAAACTAATAAAGATGAAACTTACAATAAATCTATCTTTTGTCCTTGCAATCTACTTTGGACATTAAAATCAATAAAGTATCCTTAAAAGTATTAGACGTATTACTATACATTTATAGCGGAAAAAGTGAATGTAAAACCAAAAAGTGTTAGAATTTGTTGTTTGTTATGTGGTAGGAATAATTGTGTACACTGAAAAAGAACAATAGCTTCAGAAGAGTTATTAAAATTTATAAGTTTTCGAAAGAACTTCAAAATAACAAGACTATTAATATAAGACTCGTGTCACAAAGACTACTTGACGTCAAAGGGTGGAGGTGGGCACAAGACTACTTCATACCAAAGGGTGGAGGTGGGCACGTGCCCACTGTGCCACCCCCTTCCCTCCGCCACTGGTCTCCACTGAACCTATCTCAAACAAATCTAAGGTCGAAAGTCATGCGGCACGGCGACGGTGGCTTTCTCTGATGGCCATAGACCGCCCCATCAGAGGTCAGCAGACTCCAACACCAGACAACCACCAAGACAACAGTCCAACATACCTTTCTCCCTCACTGCCGGCTAATATCACACACACACACACACACAGTCCAGAACCGCACATCACCTCCACCATCCTCCCTCTCCCTCCCCCACCCAACTCCACCCACCAGCAGACCCACAACAACCGTTATTACCACGAAATTGCCTTGTTACCACAAACCCACGACCCCACCCCAGATCTAGGTCACACCAGCACCACATGATTTCTTCTTCCTCTTTTTGCCTTCACCACTCTACCATCAGCCATCTCCCTGCACCTCCACCGCCCTCCCTCTCCCCCTACCTCCATTGTCCTCCCCACCCCACCATAGGTGGTGGTTATGGCCGTGCACCCTATTAACTCCAACCACTGCCGACCATCGTCCTCCCTCTGTGAGTGAGCTGTGTCATTTGATGGTGGGTGGTTATCGCTGCTGTCAAGAGAGAAATATGGAAGGGAAAGACCCTAATTTAAAAATTAGATTTGAAAAATACATAAGGCTGCATTTGCTTTTTAAAAATACGTATTTATGATATCAGTAAAAATTCACTCTCTCCGTTCCGCATAATTTGATTAATTTTTTTTAAACCGTCCCAAAAAATTGCTCATTTTTAAATTAAGAAAGATTTTGTAATTACTTTTTAATATTTATTATTTTTTTATTTTTTTATTCAATTTCTCTCTCTACATTTAAATCTCCATCAACTCATTTTTTCTTTCCTGACAGATTTTCTTTTATTCATTTCTCTTCCCACATTTAATATTCACTAATCCATTTTCTCTTATGTCCCATTTTCTTCCCGCCCGGGTAGAATGAGAAACATAATATATAAATTAAATCCTTAATCTGCGTGTAAAAAAAATTGATCAAATTATATGGGACGGAGAGAGTATATTTTTTTATGGTTCAACGACGGATGAACATGACTGATACAAATTTTATGTCTTTGGTCATGATCTGTTACATTTTCAAACCTTGTGCCCTTGATCATAGTTTTACTCTAACTCAGTCACCCAAATGTAATTGATTCTTATTTGTTAGAGTATTTGAGTAATCTAGGATCATGATAAGATGACTATCGAAAATGGTAATTTGTTATTGTTTAGATCTTAATGGTTACTTTGAGATAAAATATGATGGGTTTAAATCTTATCTTATTTATCATCTACACCTCTAAATATAGGTGTGCTGTATGTAACTAATTCATCATAAATAAAATCCTACTTTTTATTTCTTTATAAGTTCAATCTCACTCAATCACGTACGTTTTACGCATTTATAAATGAAGTTTTGAACCATAAAAAAATAAATAATAATCTATGGTTAAAGACGCACACCATGAGATTATCTTCAGCAGAAACGAATGACAAATGCTAAAAACTTTTTAGGAAAACCCAGTGCACACGCTATCATTTCGCATGTCTCCCACTGACGAAATTGATGCCCTTATGAGTAATATATACGTCACATGTTAAACAACAAAGCTTTTCACTTCATTCTCCAATTTGATTTAGCTGCCTTTAGTCAACAAAACTAGCACATCCGAGACCCCCACGGCCACGCAGCTAATTATTGTAAAAAAGAGTTGGTAATTAAGCACAACTTTCTTCTCATCTTCCTCCACCATAGCCAGCCGCCAAAGAGAGATCAAGGTACTGAAGACGTAATAAAAAACAGAGGAGTCAGCTTGTTACCTTTACTTTTAGGTGTTTCTCCACTTACCTTCTTCATTCCCTCCTTCACGAAGGAAAAAGGCTACTGGAACATCTTGCAATATGAGGATGAAGAATTGTACTGTACATGTGCAAAATGATACTAATTCTTATCCATACAATTTCAAGATTTAGGATTTAGGGTTTAAAATATACATTAATAAGTTTCGGATTTTGGGGTCACAAGTGACTTTTTCTAGCGTTTTAAAGTATATGTAATGACCATTAACTAAAGTGTTACTAACATGAAGGTTTAGAGTTCCAATTGTACATATCCAATATATCTTGTACCCACAAATGTAGACATAAGCTGAAAAAATAAAAAGAATATTTTACGAGTGCAGCTATTTCTGCACCCTTAATAAGTTCTGTAATTAATACCATGCATAACTCCGCTTTCCGAATTTCCGAAAGTGATGGGACTAAACTGTAATATGCCCATCCGCTTTTCTTTTCGAGAAACATCAAGGAATTGGGGCGCGATTCATGACATTATCGCATAAGTGTAATATAATAATACTGATTGTGACCCAAAATCCTCTTTCTATAGATAATGCTGCACAGTACACAGGTTGCTTGCAGTTCAACGTCTAGTCGTTTTTGTCAAAAGATTCATGACTCTCCCTTCTGCGGGGCCGCCGATCACAAACTTTTTAACCTTTGGGGGCGAGTCTTGTCGTGGGTGCTCTATATTCTGTTCAATTTTCATTTTGGAAAAGATGGGTATCCATAACTGTGTAGCACTCTTCATTTTGGGCTTGGATGCATATATAGAACTGGGATTGACCTGAATTTTATAATCTGCCATTTGGTGCGCCCCTTGGATTTAATGCGAATTTTTACGAATTTATGTCATCTTTACCCTCCTATTACTTAGGATTCGTTTGACAAAAATTTTTTTTTTGGTTTTCAGTTTTTAAAGAGCAGTTTTTAAAAAGCAGCTTAATTTTTTTTTTTTTTACAAAAACAAGTGAGTGTTTGATAACCTTTTTTTTTTGTGTTTGGTAACCCTTTTATTTTGACTTTTTTTTGGGTGGTTTGCGGTGGTGGTGGGGCGTGGCGGTGGTGGTGGTGGGGCGTAGCGGTGGTCGACGGTGGCGGTGGCTGGTGGCTGCCGGAGGCTGGTGGCTGCCGGAGGCCGGTGGCCGGAGGTGGCTGCCGACAGTCGCCGGTGGCTGCCGGCAGCCGGAGGTGGCTGCCGACAGTCGCCGGTGGCTGCCGGTGGTGGTCGTCGGCGGCCGGAAGTGGCGCCGACAGTCGCCGGTGGCTGCCGGCGGCCGGCAGTGGCTGTCGGCGGCTGGCAGTGGTGGCCGGCGGCCAGAGGTGGCTGCCGGCGGTGGGAGGGTGTTGGTGGTGGTCTCCAAAAAAAAAAAACCAAAAGTGAAAAAAAAATCAGTTTCTGGGGTTTTTTTTTTTACTCTGCCGTTTAAAAACTGATTTTTTAAATTGGAGAAGGAAAAAAAATGGTTACCAAACACACTTTTTTTTCCAGTTTCCAAAACTGAAAAAAAAACTGCGTCAAACGTGGCCTTAGTTTATTCTCAAACAATAATAACCCTTGTAGTTTTCTGTTTCCTTCAAGACCATATTGGTCGTTGTGATTTTCAGAGTTAATCGTTTGAATATATGCTATTTCCTTGTACTTTGTTGTGCAATTAATGAAATTGTCGTTTAGAAAAAAAAAAATGAGCTGAGTTGTGCGCTACCATCCGAGATCAACTTGTTTCGAAGGACATTTTTGTTCTTCACTCTGATGGAAATACAATTACGCATGTATAACAAATGCCTATGATATACCAAAAGTGTTGTACACAATGATGAAATGCTTAGAACGTAGCTTGTTCATCATCAATTTTGTATGTTAAACAGTTATATGAAACAACCCAAAGTTTATGTTTATCCAAACAGATGGAGACATCAGTCCATACAATAAAACAATACGCTACCACATTCTGGTGATAAGTCCAAAAATCAGCTGCAATTGGTTCTCAAGTTGCAGTTTCCGGTTACCAAACAACATACAGAACTATTGAACTTCAGTTTGTAAGAAACATTTTATGATTTTGTATACATATCCTCATGAAATATACATCTCCCGGGAAGACAAACAAAGATTAGCTAGCCTAACTAGAAGTCTGAACAAGATTCGAGAAAGCTTAGACTTGTTCAGCATGGCGAGTGGTGGAAACGGGCTTAGCCAGGTAGGTTGGGTTGTCGTCTCCGGCCATTATAACGACGATCTTTGGCTCCATTTCCATCTCTAGCACGTGGGCAGGCGGCTTCGCTGGCTTCTCTTCGGAATCAGTTGTAGAACTGGATGGACTGGATGAAGAAGGTTTCTTGAATGAACATGCTAGTATCAACAATGCCAACGTGATTAGTCCCAACATGAGGGCCAGGCCGGCGAAGAGGTACGGAAGCGGCGAATTCCAATGGCGGAATCCGGTGGTGGTGGTGGTGATGTTGTGGGCTGAGCCTGTAGGCCTCATCTTTAATTTGGTGCCTCTTTCTCTCTCTCTCTCTCTCTCTCTCTCTGCTTTTCTCTGTCTTGCTTTGCTGGTGAAATGGAATGAAGTTGGCTGGCTTTGTATTTATAGGAGGGAGGTGAACCTTTTGTACAGTGCATGGGTTGGAAGAAATAAGTTGATTGTACATTTACGATATTGTCCCTAGTGATTGAAAGGAGGATCTGTTTCTCTTGTGTTCTAGTATTCCTTCACCCATCCCTGGGGCATCAATTAGTATAGTCTCTCTATTCTTTGGCTCCCAGCTAAGCATATTGATTTTTGTGATTTTACATGATTCCAAAGTTGATGATTCTTGAGAAAGTTATTTGAAAATAAAAATCGAACGATTATAAGAGAAGGAAAACGGTATCTACTTTTTACATTCACGCGCTTATTATGGATAAAAAAAAATGTCACTTAACAACATTAGTAAGTGATGCTTTAAGTCTCCTTTAACTTCGCTCGTCAACCAAATAAGAGAGGAGTTATTAGACTAAGAAAGAGATGGAGCGTATGACAACTTGATAGATCTCCGATTTATTCTGGAGCCGATCTAGCTGGCCCTTTGCTTTATATTAGTAAAGCGCTAACGAGCAACAAAACGGATACACTAGCACGAAACCGCTTTGCGCAGCTCAATCCATTGCTTCTTTTTGTGCAATTACTCATTCCCAATTCACATTTTATATTGCAGGTGTATGCTCCTTTTAATTAGGAAAAAATAGAGAGATTATAATTAGAGTAAAGCAAATAAATAAATAAATAATCGCCTATGCACCAAAAAAAGAAAAGCCCCTTCTACCCTAGCTGAGGGGTGACAGAGAGACCTGTTTTTCTTAAGTGTTTTAGATGGGCATATATATATATATATATATATATATATATAGGAGCTGATCCATTGCTCGCGCTAGCAAATGGAGTTAAGTTGCAAGCGCGATCTGACCGTCCATCCTGAAAGATGGACGGCCCAAATCGCGCCTTTTTCGAAAACTATCAGTCGTCCCGACATAGTGTCGCGGACGGACTTTTTTACCTTTTTGCCCCTCCACCCGTCCGCTACACTGTATCGCGGACGGTCCAAATCTTTTTTTTATGTTTTTTTTAAGTTCGTCCGCTACATAATGTAGCAGACATTTTTTTGACAATTTCTGACACTCTTTCCTCTCTCTCTCTATCTCTCATCAATTTATGACACTTTCTCTCTCCTTTCTCTCTCTTTCTCTCACCATGATTTCTTTTATGGGTTATGGATGTAGCACAAATTTTCATAGCATGGATCTTGTTCAGCCGCGAAGAAGAGACGTCGAAGAGCAGCGCCGGAGCATTCAGGCTTGAAGAAAAGGCATTCAAGTAACAGTGCTACTGCCTCACAGCAGTGTCCCTTTGTTCATTTCTCCCTCACACACGCACACATGCACTCTCACGCAAGGCAGCAACCTGATGCTACTCCCCTCTCCTTTTTTTTTCACACACAGGTGCACTAATCCCCTCGCCCTCACCTCCTCACGGCAGCCATGGCTACTTACCCACGAACCCATCACTGTATCTCATTAGAGACCGTTTAACCCTCTCTTTCTTACTTTGTTTCTGCAAACTTTTATCATTTAGGTAACCATACAAACAAAAAACATTATCTGAAGAAAAAATGTTTCCAAAAGGCCAAATTCACAAAGACAAAGCAGAACATGAGAGAAAGGACAGAGAAAGAAAAAGAAATCTGTCAACTCGTCCGCTACATAATGTAGCGGATGGAACATGAGGGTATTTTTGTCAAAAAAACGTCCGCTACATTATGTAGCGGACGAACTTAAAAAAACGTAAAAAAAAGATTTGGACCGTCCGCGATACAGTGTAGCGGACGGGTGGAGGGGCAAAAAGGTAAAAAAGTCCGTCCGCGACACTATGTCGCGGACGACTGACAGTTTTCGAAAAAGGCGAGATCTGGTCCGTCCATCTTTCAGGATGGACGATCAGATCGCGCTTGCAACTTAACTCCATTTGTTAGCGCGAGCAATGGATCAGCTCCCTATATATATATATATATATATATATATATATATATATATATATATATATATATATATATATATCCCATCCAGGTGAGGTCTTAATGATGTCTTCACTTAGATTGTGAAAGGGATGTTTGCATAAATTTGCGAGTTTGGAAATGAATATTGTTTGAATGAAGCAACTAACGAAACAGGAAAGGAGAAAGGAATGAGTGAGAAGGGGTCGAGGAGGGAATGTGTGTGAATTTGTCCCAACCCTTGACGGGCTAGCTTCTGCTTATCCAGGCACAGGACCCCACTAAACGTGTCCATACTGCTTAAGTATCCTCCCTCCTTCCTCCATATTTTTCCGTTTTCTCCGAAGAATGTCCGCACAAGCAATTGATTCGGTTGGCTTCTTCCAAATTTTGGAATGTGCAGCAAATTATGTTGCTGAGCATGTAATCAATGCATAAGCAGGCACGCACACCCGAGCTCTCAGCCATGGACCTAAGGGCCATATCATTTTTATTCTTTACAACAAAAATGGCTAATTACACCAATGTTCCTGAGATTATGAATAATTACAGTCAAGTACACAAAATTTTAAAATATAATATTTCGTGACCAAAAGTGTTTCAAATGAATCACCCGTGTCCATCCATCAGGGTTCTATCCAAAAAGTGTACTTTTTTTATGATGTCATCAATACGTATTTTTAAAATGACGATACTACCCATTGTATTTTATATACAGAATATTTTAAAAATTCAATCTACCAATTAGAGTTTTAAAACCCTGATTTGCAAATTAGAGCTTCAATTCAAAAGGGGACACAGGAAATTAGTGTCAATCGTTGGAGCTTCTTTGCCCTTGAGTTCATATTACTTTTACTAGAAATTCAAGGAATTTGCAATTGGCAAGGCTTTTATCTGAACTTCTTGTGGCGCGAGAGGAGGTGAGTCCGGCTGAGGAAGAGGACCAGCTACCAAGGGCGGAGGCAGAGCTGGGCGACTCGGGGGAGGACGGCGGCGGTGGACTCGATCTTGGCCTATGCCAGGCGGCTGAGCGGGACGTGTTCAACACCGGCGACACCGGCGAGGCATTCAAGATGAACTAGAATTCCTTGATGCAAGTCAAAAACCTTGAGGCCGTGTCCTCGAAGCAGTTGAGGGTGACGACGGAGGGGAGAGGGGGCTCCCGATGCTGCGGCTTGCTCGATGGGTTGTCGAAGAAGCAGGATTTCGAACGGCAAGGAAACGATTACAAAGGCAAGCCATGGATCGAGGGTGGGAGATTTGTTGCGGTGGCGGCGAGGTGGGGCTTAGGTTAACGTGGACATGGGTCGAGGGACGAGGCTGGGCTGCCAGCGGCGTAGGGTGAGGGAGGGGGCTTGGGCTACCGGCGGCGTAGGGTGAGGGCGTGGGCGGCAGATCTGGAGAAAAAGTTTGGAGAGATATACCTAATTTGAAAATTAGGGTCTTGATAGGGATGGATGATATTTTTTTAAAGTCAGGGACAATCAAGTCTTTTGTCAAAATCGTAAGTATTTTTGTATTTCGTTTGGTCAATGGACATAAGTGTAATTATTACAAACTATTGTCCTCGCGTGTAATTACCCCCAAATCTCAGGGACATATGTATAATTAGTCCCAACAAAAAAGTTTAACAACGGCATTCTTTCTTTCCTTTTTTCTTTTTTTGGGTTAAGCGATTAGGTACTATATATAACGTGTCAGCTTATGCTCCAACTTATGCGTTGTGCTAAATTCTTTTAATCGGGTTAAAGGCAGATCATTCATGCTGACTCAAGTGATTTGAAAGAAATTACTTCTTTATGATCTCGCCTCAAGGAGACACCAATAAACGACCTCGACTTTTAGGACTACGATTGTTGAATTCTATTTCTAATAATGGGTCTCACTACGATTTACTCCACAAATATTTAGGTTTTAGATTGGATTCATATGCTCCAACTTCGTCTTATGACAAATTGAGTGGTAGTCTTATGTTGCTAGTTATTGAGTGATTACGAAAATGTTAACAAGGAGGTTTTATTCCCTTCCTTGACTTTTTGTATTCGAACATTGGGACCAGTATCGGAAAAAATAATACTCTTCTGAATGCACCAAGCAGATGTGGGAGGTACGTTCTTAAGATCAGCTGAGAGGAGGTTTATTCTCGATTGACGTTAAAACTGACTCGAGAATATTACCGTTAAAAAAAAGAAATATAGGAAGTTAGGCATGGAAGACAAATAAAGGGAACACAAGTGGGTCCAATGATTACCTCAATATCTGTCAAAGTTTTGCTCAATCTAAGCCATAAGCTGAGCAAATAATATGCTCAGCAATTAAAACGTGAACCCGTCATCCACCTTAATCTTTAGCTTTGAATCAAAAACAACTTTAACCCTATAGATGGTTCATATATTTGCTTCAAGCCCTTATGAAGTTTATAAACTGGCCATTTGAACCGTAATTTTTATTTTTGTTGGCCGACTATATAGACATTTATCCTTTTTTTTAGCTCGCCATCATTTTTACTCAAAGTTAGACCAATCTTGTTTGGATTTCAAGCATCTCCATAACCACAATGCCTCATCAATTACACTCTACATTCATCACTAGTGGCTAAAAAAGCATCACTAAAGAGCATTGAAAAGTGTTACCAAAAATATTTTTATGACCAAAGTAGAGTATAAAGAGGTAAAAATTGGGTTGTAGTCCTCAACTCTCATTAAAACATAAGTTAAAGTCTAGTTGAAATACAACGACATTTTTCAGAATTTCTATAACATTTAATTCCAATTCTTACATTTTAGGAACCAACCAGCCAAGTGTCAACCACCCCCCCCCCCCCCCCCCACCGGATTAGATTCTGTTTATTACTTTATCAACATGATTAAACTTTGCTTCGAACCCACATAATTCCAACAGTGTCTGGAGTGGAGCCACCAGAGAATATATATGTCAACAAACAAGCTTTGAAAATGATTCTTCTTCTCCTCCTTTTCTAAAAAGAATCCTTTTTAAGAAGAACAAAGGCTTTCAGGCTCGAGCTGGTTTTGTATATTAGACTAACAAGCGAGCCAAACCTGAGTTTTTTTTAACATTCTAATGAATCGAGTTCAAACACTAATTTTTTTTATCCCGTGACGTACATGAGTGGTGTTTATGACAAGTTACAATTTTGAACCGAGTTCAAAAACTACCCTTGTGGGCCCACACTAAGTTTGGATATAGTCCCACACATATATACCGCTTTAAACCATCGCTAACATTTTATGCTAACTCTAATTAATTTTAGAATCATCATCAAAGCTAGTGTCCTAAAAAATGTCACTAAAAATATGAGGCACAAATCGAGAAATAATGTGACCTTCGCATGTTTCCTCCAATGGGTTGCTTTTCCTATAATACTCCAGTCCAAGATTTGAAGTTATTTTAGAGATGATTGTCATTTTTTTAACTTGCTTCCTTTCCCTTCTTAATCACGATTATAGCCAAGCCTAGGGTTTTTCATCATATATCAAACATCCTTACTCAACCAAATCACGAAAACCTAATAGTGCACAATCTGCGCGCATTAAATAGCCCCAGATTCACTAATATAAAACGTATTATTCATCCTGAAGAGAGGGAAAAAATGTTCTGTATGTTGGTTGTATTGACTTATTTTCGGTGTTGATTTATATTTCTACCGTTCTGTCCAAAATAAAAAATAAAAAATCCCCCCCCCCCCCACCAAAGCAAGAAAAACGAAATATTATTCTTCTTAAAATAAGTTCGATGAATGAGACGCTCCAAGCAATAAGAGCGAAGTTCATTGGAAAATGTGAAAATCTTACCGCAAAACCTAGTGGGAACTATCATATTCATACGTATCCCACTGAAGTTCATGAGGAAAATTCTGGCACCACAACTCCTTTCTGGACTAACATAGGCCACATTTTAAACAACCCAACAGCCTAATATACAGTTGCTCTCTCTGTTGTCCAATTTAAACAAACCTTTTCAAACTTGTCTCTCGCTCTCGATCTCAGCTGCCTCCACTACAGCAATGGTATCTTATACGAGACGCCACGGCTGTCAACCTAATCCATTTATTGACGAAAATGTTTAAATATAGTTTTGGTTTCCTCTCCGTCAACCACAAGTTGGCTAATTACTTGTAAAATGAGGTTTGTTAAAGACCTACTTTGAAGAAAGAGGAGTCAATTACCTTTTACGTTTGGGTCTCTCTCGACTCGCCTACTGGTACTAGTTTTCCACCACTTGGCTAGCTTTCCACCATTCGACAAACCTGGGTCCTCCACCTTCTTATTTAATTCTTTGTGCTTAATGATAGGACTTTGTTGTTGGTAATCGTAGGCGTTTCTTTTTCTTTGTTAGTTTATCTGTTCATTTTTTGTCCTTTTACTGTTAGTTGCTTAGTATTGTATGAAGATAAATTTAATTTTGTTAAGAATGTTTGTAAATTTACCAAAAAAAGAAAAACTTCATGAAAATTAGTTTTCTTTCATGTTATCATTTTGCTACAAATGTACCGGGAACCTACAACTTTGGTGATGGCGCATCAGGGCTATCACATATGCATATCGCGTGATGTCCGTCAAGGGGTCGTTGCCTCAACATAGCGCCCAAATAATGTGTGACAATCATGCCCATACTTTTAATCATGTGTTATAGTTAATGGCTTGAAGGTGAGTCTTCGTTAATGAGTTTAGCAGTTAGTAGAGGTTTAAGAGAGGTGTGTTTGTACTACCATTTTGTCCTCTCACACGCCATATACACCTTCAGTGGCATAAAAGTATTACTGAAAGCATGAAAAGTATTGTCAAAAGTGTTAGTGGTGCAAAGCTTTTGATAACGCTTCCAGGTTAATCACACGGAATTAACGTACAATGAATTTGAAGTATAGTTGATTTCCATGATGTATGGTCACTAGGAGTGCCACTAAATGTCCAACATCCCTATTGCGGTGCTTTTAGCTACATTATATGGGATTGAAATTTAGAATGTCCACGTTCAGGTCCTCGATTGGAGAAAATATTTGGGCTCAGTAATCACTCACACAAACAGAGCAGGTTGTCAAAGGAAACTATGGGCTCTTCTGTTGTTTAGAGAAAAGAGAATGTGACGAAGTGGAGGGCGATGACGTAAGGCGGCCTTTTCCGCTCATAAGACTACTTGGTCACCTATGCGTCGTCAGTTGAGTGGTTAATTATAGTCCTCAATGATGTCTCCTCTTGAGCAGCAATTGGTCGTAGAAGTGATACATCTCGTCTCCTGTGCAGTGAGCCTGGCTCCAATTTACGTGTATTCAAGGATATATCGTTGAAATGCGAGTAGATTCTTCGTACGTCTGTAATTTTTTCAAGTTTTAAGTTTGCATTTTCCGTTATAAGATTGTATACTAGGTCGGCAACTTTAATTAGACTTGTTGGGATTGAAACGCTTTATAACCACGTATATTTGTAGATTGTTTGCACTACTTTGCTAAGCTATGCACTTTATTCCACTCTGGCAGACTTAGAAAAATAAAAGAATTATGTTTCCTTTTCTTAGTAATAAGTCATCTTCTAATTCAATGACTTCCAAAATTTTACCAAAGTAGATGGTAGGTTAACTTACTAAAACTAAAACTCAAGAAAAAAAGAAAGGTATTAAAGGAAAAAGAAAAGCATGAACATGCAAAGATTCGAAATATAGGTAGAATAAAAGCATCATTTTATGACATCTTTTCTCTTGATATATGCTCCTCAAATTTACATATTCCGGGGATCACTAACAAAACTGAAACTAAGCCTTACTTAGGCAAAATCTGAGTGGATGAGCGAATCCAAGAAAGGCTTATACTTCCACGGTATGCCGTTTAGCCGAGGCGGGCATGGCCAGGCAAGTAGGCTTGTCATCTCCGGCCATGATAACGACGATCTTTGGCTCCATCTCTAGTTCTAATACCTCCACAGGCGCCTTAGCCGGTTTCTCTTGATCATCAGTATCAGAAATTCGGGGTTGGCTGGAAGCCGGTTTCTTGAAAGAACAAACTAGAATCACCAATGCCACCGCAATCAGTCCAAGCATGAGTGCTAGGCCGACAAAGAGATAAGGAACCGGCGAGTTCCAATGGCGGAATCCAGCGGTGCTGGTGGTGGTGGAGGGATGTGCTGAGATTGTTGGCCTCATCTTTTGGTGTTGCTCCCTGATCACTCTGTCTCTCTTTCTTGCTTTGCCTGAGTGCAGTTGTTTCTGTTTATATAGAAGGGAAGTAAAGTTGCACAGTGCATGGATTTGGATAAAGGGTTTTGTTTGGAAAAGGCCCCCCTATTACGTAAAAGAGGATTCTTTGTTCTTCATTAGGCTTAGAGCATCAATCACTTTGCAAGTTTCTTAATTCCCTTCCATGGTGGAGTCTATAAATAATTAAGGCCATAGAGTATATGACCCTCAATCATATATCTACCTCTTCAAAATATTTAAAAGTGAAAGGGCAAAAGCCTAGCTACTAAATGGGCTACTTTGCTACCAATTATTTGCCCTTTTTAACTGCAACTTTTCTTATCGATGGATCAAGCAATGTAGCATTACTTGTTTGAAACTTGTCTCTTGATCTGGTAGTCAATATTGTTAAGATTGTGCTAATTTTACAGTATCAACTTGACAACGTAACAACGGACGTACATGCATAAATAATGAGCTTGCTCAACCGTGGGTCAATCATGGGAGACTCCAGAAACTTGCCTTGATCATTGATGGCAGTACTAGTTTACTGTGATAGCGCATTTTAGCCTTGTGGCATTATTTGTTTTTAAACTCGGTTAATTTTAATAATATATGGCTTCATCAGCCAAAAAAAAAAACTGAAAATGCGAAATATATAGTGGGTGACCCATGCAAAACTTATTCGGGAAAATAAGACGTGGACACTATTATCAGTTTCTTGATCCTATTTCATCTTTTGTCATTCATGGTATAGTGTCCATGTAGATTTCTACAAGGAACAGGCATAATGTGCCTGTCTTATATTGAAAGAGACGAGGCATTCTTGCCAACCCTCGGAGGAGTGATATCTGGGTTATGATCCATCAAATTCAGATAGTCGTCAAACAACACACTCGTTTTTTATATTTGTTGTAGGAGTAAAGCGTGAAAATACACTACAAGAAAATATGTATTTTGTGAAGGATTTTTAGCGACGGAAGGTATTCCGTCGCTAAAAAGTCTTTAAGTGACTGAAAATACCGTCGTTAAAAGTTCGTCATTTAATACTATTACTGACGGAAGATACCATCGGAAAAAGTATTGCAGACGGACTTTTAGCGACAGAATTACCGTCGCTAAATACTTTTTAGAAAATTAGTATTTTTTGAGGGTTTTTTAAAATTATTTAAGCGACGGTTTAAAACCGTTACTAAAAATTCCGTCGGTAAAAGTCTTTATAATAAAACCTTTACCGACGGATTTTTAGCGACGGTGTTATTCCGTCGCTAAAGATCTGATTTATAACCAGATCTGGTTTCTTTCTCTCTCCATGTTTCTCTCTCTGAAATTCTTCTCTCACCCACCCACCGCCGTTCTCACCTCCGGCGACCCCTCTCGACGGTGACTATCTCCGGCGACACCCCCGTCCCCCACCTGATGCCTCGCCACCAAGCCTTACACTGCCCCCGTCCCACAAAGCCCTCCACTGTCGCCGCGCCACGAAGTCCACCACTGCCGCCGCACCACCAACGTCGCCGCCATCGTACCCACCTCAAGATCTGTATGTCTATTGCCCTAAATTAATCTTGTTGTTTATTTTTCAAAGTTGATTGTTAAGCATTTGGCCATAATCACACTTCTGCTTATATAAGCTCTTCTGAATTCCTATGTACCTGCATAAAACATTCGAATTTGTCTTCTCTGCCATGTATAATCTGAATTTGTTGTTAATTTGAACGTTTGGCCATTATTTTGTCTTCTGAATTTGTTGATTATGAAGCATTTGGTCATAATCTAAATTTGTTGTTAATTTGTCTTCTCTGCCATGTATAATCTGAATTTGTTGAATAGTCTGAACCTCCTAATTGAACCCTAAATTGAATGCCCCAATTCAACCGTACCCTAAATTGAACTAATTGAACCCTAAATTGAAGTAATTGAACCATAATTAAATCATAAATTGAATGCCCTAATCCGGGGTCGAACCCTAAATTGAATGCCCTAATCCAATCGATGAGCTACTGGAATAATTTTACTCTACTCTTCAAAATAATTTTGGGCGCTTTTGGTTTTTGTATACAGAGAGGGTGATGCAAAAGTGCAAACGACTATAAACAAATGTTCTAAAAGATGAGCAATAGAAAGGTCTATGAATGTATATTCTATGGGACTAAATTAATGGCAGCCAAACAAATAAAGGCAATAAAATTATAGTGTATTAAACTCGATTAGACAAAATTAAAGTTGGGCGTCATTCCGAGAAAAGATGGACGCATGACACCAAATTTGGTCAAAGTAGAGATGTTATCCATTGACTAGTTTGGTATAATTATATACATATATACACTGCATTGCTGTCGACAAGTGTCAAGATCGTATATGTGGCCACTGACTTAATTGAACCCTAAATTGAACCCTAAATTGTTGTAATTGAACCCTAAACTGCTAACTGAATCCTAAATTGTTGTAATTGATCCCTAATTAAATCCTAAATTGAATACCCTAATCAAATCGAACTCTAAATTAAACTAATTGAATCCTAAATTGAATGCTCTAATCGAACCGAACCCTAAATTGAACTAATTGAACCCTAAATTGAATGCCCTAAATCAACCGAACCCTAAATTGAACTAATAGAACCCCAAAATTTCACCATAAATTGAAGTAATTGAACCATAATTAAATCCTAAATTGAATGCCCTAATCGAATTGAACCATGAATTAAACTAATTGAACCCCTAATTGAATGCCCTGATCCAACTGAACCCTAAATTGAACTTCCTAATTGAACCCTAAATTGAATGCCCTAATCGAACCGAATCCTAAATTAAACTAATTGAACCCTAAATTGAATGCCCTAATACAATCGAACCCTAAATTGAGATAATTCAAGCACATCGGATATGTGCATTTTGAACATTTTTTTCCCATTTGAACATTGATCATTTGTTTGATGATTTTAGGTTGTTAATTGTGCATTTGAGAATTGTGATTATTGATCTATGATTTTAGGTTGTTAATTGATGATTTTAGGTTGTTAATTGTGCATTGAGCATTTGAGATATTGAGATTATTAAAGGAGGATGGGACCCAATTGGATTGAATGTGTGATTTTTGTTAATTTTTATTGCATTGAGCATTTGAGAATTGAGATTGTTGACGGAGGATGGGACCCAATTGGATTGAGATACCTGTTAGTTAGCGCAGACACTGACACCACGTCTGATCAACGGTGTTCGACATTTACAAAATAAATCAACATATGCCAATGTGTCCGGAGGTGCTGTCGGTGGGCGTCAAACACGTGTCCAAAGACGTCAGACACGTGTCCAAAGACGTCAGACACGTATCGGACACCATATCGACACCCTATATGAGGTGTCGAAATTGAGATTGTTGACTGTGCATTAAATATAGGTTAATTAGGTTAACACGACATTTTTAGCATGCACCCCCTGGAATCTCATCGTGGCTCCAGCACTGGCTATAATTAGCCATAATTAGTCCTGAGTAACAATATTTTAATAAATCAACTAACCCTAATTAGCTCTAACGAGCCTAATTAGTTTTAATTAACCCTAAGAACTTAATGAAAATCAATTAGCTGTAATTATCCCAAATTAGCCCAAATGAACCTAATTACGCGCATATTGATTATAGTTAGCCTAATTAGTCGTAATTTGCACCAACATAATCCAATTAAGCCTAATTAGCACTAATTGGGACTAATCAACACTACTCGGCACAATTAAACCCTAATTAGGACTACATAACCCCAATTAGTCATAATCAAACCTAATTAGCTTTAATTATCCGAAACTAGCCCTCAATAACAATAATTAGCCCTAACATAGATGATGATGCGGAAGACGTGGAAAGTATTGGAGATGATGTGACTGAGTCTACTGATGAAGAGGATGAATTCGAAGATGAAGAGGACGACGAGTCCCACGAAGAAGAGGACGACGAGGAAAGTGATGAAGATGATGATGATGATTCTCAAACTGAAAATAATTGAGTTGTAATGTTGTAACAAACCTGGAAAAAAATGTAGTAACATTTTAGAACTTGGTTCATATTAATGTGTTTTTGCACCTCTGTTCATATATATATAGTGTCGATGATGATTTTCGTCAAATTATTGTTTTTAATGTGTTCATGTATTTGTAATTTATCTATACGAAGTCAGATATGGTAGGATACGGGCTATACGTGGCCGGGTTGAACGCCGAGCTGCTTCCTCCCCGGTGGGTCCCACCTCGTCATTGCCCACTGATGATGAGGCACAGAGTGATCGCGTATAGCAGATGTGGCCCCAGCTCCAGCCCCAGCCATCGACATCGCCCCAGCCCGACGCAGATTCATCCCACACGGGCGTTGATTATCCTTCTTCCGTGGGTTCTACCACAGGTATAGTTGATAACGGTGTTTAGTACATTTTCTCTAGCCTTATATTTAAAGTATATTTGAACTGTATTAATATTGGTATTTTGTAGGATCTCAACGAGGTCGTGGTCCGACATGCAGGGTACGCATCAACCCCCAGCGTAAACAGAGAGTTACGCTCACTCAGGAGGGCTTGTAAGTAAAAAAAAATATCACATCATGTCTTATATTTAAAATTTTGGGGTGTTAATTTATATTTGAACTGTATTAATTTATTTATTTACTTCTGTTGCAGCTAAAAATTGGATAGGGAACCACACCAGAAATCAAGCCTGCAAAAGAGAACACGGAGTGACCGCCGGGTGGGGTTCTGGCGGGGGAACGCTCTGATGCTTAAGTCAGAGATGGCTAACAATGTAGAACTCTGAAGAAGCAGTAAGACACAATATGTGATTGTGTGTGAACTTGTCTTTACCTGAGGGGCTTGACCCCTTTATATAGTAATAGAAGGAGGAGTCCTAGTAGGACTAGGCTTCGCTTAACTCCAATCAGAATCTAATTAGGATCCTAGAGGATCTCACGTCAATCTGAACTGATAGAGTCAGAGCCTCTTTAGGATTCTACCCAGTGATTGATATGGTAAATGTCATATCAGTGATGAGCCAGTATGGGTTACGTGTCATAACGGCCACGTGTCGTCCGTAGATTGGAGGGATTTATTTAGCTATATCATATGCCCCCTGCTTTTGCTAGCGTTAATTAAGCGGGTGGAAGCACACTTTTTCCACTAGTGATAGCGAAATATGCCAAAAACAGAATTGAATATGTTTGTCTGACATTTCAAATATCCAAAGAGACTGCTCGGACATAGTTCTGCTTGGGCAGAGTTCTGCTCGGACGAGGTTCTGTTCGGACAGAATTTTGCTCGGACGAGATTCTGTTCGGACAGAATTCTTCTCGGCCGTTGTCACTCTGCTCGGACAGAGTGTTTGGACGAAATTCTATTCGGACAGAATTTGCTCGACAGTTGTCACTCTGCTCGGGCAGAGTGTTCGGACGGGATTCTGTTCGGACAGAATTCTGCTCGAACGTTGTCACTCTGCTCGGGCAGAGTGTTCAGACGAGGTTCTGTTCGGACAGAATTCTGCTTGGACGGGATTCTATTCTGACAGAATTTTGCTCGGCTGTTGTCACTCTGCTCGGGCAGAGTGTTCGAACAAAATTCTGTTCGGACAGAATTCTGCTCGGCCGTGGTCACTCTGCTCGGGCAGAGTGTTCGAACGGGATTCTGTTCGGCTAGAATTCTGCTCGACCGTTGTCACTCTGCTCGGGCAGAGTGTTCGGACTGGATTCTGTTCGGACAGAATTCTTCTCGGCCGTTGTCACTCTGCTCGGGCAGAGTGTTAGGACGAGATTCTGTTCGGACAGAATTCTGCTCGGACGTTGTCACTCTGCTCGGGCAGAGTGTTCGGACGAGGTTCTGTTCGGACAGAATTCTTCTTGGACGGGATTCTATTCGGACAGAATTCTGCTCGGCCATTGTCATTCTGCTCGGGCAGAGTGTTCGGACGAAATTCTGTTCGGACAGAATTCTGCTCGGCCGTGGTCACTTTGCTCCGGCAGAGTGTTCAGACGGGATTCTGTTCAGACAGAATTCTGCTCGACCGTTGTCACTCTGCTCGGGCAGAGTGTTCGGACGGGGTTATGCTCGGGTAGAATTCTGCTCGGCCAAATTCTTGGTACCCTCCACGTGTCTCCTTCTCCATTGATGTCTTTGAGCGGGATTTGAAAATTTTCAAGTTTTTCTACTCTTCAGCGTATGACACGTGTGGGGTAGATGAACCGTTGCGTTTCCCCAAAAACGGTTACTTGGGGTTTCTCTATAAAAAGAGAACTTTCGCTTCATTTTTCCTTCACTCGAAATTTTTTGGAAGCACACTACCCTTCAAGTAAGTCTTTTTCCTCTCTTCTTTTTGTTCAGCACTTCAAGTTTTTCATAGTTTCCTAGTTTGGGTAGAAAACATGTCCGAAACTTCAGCGTCTGTTTCCTCGTCCGAAGAGAGTAGATCATCTTCGAGTTCGAAACGAGTTCCAACTTCAGGAAGTGAAGTTGGAACTTCCGATCCACAACTACCACTACCTTCAACTTCCCATCCATTCCAACCTTCAACTTCTCAACCATTACCACCTTCATCTTCTCAACCTTTGCACTCTTTGTCTAGAAAAAATGCCCTAGGAGATGTAATGGATCAAGCTGACGATAAGGCTAATCCCAAACCTTGGTATACTGCTGACGAGAAGTCAGGCAAGATGTCTACCGAAGATCTGCATAATATAATTCGGGAATATCCTCTTCCTGAAGGTTGGTATGCTCGTCTCCCTGGTTTGCAAGAACCAGCTAACTACGGCACAAAGTTTGAAACAGGTGTCTACGAAGAGCAGGTGAAGTCTGGGTATAGGCTTCCTCTTCACCCTTTTGCTATTTGTTTCTTCGAGCATTATCGCATGGCTCCCGGGCAGCTTGTTCCAAATGGTTGGAGGAAGCTTGCCGGCCTTATATATTTGGTCTAGACTTCAGGCTACAAACCAGATGCAACAGATTTTATGAGAGTGTTCTTTGAAATCTGTTTCGTTCAAGGAGTCGCCAACTGTCCGGGATGGTATTACATTAATAGTAGGCAACGGCTTCTGAAGGGAGGCCCGAAGTCCAATAAAGGCTGGCATTCTAGATACTTCTTCGTTGGCCACCTGGATAAGGGGGAGCTTCCGTTTGATAGAGACTGGAATCCTTTCTGTAAGGATTTCGAAAATCCTGGCAAGCCTACTCCCAACAACTAGACTAAGCATATACTTAGCCATATTAAACTTTGGGGCAGTCTCTCTATTGATGAGCCTCTTTCGGAGGAGCAATTGGAGTGGGCGAAGTCATTCCTCCAAGGCCCATTCCAGCTGGTCTTCTGATTCCTTCTCCTCCTCGTGCCATTCCTAACGTGACATCTTCGAGACCGTTCCTCTAGGTGTGCTTTATGGAAGTTATTGATTTCAATTTGGTTTGTATGTTTATTCCCTAACTGATTTCTTTCTTCATTTGCAGAAATGGCTAGCGAAAGTGGAAAATCGCAACAATGAGGCTTTCTCGGTGTTCTTCAGAAAGCTAAGGGGAAGTGCAAGGAGAAACAGCCAAGTGCGGAGTTGCCCCCTGTTCCTAAGAGGACTAGAGTCACTCCTCCAGAACGTTCTCCACGTATCGTGGAGCAAGTGTCCATTGATGACGATCCTATCTTTCGACCGAGGTGGACACTTAGGCATGATGACCTTGGGATGCCGGATAGCCGAGTCTCGGAGCAGTATCTTCTTCATGGGATTCTTCCTCGAGACAAGGAGGTCTTCCAGACACAGACACACGAGACCTTTGCCTGCTCATTTGCCCAGGCCGTCTATACGGTAACGTCCTTTGTCTCAACTAGGTTTCTGTTTTGTTTTCAACTTTCATTTAGCTGATGGTTCCAATCTTCATTCCAGATGTACGCTAGCGGATCTGAGATGCTTTCTCGCTTTGAGATGGCGAGGCAGGTGGCAGCAGATGAGGCTCAACAGAAGAAGGAAGCTGTTAAGGAGGCACAAGAAGCTTCTCATCGTGCTGAAGAGCTTAGCAAGCAAGAGGCAGATCATCTTGCTCAGATTGCGACTCTGGAGAAGAGGCTGGAGCTAGTCAAGAGGAAGGCAGCAGAAGAGGTAACCAAGGCTCGTGACCAAGGCATCCACGACTTCTTGGATGGAAACGCTGGGGATGAGTGGCTGAAGAAGCAGACCGACGATGGCCTTGAGATTTATGAGCTTGGCTTCGCGAAGGCCAAGGAGATGTTTGCCGAGCGCTTTCCTGACATCCCTTTGGTTGACTTCGTTCTGCCTACGATAGTGTCACCATCTGGAAAGACTGTTATGCCTTCAGAGGCAGGGGATGCTGCAGCTTCTCATCTTTCAGGGGAAGGTCCTTCTGGTGATGCCCCCGAGCCTTAGATTTTAGCCTTTGTATCTAGGCTTTTTGTTTTATACAGACAGAGAATTTTGATGCCCGTTCAAGGGCTTATTGTAAAACTCTTTATCTTTCATTTCATGCTGTTATGCTTTACTATGTGTTTCTCATGGTTTGTCTTTACCATTCACACAGTATTATTGATTTTTACTTTGGCTCAAACCCTTTATTTGTCACTTAAAGAGTTGGCAAAGAAGTCGAGCACCCTCGCTCGGCCTAAATTTCGAAGAAGCAAAAGCTTTTGTGGAGTGACGGTGCCCCCATTAACTTTTGTTCTTCACGGATTTAGATCTGTAGCTAATCCGTTCGGCCTACTCTTGTATTTTTATAAAACCCAAGAGTGTTCGGCCATCACTCTGTTTAGACAGAATGTTTTGCATAAGTTGGTCACTCTGTTCAGGCAGAGTGTTGGGCCATCACTCTGTTCGGACAGAACGTTTTGGCTAAATTGATCACTCTGTTCGGGCAGAGTGTTAGGCCATCACTCTGTTTAGACAGAACATTTTTGGCTAAATTGATCACTCTGTTCGGGCAGAGTGTTCGACCATCACTCTGTTCGGATAGAACGTTTTGGCTAAGTTGATCACTCTGTTCGGGCAGAGTGTTCGGCCATCACTCTGTTCGGACAGAACGTTTTGGCTAACTTGATCACTCTGTTCGGGCAAAGTGTTCGGCCATCACTCTGTTCGGACAGAACATTTTGGCTAACTTGATCACTCTGTTTGGGCAGAGTGTTCAGCCATCACTCTGTTTGAGCAGAGTGTTCGGCCATCACTCTGCTCGGGCAGAATGTTTAAGTTTACATTATAACAATGCTGAAAAAAAATAACTTTATTGCTCGAGCAAAAGATAAATTTTACATTGGATTGCTTAACAACCCATTTATTTGAAATTATCTTTCTAAAGACAATTTTTAAAAGATTGGGGTTTTGATAAGGTCTGGGGCCTTATCCCCCTGAAAAAGAAGTGTCTTACCTTGAGGCAAGATGCTACTGGTAATATTTTTGCAAATTCTCAGTATTCCAAGTACGAGGGATTGGTTTTCTGGAAAGTGTTCCCAGTGTATAGGCTCCCGGTTTGAGCACCTTTATAACACGATAGGGTCCTTCCCAGCTTGGAGATAACTTTCCCGTCACTGCCTTTGGATCGGAGACTCCTAACTTGCGCAGGACCAAATCTCCATAGGTTCACCAGCTCGAGCTTGGTGTCTTCCTTAAGATTTGAACCAATCCGAACCCTCTTGTTTTCTTCTTTAGGATGTACTTCGATGCTTATAAGATTTTCAACTGGTTCTCCCCTTTGCATCTTTATATCTTTCCAGAGGTCTTTGATAATGAGTGCTTCCTTGTTCTTTGATCGGCATGAAGTCACGTAGCACTGACGAGCTATAGTCTGGTCTCCTTTCGCATTTCCAATCCCGTGTTCCGTGGGGAACTTCATATTGAGGTGATAAGTTGACACTACAGCTTGTAACTGATTGAGTGCTGGTCATCCCAATATGGCGTTGTATGCTGAGGGGACCTTTATCACCACAAAATCAAGCATGAAGTTGGCTTGTGCCGGAGGTGTGCCAATCGCAATTGGGAGTGCGATAATACCTTCGACTGCAACTGGATGATTGGAGAATCCATACAACGGTGTATCCATCTTTCGTAGACGGTCCGTTGGAATGTTCATCTTCTTGAATGCATCGTAAAATAAGATTCTGCAGAACTTCCGTTATCAATCAAGACACGCTTTACATCAAAGTTCCCAGCTCTAACTGTGATGACTAATGGATCATCATGAGGAGTTTTTATATCTTGTGAATCTTCATCGGAAAAGGTGATCGCTGCTACGGGTACCGTCTCCAATTTCTTATTCGGGGGCTGACTCGTTATGCATACTTCTCTGGCGTATGCTTTTCGAGCCCGTCCTGATGAACCTCCTGCGGCTAATCCCCCAGAGATAGTGTTGATTGTACCCGCATTCTCTTCCCGTTCTCTTTCTTCAGCAGCTGAGGGTGTTTCTTGTCGTCCTTCTTTGCGCGCCACCCACTTTCTCAACTGGCCACCCTTAATGAGAGCTTCGATCGCTTGTTTAAGTGATCCGCAATCATTAGTTGTATGGTCATGATCGTTGTGAAAGTGGCACCATAAGTCTCTATTCCTTTCATTCGGGCGAGATGTCATCTTTTCTGGCCACTTGAGAGCTTTATTGTCTTTGATCTCATGCAGTATCTCTGACGGTCTGGCATTGAGCGGCGTCAAATTCTCCCAGGTAAACGGGTCTTTGAGACGTCGTTCGTCACGCGTGGAGCGTTTTGTTTTCTTTCCTTCTTGGGGAGTCAACTCCCGTGACCATTTCTTTTATTCTTCTTTGCCTTCTCTACGTCGTCCTATGTGTGTCTCCAGATATTCTTCAACTTGAATATATTTGTTAGCCTTCTCGAGAATGGCTTTCATATTACCTGGAGGACTTTTGTTTACAGAGAATGCAAACTTGGATGTCGGACGGAGGCCTCGGAGGAAGGCAGTATACTTCACGGATTCGTCCAAGTTATTGATTTCCAAAGTAGCTGCGTTGAATCGTCCGAGGAAGCACGCCAAAGACTCATTTTTCTCTTGCACAATGTTTAGTAGTCTCGTCGAGTTCTTTCTTCGGGAGCGACTGCTTACAAAGTGTTTTTGAAATAGATCCGATAATTGGCTGAAGGAGTAGATGGATCTTGGTTGTAGAGATTTGAACCATGCATGTGCAGCCTTCCTCAGAGTGGTAGGAAAGGCTCTGCACATGACAGCATCTGAAACCTGGAGGAGTAACATGTTTGTTTGAAACTGATAAACATGTTCTCCTAGATCTCCAGTCCCATCGTAGAGGTCACAGTGAGGAATTCGAAAGTTGGGAGGTAGCTTTGCTTTCTCGATGGTTTCGGATAACGGATATCCAGATTTTTCCCTTCGGAGAGATCGTTCTGGAGAGCGATATCTAGGGACCATCTTCCAGGAGTCTCGTTCTTGGGAACGAAACTCAGGCGTCCTCTTTCTGTGGACAAACCTTCGAAGGGTCTCATCTCTGGCGACCTGTTTGGGAGAGGAGTTGGTACTGCCTTCGACTGATGGATCCCGTCGATAGCATGATCCATTCCTGGTCATGTGATCTCCGCTCTTCTCTCTGGGATCATAAGTCGGATCGGCCGTTGATCTATATTTGCGACCGTAGCTTGATTTGGAGGTGATACGAAGACGAAGGTCGCTAGGGTCAAGATGAGAATGATGAGTGGACGGCGGAGCCACCGCTATGTCGAGTTTTTGTTGAAGAGTGTTCACAACATCTTTTAATTCGTGGATCTCTTTTATAAGGTGGCCATGGGGTGTTTTGAATAGCTGTCGGTTTAGGCGATGACGAAGGTCCCCGTTTTTCAGAGTAGACTTCGGAGATCGCTTTCTTCGAGATCTGAGTTCTGATTTGGGAGTCGCAGAGGTTACGTTCACGTATGCGTCTTCTGCAGAACCGGCATGACGACGTGAAGTTGTCGAACGCTGGTCACGACTGAGTCGACGAGAGCTGCTCGTTTGGGCGTGACGGTTTTGAGGACGAC
Source organism: Escallonia herrerae (assembly GCA_033070095.1). Lineage (NCBI taxonomy): Eukaryota > Viridiplantae > Streptophyta > Magnoliopsida > Escalloniales > Escalloniaceae > Escallonia > Escallonia herrerae. The sequence continues at coordinate 177,679 of JAVXUP010000943.1, read as the reverse complement.
TATGCGAAGAGTCGCTGGAAGAAGAATGATTGGCCATGTTCCCTGTAGTGGTCCCACGGATGGCGCCAATCTGCTGCAGCTAAAAACTGGATCGAGAACCACACCAGAAATCTAGCCTGCAAAAGAGAACACGGAGTGACCGCCGGGTGGGGTTCCGGCGGGGGAACGCTCCGATGCTTAAGTCAGAGATGGCGAACAATGTAGAACTCTGAAGAAGCAGTAAGACACAATATGTGATTGTGTGTGAACTTGTCTTTACCTGTAGGGCTTAACCCCTTTATATAGTGATAGAAGGAAGAGTCCTAGTAGGACTAGGCTTCGCTTAACTCCAATCAGAATCTAATTAGGATCCTAGAGGATCACACGTCAATCTGAACTGATAGAGTCAGAGCCTTTTTATGATTCTACCCGGTGATTGATACGGTAAATGCCATATCAGTGATGAGCCAGTATGGGTTACGTGTCATAACGGCCACGTGTCGTCCGTAGATTGGAGGGATATTTTTAGCTATATCAACTTCTTTGGTAGGATCCTGGAGAATCAGGAGAGGATGAAGATCGGCGTTCTTGTGAAGGGCCGATTCTTCGAGCCACTCCTGTACTGGAAGGACTGGGATGTCGCTGCGAGGGAGTCCCTATGAGAGGAGTGGCTGGTACAGTGAAGTATTTTTTTCAGTGATAGTATTTGTTTAATTAGAGTTTGTTTTCTGTAGTTAATTTGTGTTATTGAATGCCTTACAGGAAGGGTTCACGTTTGACTCGCCTGAGCAGCAGGCCTTCTTTGCTTACATCGGCAAGAATTACCGTCGATGGCTCCATGACGCAAGGGACCGGGCGAAGAAGATGCTGCCCGAGGGTGCCCCAATGACGAAGATGACGAGATATCCCCCACATTGGATATCTCCGACTGTATGGACGGCGATGATAGATCGGTGGGCTGTGGATCCAGGTTGGGACGCCAAGAGTAAGAGCGGGGCTGAGAACAGACAGAACAAAGATCCGACGCACGCGGGGGGGTCGGTGCCACACGACATCGTCCGACACAAGAATGCAGTCGAGCACCCAGATCTGGAGGACGATGAGGTCGTAGCTCTGACGTATAATCAGACGCACGTGCGGAAGAAGGACAAGGACGGGAGCATCGGGAGGGTGACTATATTTCAGATATTGCCCGGCGATCGATGTGAGTCAATTTGTTTAAGTTGTTAATTTTTTGTCTTTCTATCCTCAATGTCTGTTGCGTTAATTAATGCCCTAACATATCTTTATATCACTGTTTTTGCAGGCCTCGTATGAACAACTTAGGGGGTCCGAGGAGCAGTCCAGACAGCCATCAGCGTCCACTGTACGGGTGCGAGTACTGGGGCGTTGAAGCGATGGCTAGATACGCCGGAGGTCGTCAATCGGCCGAAAGGCAGCATACGCGGCCTGCCTAGTCGGACTGCTCGTGCTGTGATAGGAGCGTCCTCACCCCCCACTGCCCCTCCACAGACACCGGCTCCTCGGCATTCGTTGGACGACGAGGAGATCGCGCATTGCTACGGTGGTGTTGAGGATGATCAGGGAGCAGGATTAGCAGGGTACCGCAGCTGGACATGCCGAGCCGGCCCCGAATCAGCAGGATCCAGATCCGGGACTCGGCAATCCCTGATGAGCCCCTTCTCGTGCCCGGTCCCAGCTTCCCCCCCCCCCCCGACCCCGGCGCCCGGCTTGTACTCTTCTCCCCTCCCCTAATCGGCTGTATCCGGTTCCCAGCTTGTACATAATGAGTCTTTTTTATGATTAATTATACATATTTCTTTGTGTATTGATTATTGCGCGTTGTTGTTGCGGATTGATTTTTTTATTACAGGTTTGGGCATTAGAAAAATAAAAAAAAATATTTAAAAAAAATTTTGACTTTTGGCGACAGATTATATCCGTCGCTAATTTTTTTTTATCACTATCGGTTTTTAGAGAAGGAATATCCTGTTGCTAAATAAGACATTTAGCGACGGAATATTTCGTCTCTAAAAAATTTATTCCGTCGCTAATTTAACAAAAAAGAAATTAAATTAAAATATTTAAAATATAATTAGATACGGATATTCCATCGCTAATTAATAAATAAATCCGTCGCAAAAACTTAAATATTACACGACGGATTTGAAAATTCTGTCGCCAAACTATTAGTGACGGGCTTTTATACGAGGGACTTTTAGCGACGGTAAATTCGTCGCTAAAACATTTAACGACTGATTTTAGGCTTTTAGCGACGGATTTTCCCGTCGCTAAAAGCCTTTTTTCTTGTAGTGATATACGAAAAATTTATAAAAGAAACTCATGCAACCGTGATGATGACGTGGTATGACCAACAAATAAGATCATAACATTAAAAAACCTTGATTCTCTTATTGTCTAGGAGTTGCAGGCGGAAGTCATAAATTAATTCTAAAATGGATACTAAATATTAAAAGATAAAATTTAGACACTGATGTTGAGATTCACTTCAGTTATTTGAACTCTACATTCATCGTTAAAGTGGCAACGTCAATTTTAAGCCCTATAACGTTAAAAGTGAAGCTTAAATGAAGTTCAAATGTCACTTTTCTTTTATTTGTGCAAGTTTAACATGAAGATAACCAAAATGACATCCCCCTTTTAAGAGTTCTAAAAAATTTAGGCCGACACTTTTGTCTATATGTTCTAAAATGCCTAACGTAAATGAAAACAAAATAAGAGCACCCGTGCCACCTTCTGCCTCTACTATTGCCCGAAATCCTTCAACCTCGTTGGATCTCACCATCTGTTACGGAACATTATATTTAAGACCTTGCAACAAAGTTTCAAAAACAAACAATGGAATTCTTGAATGCTACTTCGCACATTTCCTCTCATTAATATCTTTCTCATTAAAACTTCTCGAACCAAAATAGTTCTCACTACAATTCTGTGCTACAATATAACCTTGGCTCCACCCACCTAATTATTCGACAAAAATAATTTTGTGCCCATAAACTTCAACAGCTCATTCATATATATATATGTTCCTCCTTTTTGTTTTTGGTTTTCCCTTTTCTTGCTTCCAATCTTAGATTTTCGGTCGGTATCACGAAGTTGTGGCACTATTTACCAGTGGAAAATCGTTGGGTAAGATCTTATTTTACTAATGACAAGTCCAAACTGCAGATTATGGATATGGAAATCTGACTAGGAGAGGATTAGGATGAATGTAGACGGTAATTAAGAGCTGAAATTAATAGAAGTGGGAGTGGGTGGAGGGGTCCTTCTATAGATTGGAAACTAGAAAGAGAACGCAAAGCAGATTTTATTGCTGGGCCTCTCCAGCACTAAACAAGTTGCAGATCCTAATGTTGTCAACTAAGTACATTTATTGAGTTGACGTAAGAATTGTGTCGCCCATAGCATGATATTCCTATTCCTTCTGTGTTGTTTGATTTAAAATTAATATTAATCTAATCTAATGTAATGTAATCTAATCCGATCTCATGACGTATTGTTGTCGTTTATGTGGGTGTTAATAAATTGGGTCAATGGACCCATTATCCGCCCACTAACAGATAATGTGTATTTGTTAGTCTGGATAATTACAGTTAATTAGAGGATATTTATCTCCTAAGTGTTTGAGGTAAATACATCTTTATCTCCTAAGAGTTGGAGGTAAAGTCAATCTCTAATTGTATCTCTATATAAAGGCTAGAGATATCCCAATAAAAAAAGGAAGTCATAGCAATAATCCCTCTCTCTATAGCACTCTCTCTAGAGCAATCACCAAGCTCTAGAATTTGGTTCGTGGACGAAGAACTCGACTCTAGTAGCCGTTTTCGTACCTGCGAAAAAGATCAAGCGTGTTGGAGGCTCGTAACAACAAGGATCCTACGTCGGAATTCTTCGGAGACTTCGTACGGTATGTTTTCGAACCCATTACGTGTTACGTGGTAGCACGATGAATGTTGTAATCGTTTTAACATTGGTATCAGAGCATGATTACTTGTTGATTCGCCTTTAACATGCTAGATTAAATTATGTGCATGTTACGATTTTTTCCGGATACATGAATGAGACCCATTATTAAAATTCGAAATTTTTTGAGCATGTTCTTCTGAAAAATAATTAGATGGTTTTGTTCTCCTATGGTTGAGGATGAACTCCATAAAATTTCGTGATTTTTGGATGCATGATTTGTGAGAAATCACGATTTTATTTTTCAAGAAAACTGTGGTTTTTTCGAGTTTTGGGACTCAAATTCGGAGTATGATATTCTGTTTTTATCATGATCGGTTGGTACATAATTAATTTATGTTGTATAAGCTTTCCAACGATATATCGTACGCATTATTTGGCTTAAAAACGAGAGAGATATGGCATCCCGAAGTTGGCTTCGCGACATGGCGGCGCTGAAAAAATTAGGGTTTTCCTACGAAGATGATGAACAGTAAACCCACGCGCGCCACGCGCTCAAGCCGAGCCGTACACGCGCCACACGCGCAAAGTCACGCCGAAACGAGCCGTCACGCTCATCCACGCGCCAGCGTGGCTGAGTGTCACGGGCTGCCCCTTGCACCCGCCTAGCACTGCGCCCCCGCGCCCATCCAGCTCAGCGCCCCCGCGCCCTTCCAACAGGCGCCCATGCGCCCTCACAAGTTCATCAAGTCTCGCGCCCATGCGCCCATCAAGCACAGCGCCCGCGCGCCCAATTGCAGTGCCCGCGCACGTCAAAAGCCAACAGTGAAGATCTAAAGATCCAGGCGTGCGTTTTTGCTCAATTTTGGTGGAGACCACCGTTGTATATATTTAAGTTTCCCTGTAAAATTTCAAGTCATTTCGAGTTGTATTTCTCTAAAAAGGGGCACTATGACTCCTCGCACATAGTTACGTCTACTACTGTCACTTTAGTTTTACCTCCTAATGGTACTATATGGGAGTCATGCACACCCATACCCGAGAGTCCCTTGCTTTGTTTTAGCTTGCCGTTCTAGCTAGATTGCACACTGTGGATGCAAACAAAGCCTTTTGTAAGTTGTAATGATGCTATTGAAGTAATGAAGATATTTGTGACCGTTTTGCCCTCGTGTTGAAATTTACTCTTTGTGCACTGTTTTATGCGATGTTGATGCACTGCTTGCTATAAATTGTTGAGATTGGTTGGCGGACTCTTCTTGCGAGCGGCAAGTCGAGTGCCACACACGGTTTCCTTGTGCCATCAAGGGCCACCGTGTGTCAGGTGGTATCAGAGCCGCGGTTGTCCAAGAGACCGTGGCTTCAGCTAAGAAAATATTGTGGGATAGTTTGTTGAGAAAAACTATGGCCAACACGAAAGAGAGAATCGATGCTTTGGAAGCACAGATACATGACATGATCAAGAGTGACCAGGATGCTCCAGGCATCCTGAAGCAATTCTCCCTTCGCCTTGACGCGTTGGAAGTGAATCTTGAAGCCACTGATAATACCCGATATGCTGAGAGCATGGAATGGGAGGGGAAGTTTCAGGAGCTTCAAGATCGAGTGGAACACCATGCACGACACAGTGGAGGTATAGACTGGGAGTCTAAATTTCAAGAACTCCAGGATCGAGTGGAGCTTCTTAGTCGTGCAGTGGTTAACACACCCGCTGGGGGTGCGGAGCACTCGTCGAGGCCCCGAGTGCCAGAGCCCAAGAGTTACGGGGGAGCCCGTGACGCCAAGGAATTAGAAAATTTCCTTTTCGATATAGAACAATACTTTCGAGCCATCAGAGTAGACTCGGAAGCGACAAAGGTGTCGATGGCTGCCATGTACTTGGTTGGAGATGCCAAGTTATGGTGGCGTAAGAAGTACGCAGAGATCGAAGATGGGTCTTGCGTCATAAACACATGGGAGATACTCAAACGTGAGCTAAAGAGTCAGTTTTTCCCAGAAAACACCGCATTCAACGCGAGAAAAGCGTTGCTGGAATGCAAGCACACCGGATCGGTCCGGGAGTATTGCCAGGCATTTTCTGCCTTGATGTTGGACATCAGTGACATGTCCGCAGTCGACAGACTCTTCTTCTTCATGGAAGGGTTAAAACCATGGGCTCGTACCGAGCTTAATAGACGTCGGGTGAACAACCTTAATGAAGCCATCATCGCTGCCGAGAGCCTTTCAGATTACAACTCTGAGCCACAGAGACCCCCTCAGAGAGGAAATCCAAGCAGAGGTATTGGTGGCAAGAAGCCAGGGGGTCCAATGCCAAACCAAAGTTGGGGCAGTAAAAGCAGTTGGGCGTCAAACTCTTCTACCCAACAGAAGAGTGGAGTTGGGTTCAAAGCCAAGCCTGACGCTAGCACCAGTGGAGAAGTGAAGAAACCTCCTTTCAGGGGTTGCTTCTTGTGCCAAGGACCGCACGTGATCGCTAACTGTCCGCAGCGACAGATGATGAATGCCTTCTTTGACAACATTGGGCAGGTGCAACGTGGGGAACAATCTGGCTCTCGACCAAGGCACCCACCAACAGATGAGCAAACAGACACACAAGATTATGAAGAGGAAGATGCCGTCGGGGCCTTTCCTCAGTGGTGCAATGCGGTGACAACACAGGTTGGGAACCCCAAAAAGAGCTCGACTGGAGAAGAGCCTAAAGACATGCCGCCAAAGAAAAAGGGTGATGTACCAGGAAAAGGCTTGATGTATGTGGACATCAAGGTTAACGGGAAGGCCATCAGGGCCATGGTGGACACAGGAGCTACCCATAATTACATTTCTAGCACCGAAGTGGAAAGACTGGGTCTAACTCTAGAAAAAGGGTGCGGACGGGTGAAGGCTATCAACTCCGCCGCACAGCCAGTAGCGGGGATAGCGAGATCTGTTTTGATCAAGATTGGCCCATACGAAGGAAGGACCAACTTTTCAGTAGTCATCATGGACGACTTTAAACTGATCCTTGGGTTGGAGTTTCTGCGTGACACGAAGACCACAGTGATGCCATGTTCCAACTCGCTAGTCATGCTTGGGAATAAACCATGTGTCATCCCAACTATATCTTCTAGGGCGGGAGAGCGTTCTATCTCAGCCCTCCAGTTGAAAAGGGGATTAAAACGGGATGAAACAACCTACCTTGCCATGCTACGGTGGGATGAAATTGAAGAAGTATCGGGACCACTACCGAAAGAAGTTAAAGTGATATTAAACGACTTTGAAGATGTGATGCCTGATGAATTGCCGAAGAAATTGCCACCTAGAAGGGCAATTGACCATGAGATCGAGCTCGTGCCAGGCACGAAGCCACCCGCCCGAGCTCCGTATCGGATGTCACAACCAGAACTTGCTGAACTCAGAAAACAATTGACGGAGTTGCTAGATGCGGGTTTGATCACTCCCGCGAAGTCGCCTTATGGTGCACCAGTCCTCTTCCAGAAGAAACAAGATGGTTCTTTGCGGATGTGTGTGGACTACAGGGCGCTAAACAAGGTGACTATTCGGAACAAGTATCCTATTCCTTTAGTCGCCGACTGTTTTGATCAGCTTAGTAGGGCGAGAGTGTTTACCAAGTTGGACTTGAAGTCTGGGTATTGGCAGGTCCGAATTGCCGAAGGTGACGAGGCGAAGACAACTTGTGTCACCAGATACGGGGCGTATGAGTTCCTGGTCATGCCGTTCGGCTTGACCAACGCCCCGGCCACATTTTGCACCTTGATGAATCAAGTTTTGCGGGACTACATTGACGATTTTGTAGTGGTGTATCTCGATGATATTGTGATCTACAGTTCCAGCTTGGACGAGCATCTGAAGCACTTGAGGAAGGTGCTTGCCCGACTGAGGGAGCACGAGCTATACGTGAAGCTGTCGAAATGCACTTTTGCCCAGACCAAGATTAAATTCTTGGGCCATGTGATAGAACAGGGTCAGATAAGGATGGACTCAGGTAAAGTTCAAGTGATACAGGAGTGGCAGCCGCCAACGAATGTTTCAGAACTGAGATCTTTCCTTGGATTGACCAACTATTATAGGAAGTTTGTCCGAGATTATTCGAGAATGGCCCATCCCCTAACCGAACTTTTGAAGAAGAGCAATGTTTGGGAATGGTCCAAGGAGTGTCAATCGGCCTTCTCGGCTATGAAGCAGGCTATGTCTGAAGATCCGGTACTTGCTCTCCCTGATGTGTCGAAGTCCTTTGAAGTTCATACAGATGCTTCTGACTTTGCACTAGGAGGGGTTCTAATGCAAGAAGGCCACCCGGTGGCATATGAGAGTAGGAAGCTCAACGAAGCAGAACGTCGCTACACCACTCATGAGAAAGAGTTGCTCGCGGTAGTACACTGTCTCAGAATTTGGAGGCACTACCTGCTTGGTTCTAGCTTCATAGTGCGGACGGACAACACTGCAGTGAGCCACTTCTTGAGTCAATCTAAGCTCACTTCGAAACAGGCCAGGTGGCAGGAACTTTTGGCAGAATTCAACTTCATGCTCGAGTACAGGACAGGCTCAACCAACAGCGTAGCAGACGCCCTCAGTAGGAGAGCCGAACTAGATCAGGTAGCATTGATGGCCATGAATGCTATTGTTAGAGCAGATAGCCGAGTTGCCATCAACATCGGAAAGAAGATCAAGAAGGCCCTTACCAGGGATCCGGTTGCCCAACAACTACTGAAACTGATCGAGAGCGGTAAAACTCGACAGTTTTGGCAAGAAGATGGTTTGCTGATGACCAAAGGAAGACGGGTATACGTTCCCCGAGTTGATGATCTGAGACGAACATTGATTCGAGAATGTCATGACACCCTTTGGGCAGGCCATGCCGGAGGAGAAAGAACATTAGCTCTCCTTCAACAAGGTTACTACTGGCCCCAAATGGGGGATGAAGTGCAAGAGTATGTGAAAACATGCCTTACTTGTCAGCAGGACAAGGTGGAGCGTAAGAAGAAGGCAGGGTTACTACAGCCGCTGCCGGTCCCCAAGAGACCGTGGGAGAGTGTGTCATTGGATTTCATCACTGGTCTGCCGAAGGTTGAAGACTTAGGCACAATCCTTGTTGTCGTTGATCGGTTTAGCAAGTATGCGAGCTTTATCGCAACACCCAAGTATTGCTCAGCCGAAGACACAGCGCAACTTTTCTTTAAGTATGTAGTGAAGTATTGGGGAATGCCTCAAGACATTGTCAGTGATCGGGACTCCCGCTTCACTGGAAACTTTTGGACTGAACTCTTTAAGTTATTCGGATCCCAACTTTCGATGAGTTCAAGTTATCATCCAGAATCAGACGGTCAGACGGAGCGGTTCAATTCCATGTTAGAAGAGTACCTCCGCCATTTTGTCAGTGCAACACAGAAAAATTGGGTCAAGCTACTGGATGTTGCCCAGCTGTGTTTCAACTCACGCAAAAGCTCTTCGACAGGGAAGAGTGCTTTTGAGATTGTAAATGGACAACAACCGTTACTACCCCACACGGTAAACGTCCCCAATGCCGGGAAATCCCCAAGGGCCATAAGCTTCAGTGAAGAATGGAGGCAGAATATAGATCTAGCTCACTCCTACCTTGAGAAAGCAGCCAGAAGAATGAAGAAACACGCTGACAAGAATAGGAGATCTCAAGAGTTTAACGTGGGCGACAAAGTTATGGTTAAGCTACTGCAACAGGATCGCAAATTTCTAAGGGGAAGAGACTCTCGTCTTTTGCAGAAATATGAGGGACCCCTGACTATAGTGAAGAAGATAGGCAAGATGGCTTACAAAGTTGATCCGCCTCATTGGTGGAGCCGCCAGCTCCATCCCGTCTTTCACGTCAGCATGTTGAAGCCATTCTATGAAGACACAGCCGACCCCTCCAGGGGCCAAATCAAGAGACAAGGACTCAAACCCAAAGCAGCAGGAAAACGAGTTGCCGAAGCTATTTTGAATGATAGAGTGATTATAGCTTCCCGCAAACGCCATCAGGAGTACCTAGTCAAGTGGCAGGGACAAATGGATGAAGAAAACACTTGGGAACGAGCAGCAGACTTATCAGCCTACGCCGACAAGATTGAAGCCTACCACATGCAGAAGTTGACGAGGGCGTCAACAGCTCTAGTGGGGGAGAATGTCACGGGCTGCCCCTTGCACCCGCCTAGCACTGCGCCCCCGCGCCCATCCAGCTCAGCGCCCCCGCGCCCTTCCAACAGGCGCCCATGCGCCCTCACAAGTTCATCAAGTCTCGCGCCCATGCGCCCATCAAGCACAGCGCCCGCGCGCCCAATTGCAGTGCCCGCGCACGTCAAAAGCCAACAGTGAAGATCTAAAGATCCAGGCGTGCGTTTTTGCTCAATTTTGGTGGAGACCACCGTTGTATATATTTAAGTTTCCCTGTAAAATTTCAAGTCATTTCGAGTTGTATTTCTCTAAAAAGGGGCACTATGACTCCTCGCACATAGTTACGTCTACTACTGTCACTTTAGTTTTACCTCCTAATGGTACTATATGGGAGTCATGCACACCCATACCCGAGAGTCCCTTGCTTTGTTTTAGCTTGCCGTTCTAGCTAGATTGCACACTGTGGATGCAAACAAAGCCTTTTGTAAGTTGTAATGATGCTATTGAAGTAATGAAGATATTTGTGACCGTTTTGCCCTCGTGTTGAAATTTACTCTTTGTGCACTGTTTTATGCGATGTTGATGCACTGCTTGCTATAAATTGTTGAGATTGGTTGGCGGACTCTTCTTGCGAGCGGCAAGTCGAGTGCCACACACGGTTTCCTTGTGCCATCAAGGGCCACCGTGTGTCACTGAGCCCAGGCGCGAAACGCGCCCACGCGCTCTCACGCGCCAGCAAGGCTGCGTCCACGAGCCCACGCGCTCCACGCGCGCGTGCCTGCCACGCGCCTGCTCCACGAATAGCTGCGCTGTCCCACGCGCACGGCGGCGCGTGGAGGCGCGTGCGGGATGGTTTTTGGCCGGTGATCGTCACCGCCGGCGAGTGGAGCCTTGTCATGCCTTTTGAAAATTTTCAGTGGTGCTGAATTGCCTTTATACCCTCTGTGTGTGTTCTGTTTAATTTTTAAACGATTTTTTCTATGAAAAATTAACTTTAAAATTTTGTTTTATACACACAGAATTTTTTTTAATTTCAGAGGGCATATTAAGGATAAATTTACTGTTTGTCAATTTTTTTAGGATTTATCTCTCAGTTTTTGGTCATCTGTGAATATTTTTGTGGTACTTTTGTGGTTCCCAAAAATACGAATAATGCGTAAATATTATTTTTTGCACTTCGTGAGTAGCAATAAATATTTTTGGAGAGTTATATGACATAGATAAATTATGTCTAATTTGTTACATGCTTGCCTTGATTTGTGTTATGGTTTAAATATACTTTTGAGGTATATTTGTTGGGTTTTTGGTAAATCCACACTTTTAAACCATTTATATTTTCAAGGCTCTTGTCGCCCGTTTTCCTTGGGAGGAGAATGTGACCTATTCACCCATTTTATTACCCTGTAACTTCTTATTTGAGTATGCTAGTTTTAGGTTAAATGGATGGATATTAGATTGGCATTCTAAAGAAACTTATGTTTAATGTGTTTACTTTTGTTTTAAGAAAATTCTTTTGAGAATAATGTGCTGTGCGGCATCTCCATTTGTTTTATTGGAGTAGTTTGTAGTAGGATTCTCAAAGATGTTGTATTCTGCTATTTCCCTGTATATTTCGAGAAAGCCTTGTACGGGGATGTAATTTCGCACGCACATTATTCAAACCAGAATTTTCTTAGCATAAGTTATTAGAATGCCAATAGGGCTCAATGGAGTCCTTGCAAATTTAATTGCATGGTGCAATTTTATATTGTTCTAAATTATCATGTGGATGATTTATTATATTGTGGCTTATACGATGATGAAATTTATTGCGAAAAATTACTTGAAAAATATTTTTCCCAACTCACATACATGGGAGATGATTACGAGCTTAGCAGATTTTCGATTTCATGATGTGAGGAAGGATTATGTTTTTCATTTGAATTTTTTGAAATAAAAAATAAGGATGTATAATTAATGTCTTTTCCTTGCGCAATCTAATGTAGTGAAAATAATGGCCACCAAAAATGTCATAGCTGATCTCGTTAAGGGTGAGAAACTTAACGGAGATAATTATGACGTTTGGCACAAAAAGATGAAATTCATGCTGAACGAACAAGAGCTCGAGGAGCACTTGACCAAGGAGATGGTCGCGCCAACTGAGGCGCAACCCCTAAGAGACCACACTGCCTACCAGAAATGGAATCAGAAAAATCGTAGTGCGCGCTACACCTTGTTGAGCAGCTTGCAAAATGATCTAATTGGGCAGTATGATGAACTTCCAACTTGCAAAGCTTTATGGGATCAGCTCAAGTTTTCTTTTGGTGGAACATCTAAGGATGATGTCCAATATGATTGGTAAGCTAAGGGATGCTGGCCATGCGCTCACAGATGAGCAGCAAGTCAGAGCTGTCATAAGGTCCCTTCCTGCCTCGTGGGCCAATATGAAACAGATATTGACCCACAGTGAAAACATCAAGAACTTTTCTGATGTTTCACAGCATGTCATCCTTGAGGACGAGACTCGAGATACTGACAAGACCCTTGCTTATGTCGCCCAAGGGGGATCGCGCAATGCAAATGGCAAGCGCGAAAGACAAAGTAAGAAAGGTAAGAAAGGCGAGGCTAGCACTTCTGCGCCAAAGGAAGGAAAAATGAAGAAACGCAAGAGAGGAAAACGTGGTGGGAAAAAGGATCTGTCTAAAGTTAAATGCTTCAACTGTCAACAGAAAGGACACTTCGCTCGTGATTGCACTGAGCCGAAGAAGGTACTTTCAGAATCTCTCTCTCAGTTATATGTTTCCTCACATGTGATGGTTGCTCATTCCCAACCTGTGTGGTTTGTGGATACAGGTGCAACAAAACATGTAGCACGTGATCGAGAGGGGTTCGTAGATTATCACCGGATTCCAGCGGGTAGCAAACATATCTTCATGGGAAACAATAGTTCCGAAGAGGTGCTAGGGGTTGGTTCTTACCAGCTCAAGTTGCGCACTGGGCACACATTGATTCTAGAGGATGTGCGATATGCACCCACAGTTCGGCTTAATCTACTTTCAGTTACTGCTTTATTAGACAGTGGTTTTTCCTTTATTTTTAGGGGTAATAAGTTGGACATTTTTTTGGATGATGTTTTGTTCGGACATGGTTTTCGCATGGATAGTCTTTTTCAATTGGATTTAATTGATTCTCAGTCTTCTTATTCTTATGTGGTGAATGATAATATTGTGAATGATTCTACCACCTAGCATGCAAGACTGGGCCACATAGGCCAAGATAGAATGACTCGTTTGGCTAGAGAAGGCCTTTTAGGCCCACTCGCAAAAGTCAATCTACAAACTTGTGAGGCTTGTTTGGCTGGTAAAGCATGCAGGAAGCCTTTTGGAAAGGCTGTGAGAGCAACTCAACCACTTGAGCTAGTTCACTCTGATATATGCGGACCTATGAGTGTAAAGGCACGCCATGGCGCCTCTTATTTCCTTACACTGATAGACGATTATACGCGATATGGTTATGTGTATCTGATATCTCACCGCTACGAAGCTTTGGACTGTTTCAAACGCTTTGTAGCTGAGGTTGAGAATCAGAAAGAGAAGAATTTAAAAACTCTTCGCACTGACCGAGGACGCGAATATTTGTCAGATCACTTCAAGAAGTTTTGTGAGGAAAAGGGGATACGCAGGCAACTTACTATTCCTAATACTCCACAACAAAATGGTGTTGCGGAAAGAAGGAATAGAACATTGTTAGACATGGTTAGGTCTATGATGGCGCAAGCAAACCTTCCTATATCTTTTTGGGGGGATGCCCTTTTGACTGCAGCCTATATACTTAATCGTGTGCCTTCACAGTCAGTCAAATCCACCCCTTATGAGCTTTGGAATGACCAAAAGCCAAATTTGGATAACTTGCGCCCATGGGGCTCAGCAGGTTATGTTCACAGTACTTCTCATAAGTATGGGAAACTAGGGCCTAGAGCAAAGAAGAATATCTTTCTAAGATATTCTGAAAACTCTAAAGGTTATGTAATGTATGGTGAACATCCAAATGGTGGAAGGACTGAAATAGAGTCTCGTGATGTCGATTTCATAGAGAGTGATTTTCCTAGCATTGGAGATGCGAGTAAGAATCTTGACCTCTATGAGTTAGAGGAGGTTGAACCCACTTTACCATCTTCAAGCGGGGAATTAGTTCCTCATCCGGTTGTCGCTGAAGATAGTGTAAGTGACCTTCAACCTAGTGGGAGTATCCCAGACAGTGGGAGCACACCACAAGGACCATCAGGTCAACAAGATTCTCAACTGCGCAGAGGTGCACGAGGAAGAGTTCCACGTCGTCGTTTTGAGATTGACGGTGAAATTCTTATGTGCACTCCAAATGATGAGGACGAGCCTACTTCTGTGGAAGAAGCCTTATCTTCATCTGCTAGAAATGAGTGGATGGCTGCAATGAAGGAGAGTTAAGCTCAATGGAAAAGAATCGAGTCTGGGAGTTGATTGACCTTCCGCCAGGGCGCAAGACTATTGGAAACAAGTGGGTTTTTAAAGTCAAACGCAAGGTAGATGGGTTAATCGACAAGTATAAGGCACGTCTTGTGGCGAAAGGCTATACCCAACTGCGGGGTGTGGACTATGAAGATACTTTCTCCCCAGTGGTGAGATTTGCTTCAATTCGCCTGATCCTAGCTATTGTCGCCCAGCAGGATTTAAAACTTTTTCATATGGATGTTAAGACTGCGTTTCTCAATGGAGAACTAGACGAAGAGATTTATATGGCTCAACCCGAGGGTTTTGAAGTCAAAGGACATGAGCGCAAAGTTTGCCGTCTCAAACGTTCTATATATGGTCTCAAACAATCGTCTAGGCAGTGGTACTTTAGGTTTCATCATGCCATTACCTCTATAGGTTTTGAAATGATTGAACAAGACCATTGCGTTTACGTAAAACGATCCAAGAAAAATATTCTAATCCTTTCTTTGTATGTGGATGACATTCTTTTAGCTGGAAATGACATGAGTTCCATTGTCGCCACTAAGCAGTGGTTGTCCTCAACTTTTGAGATGAAGGACATGGGAGAAGCTAATTATGTGCTCGGGGTTAAAATCATACGTGATCGTCCAAAGAGACTTCTCGATTTGTCTCAAGAGACATACATCAAGAAAGTCATTGAACGATTTCGTATGCATAACTCAAAACCCATAGACACTCCAATGGACAAGGCGTGTACTTTGACCACAGACCAATGCCCAAAGAATGATGAGGAAATGAATCGGATGTCCAAAGTGCCTTACGCGGCTGCAGTAGGAAGTCTGATGTACGCTATGCTGTGTACGCGTCCAGACATCTGCTATGCCGTTGGAATGGTGAGTCGTTATCAGAGTAATCCTGGACCCGCTCATTGGAATGCGGTGAAGAGGATCCTTCGATACTTGCGTGGAACCGCTGATCTCGTCCTGTGTTATCATGGTGGAGACTTGAGACTGAGAGGATACAGCGATGCTGATTGGGGTGGTGATAGAGATGAGCGCAGATCCACTTCAGGTTATGCATTCATACTAGGAGGTGGAGCTATCTCTTGGTGCAGCAAGAAACAGACTTGCATCGCCCTATCCACGATGGAGTCGGAGTATGTTGCTTGTTCAGCAGCAGTCCAGGAAGCTGTTTGGTTGAGGTCATTCTTACAGTCTTTAGGGGTTACAGCTCATGCAGATGAGGCTGTCACTGTTCACTGTGACAATACAGCTGCCCTAGATTTTGTAAAGGACCCCAAATATCATGGGAAGGCCAAACACATAGGCCTTCGTTATCACTTCATTAGAACTTTAGTTGCGCAAGGAGAGGTGTCCATGAAACATATACCTACTGGCAGAATGGTGGCTGATCCTTTGACCAAGCCCATTGCTAGAGATGTTTTCCTTTCTCACATTAGGAGTATGGGACTCCGTAGGTTTTGACATGTTTATGGCATCTTATGTGCTTGACATTTATTATATTAAATTTTCATTCCTTGATTTGAGTTTATTTTGGAATGAATGGATAATCTTTGTGATTACATATACATCCTTGTTGAGAGTGTCACCAGGCTCGAATTGACCCACTCACACGGGTAATTCACCTTGGCGCTAAGATAGCGAGCAAGATGAGACATAATTGTCTTAAGCGCCAAGTGGGCGAATAAGATGATACAGCTTATAAAGCAAACATGTCGCCTTAGTTGGAGCTAAGATGAGACCTAATAAATAAAGGTCGATCATAGAGTATCTCCACAACTCTATGTAGCCTGTTTACAGCCGAATGTGAGATTTCAGGTAGGCACTATGAGAGTGACTGGGCTGAAAAACTCAGGTTAGGCGCTTGTACAGCGACTAGACTTAGATTCGTATGGCGTATTTATTATACATTTATGTGACACGCCCTTGAGGGTTACGCCATAGCATGCAAATCATACTGCATGTGCTAAATGCAGACCGACAGTGGGAGTGACGAATGAATCCCTGCTTCGTCACTGTGTGAGCCACTTGGATCAAAATTTTTGATCATATATGGTACCCTTTTCACCTTAGACTATGTCATGAAGAGGATACTCAATGTCGCTACTTTAGCATGTACCCTTGGATCATGGATGATGCGGTCTCGCGGGGCATGTCTAGGAAAGCGGTTGGGTCTAATTGGAATGACATGAGGGCTTTGGGAAGAAAGTTCAATATTACATCATGTTGTGTGATTCATAGCCCGGGCGACTTTGTCGATTTTCGTTTCGATATGAGTCATGAATACATAACATATGAGAGGTTTAACACTGCTCATTATGAGGGATTTGAGAGTGTTTAATCTGGTGTAATTGAACTATCTGGGGTACATACGAGATTTATTGGAGTGATGTATTGTGTTAGTTTGGTGATAACTTAATACAATACTCCTCAACTGGACATCCTTTCTCGTAGGTCGCACGTTCCATTTCCTGTATGAGGAGATGAGTGGACGAGAGATAAAGAGGGACTACGATTTATTTGCCCTGTGTGTGGGCGAGTGGGAGCTGTTAATAAATTGGGTCAATGGACCCATTATCCGCCCACTAACAGATAATGTGTATTTGTTAGTCTGGATAATTACAGTTAATTAGAGGATATTTATCTCCTAAGTGTTTGAGGTAAATACATCTTTATCTCCTAAGAGTTGGAGGTAAAGCCAGTCTCTAATTGTATCTCTATATAAAGGCTAGAGATATCCCAATAAAAAAAGGAAGTCATAGCAATAATCCCTCTCTCTATAGCACTCTCTCTAGAGCAATCACCAAGCTCTAGGATTTGGTTCGTGGACGAAGAACTCGACTCTAGTAGCCGTTTTCGTACCTGCGAAAAAGATCAAGCGTGTTGGAGGCTCGTAACAACAAGGATCCTACGTCGGAATTCTTCGGAGACTTCGTACGGTATGTTTTCGAACCCATTACGTGTTACGTGGTAGCACGATGAATGTTGTAATCGTTTCAACAGTGGGATTATATGCTTGGGATTGTTCTCAATTCTCGAGCCCAAATTTTAGTATAAATCCATATGTGGGTGTTTTCTAAACTTTTGTTTGGAGCTTTGGATGGGCTAATGTGCCTACACTTTTGTCTCCCAACTGGACAAGCCACTGCTCCATTGGAATGACCAAAAGAATATATGAGTTACATGTTGGCATGCCAATGGATTGGATTCAAATTAGATTGGGATTGTTTCGAATCTGATTAGTGAAGATATTTTAAAGTCAAACTCAGATAAAACGGATTATGAATCGGACCGTTACATGAAGCATCCATGAAGTCGGATTCAGAATGGCTTCATGCCTTCGTCCGACTTCATTTGAATGGAAAAGAGAACAATGAGCGACTTCATTTGAAAGGAAAAGACAGCCATGAACAAACTTCAATTATTGATAGCATGTTTGCGAGTTTTTTTTAGAAGAGAAAAGTGAGGAAATGAACCATTTTCTTTTCTTTTCCTCTCTTTTCTCTAACTCTTGAGTTTTTCGAGGAGAGAAGAGAAGAGAAAAAGAAGGAAAGTTTGGACATCTTTTTATCTCTAAATCTTTCTTCTAAAAATTGAAAGAAAAGAAAGGAAACTCTCATAAGTAATATTTTAATAATGCACATATTATCCTTGAGATTATGATAGCTGAATTTTTAATGACTTTTAGGTTCTAAGGTTTCTTACAAAAACTTATCATACCATTTATTACAAACAAATAAAAGAAGTGGTGACTAGCTTCATCTCTTGCAATCTCAAGTAAGAATATCGAAAGGCCTTGGTTTATTTGGCTATCCACCTAAAAGGCGCAAGCACTCATGTTAGAAAAAATGATGAGAGGTTTAAATTGTTGCTCATAGGATATTTGAGTGCTAGATTTGGTTCATGACAAATTGTTATGCTTTTGGTTTGACATTAATTAAATTTAGATGGTGGGATGTTTGTAGTCAACTCTTGGCTACTTTGTGTATTTTTTTATTGTGGCATTAACCGGTGATGTGAGAACTTATCACATAATTATGGTATAAACCTTAGGTCATATCCTTGATGACCAATGTTTTTTCTACGTCAAAATTATGTTCTTAGTTAGGATTATATTTTAAAGTTTTTGTTCGAACTAGCACACCGTGGTATAAGAGTATATATGTAATGTTATATTTTTTTTTCTTCTGAACTCATAAACAAAGAAAATAAATGATAGTTTTTCACAAACAAGAATAAGGAAAACTGTACTCTCTTCTCTTCCTTTCCTTTCTCTCATCTCAAAACTCGTAAACATGCTATGAGTGTACCCTCATTATCTGATAAATTTAAAAATATAAGCAATAATAGAATTTGATAAATGATTGCAAGTTCATCCAAACAATAAGTAAACTCCAATCAACTATTGTATCTATGAAAGTCAAGCATTAACATGGAAACTATATTCTTGATAGATTAGATGTTTTCTTGACAATAAGGATTAGATATATATACGGTGAGACTTGGCCGAGCAATCCGTACCAATTCGTAAAAATACGGGCATGAGCTTAGTATTGTAGTGACCGTGGTTGACGCGCTGACACAAATTTGAGCCTTTATGGTCTTGGCATAGGCAAAGGTCTTTCAAAACCGGCCCAACTCATAGGAAATCCAGCTCGCCGAACGTTTATATAATATATGAAGGACATGTATAAATTTTACGTGTACTTTTTTTTATTCTAGGTAGTTTTTAAAATCCTCTAACTATATGCATTTACAGACCTTTGAAGACTTCTTTTTTTTTTTCCCCTGACTTGTTTCTTATTTTAGGACTAGACATCGTGAGATTGTTTCGAAACCCTTGTCCTTTTTTTTTTTTCACTTATTCCTCTTCTTCTTTTAGTTTGTCTAGAAACTATATTTTCATGCTTATAACTTTACTCTTCTTTATTATCATTACTAATTAGTAGATTTCGATGATAAATAATATGCATAAAAATTAAGTAAATAAAAAATCATGATTAATTAGTAGACTTGGATGGTAATTGATATGCATTAAATTTAAATGAACAAAAACTTATATGAAACTATGGACAACATGTGGGCAACCCATGTCTAGCCTAATGGCCACCAAAACTTTTACGAGCTGGAAATATATTATTTGGCCCCTATATAGGTTGGGCTGGTGTATGTATGAGTTTTTTTAGAGTGGGCTAAACATAATATGACCCTTGAGCCCGTCCAACTAACAGCCCTATTACAAATCACTTCCAAACTACTCCTATATTATTACATAGCCATTCTACATAATATTATTCTCAAGATTCAAACATAAAATGAAAATCGTTTTTTTTAGTATACTAGAGACTTTCTTAGTACACAAAAATTCGATATATGACAAGACGCATGTTATTCTCAAGGTAGTTTTGAAAAGCATGAATACATAAATCTAGCTGTTATCTACGTAGATGTATTCGAGGGGTTTAGGAATTAATTGGTATATTGGTACATGTGGGATAACTTGTGACCTAGAACACTCGAGACCACCGCCTGTAACATCATATTCACTAGTATTAACCCCCCGTGCGTTGCACACGGGACCAACAACGGCTAATTGAAAGCTCATACTTATATATCGAATAATAATAACAAATAATGCTATTTTCACTTTCTTATGATTTTTTCTACCATTTTTAGTAACAATATTAATAACCCATGTGTTGAGGTTTTTATTAATAAAATTCAGCGACATAAGAGAAAATACAATATGAGAGTTAATTACATACACACACACACACATATACATGCATGCATACATAAACGTATTGTATGACTTATAATAAAGTAAAAGGAGGGAGATTAATTTTGTTAGATTATGAAAACATAGTAGTCTTCTGTAAAATATGAGAAAGTTTTAATATTTAAATGATATACAGATTATAATGGGATATAAATTTAAAATTGAGAGAGAGGAAATTTTACTTTTAAATGGGACATGCTGATGTGAAAGAGAGAGAAAATCCGAACTTATTTGATTGGTTGAATGCTAAATGGCATAAAAAGAGATATGTCAAGTAGGAAAGGGAATGTTATATTTTCTGAGTTTTGGCTTTCATATATAAACTTTATGCAACTACTGTCAATATATAACCTCAACTTTATGCGTTGCACACGGGAACATTTAATTCCTAAACTAAGTAAATTGTCACTACTGAATAATAGTATTATGCAACTTTATATTTGGTAGGTTGAGAAAAAAGAATAAAAAAGGTGTAAAAATTAATAGGACCTACGAAAGTGAAAAGGGTCAAACATATGCTCAGAAGTAAATCGAGGATCATAAATATTACAAAGGACCGATGTCATACCACATAAGCTAATTAATAAATATAACACAAATGACCAATAATCAGTATGTAGTAAATACTGTAACTTGGGAGCAACGAATCAACAAATAAACTATTAAATAGGAAATAGAAAAGGTCACCAAAAAAAATTGGTGACATACATTGTGTCACAAACGGGAGTGTTTTTCTTTTTAATTAAAGTGAAATGTCACTAAACAATATATTGATACTACGAAATAACAAATTTTTATTTTTGGACAAAAATTGAGTAATAATGTATTGTATTACGTAGACACTCATGTTCAAGTTTTAAAGGGGAAGAAAGTTAGACGTACAAACGTATAAAGTTAAAACACATAAAATAGATTGTTGCTTATATTGCATATTTGACCGTCGAGAGTTTTCTGGACTAAAGTGTGAGTGCGACACATGTAGTAACATGGCCTGAAGCACTACCAAAATAGTCATAGTTCCTAAATTTAACAATGAAGAGTGTCAAAATAATATAATTCCAATTAAATTCAACTTGGATATAATTAGAATAAAGTAATTGGATGAACCACGAATAATAGCTCAAATGGTGATAGAGGAAAAAGTCCAATGATATTATGGTGTCTTTAAATAATAATGTTGTCGCTAAATATTTACAGTGCCCTATTAGGACATAATTAAACATGTAAATAAGTAAATAATCACACTTTTATGAGATATGGAGATTTAAACTTTCAAATTGTAACAACTAAAAACGCCACATAGCAATGTAACGCTATAACAATTTTTCATAAGATTAACAGAATATAGATTGTTGAGAAGGGTACATGTGTTAAGAATGACTATAATATCATTCAACTTTTCCTTTTAAGCTTGTTAATAGTATTAGAAAGAAGCATTTTAGATGAGATCCGTACACGAAACATTAAAACCAACAATAACTTTAAGAATTGCATAAAAAAGGATACGTGATTCAAATTTTGTATAAGATTCGAACTTTCTTCTCTTGTAACTCGTTGTCTCCTTAGAGATAAATCAAACAGTGAGAATGGCAAACTTAAACAGAGAAAAAGCAAAAAAGTTACACATAAAAATAAAAAATTAAATGAATTACGAAGAGCTTTTACCTTTTATATTTAAAGAGTTAACAATTATCTTATCAAGATCCTCCTCTGAAGCTGCAAATCACTAAAATAAACTTGATTGCTGACTTACAAAGGAGTACATGCAATCACATTAAAAGAAGATTAAACAAAAGTTGACGTATATGCTACTTAGGATATAAAGAAGAGAGATTATTAGATATAAACATCAAGCGAATTGTCAAAATAAAGTAGTCTGAGTCGAACAGAGGAGGAAGGGTGGATGAGTAGAGTAATAAAATGGAGATAGGATTTGGACAGAGAAGCATTCAAGAGTAAAGAGCAATTTGTGGAGAAAACCACGTAATGAGAGTAAATGTAAAAAGTATTGCCATAAGAAAAAAAATATTGATAATAGAAAGGGTAAATGAGGTTTGAATGAGAAAGAATCTCTAAATTTAGATTCTCAATGAATACCGTGTGGCCATATCCAAAAAGTCAAAATTTGAATCATAAGAAGTTTGATATGTAAATTTGTTTTGAAGATAATTTGAAATGAAAAGTTCCTTAAAAGTAATAAATATTTTGAAAAAGTAACCAAAATAAATGGCTAAATTGTAGGATTCGTAACTGCTAACCTTTTCAAATTCAAATTACAACGATGATAGAATGAAAAGATCAGAGTTAAGATTAATTCTAATAGATTGGTAAGAGGGAACGAAATTAAAAAAGGAAAGTGATAATTTTAAGTTATTTAAATTGGTTGTACATGATAAATAATTTTTTTATCCACGTGGCAAGAAAAAAACACGTCCAAATAAGCGTTGACGTGTCAACTTTCTCTCAGCTTCGACTTTCATATATATATATATATATATATATATATATATATATATATATATATATATATATATATATATATATATATATATATATATATATACTAGTTGAGTGCACGTGGATATTCACGTTAGATATAAAGAAAATAAAATAAGAACTTTGTTACCTGCCATGTGACTTCTTCTATGAATATGTGCTCGATTGTTTGTTTTCAAATTATGTTAGCAAGTGAATTCAGTATTTAGACAAAGTTGAAGAATTTATTATTATTGTACAAATAGAATTGCCATAGAAATCAATAGGTTAAACAGACTAATGCTAAAAATTTTCAATCAGCAAAACATTACATATGCAAATTGCGTTCAATTCTTAATAGGAACAAAAGTAATTGACAATAGCATTTTTAAACTTTTTCTACTTTAATTTTCTTCTTCAAGGGAACTTCGGAAGTCTCTTCGTCGTCAATTATGATTGCATCTTCGAGAACAACTTCAACGATCATTCGTCCTTTAACTCTCCCGTCTTCCCTTTTTATCCATTTTGACGACGAATGTGAATGTCTTTTCAATGCATAATTTCAGCCTTTTCAAGATTTTGCAGTTCATGTCATTCTGCATTTTCTTTTCTTTTAAGTTACGTGCACTATACATCAATAGAACAAAAGTTGTAAGTAATGGATTGTCTCATACCTCTTTTCTGGATTATTTAAACTTTGCCACACTACAACCGATTAACTTTTTGCTGCATCAAACAGAGTGAGGACTGCACTTTGTCCTTCATTAACGACGACCCTCTTAAGTATGTACCTGATTCAACAAAGAGGTAATTTAACATCGTTTAGTTGTATGCTAAGATAATAACTCTAATTGAATCAAAATACGCTGTAGGTAAAAACTAAACCTTCTGATGATGTTATTTTTCTTAGGAAGTCTCTAGCGCTTTGTTTGAATGGCATCGTTCTTGGAGCTGCAAAATTCATAAAAGTCAACTTTGCATAGGCCCAAGTGGTGGCACTATTCGGCGGAGTCCTACTTCATCTATCACTAACTCAGGGCGATGTATCTCAATACTTTTAGCTAAGTTGTATGAGAAAGCACTATCTATTTTGTTCAATTCAAATAAATACATCTCGAGAGCAAATTTGATGTGTTGAGCAACTATACAAGTCCAACAAAATAAGGAAAGCGTACCTTGAAGTTGATATCCAATTTTTGTGTATTGCATATTTGATTTGCTATGAAAACCACTAAAAAAAATTGTTTGGTTAAGCAGGGCACTACAGTATGTACATCTGATTTGAGTTAGCCATGATCTATTGGAAGAGAGAAAACTCTAATTCCAGCCGAGGGATATGCACACACGCGTGCATGAAGAAAGCTGATTACCTTTAAGGTACTTGCGTCGTGAAGGGCAGGGGAGCCGCTTCTTGCTTAGAGTTTTAAAGAGAGGGTTGGCTCATACGTTCATATTATTAAACAGAAACTTCCATCACAAGGGGAGGGGGAACTGTGCAAGGCTACAAGCATCATAAACAAAAGAAAATAAGAGAAGCATGCTTGAAACAGAACAGAGCAACCTGTAGCTGTAAGCTGGGAAAAATTTAACATCACTTCAGTGTCTTTGCTAAACAGTCATCCAAAATGGCCATTGTCGCAATTTACCTAGATAATCCTTCTTGAGTCAGGAAAAAAAAATAGACTCAAACTACCCGGTGCAAAAGGTGCAGGGAAGACTCAACTTTTCAAAAGTACGTGTTCTCCGCTCCATCGAGATAAACCGCATACAGCAAAATGATGCACCTTGGCTGTAAGCCGGTTTGAAGCACCTCGCCAAGTCGACCTTTGCCAAAAGGTCTTATGTAATCGTTACGTCACAGAGCACAGCAAATGGTCCATAGTCGCGCTAACGTTCTTGCACTTGAAACACCAGAAAACATTGATTCATGTGTTGTTTCCTCAAATTAATTGTAGCTTGATTGGCTACAGATGAGTCAAGCAAAATGCCTAATTAAGGAAAATGTCATCCTTGCCTCCCGATGTATACAAAAATTACACCATGAACTTCCTGTTTTCATCATATCTTGATCTTATTGTTGGATAATATGTCCGTTACTGTAATCCTACAAATCCCAAGTTGGTGAGCATAACTTTTCTGAATCCATCAAAATTTGCCTTTCTATAAGAAATCCTTCCACAATTCTTCAGTTCTCCTCCTTTTGGTACTGGAAGAGAGGCAATTAACTGCATGACTTCAATTTGCACTTGATGAGTAATAAAGTACATAGAGCTCTAGGATCATACCCTAAGCAAGTTAGCCTGCTCACCAATTATAATTGCCGCTCAGATTGAGTCAATGGGACTGTAGCTAGCCAGGCCAGTTCCCAAACTTGGCTATTATTGGTACATGGTGAGGATAGGAATGTAGTTGCATCTTTTGAGAAAAGAAAGAATAGTTCTCACTCGCTCCTAAATGTTGCACCTGCACGCTCCTACCCAAAGCAAACCATACTACTCATGCTCCCACTTTGGAACCTCACACCCGCTCCTACTCAAACCATCGCTTCATGCAACTAAGCGACGGACTGTTACCCTTCCTAATCTACTTAGTTCAAAGGGAGTTCCTATGGAACTGTTATGAGGTAGGGCACTATGGTTTGAAACAAAAGATCATTCACAAGTAACCTATTCACAAGAGAACTTAAATGCAAATCATAAGGTGGATGACTACTGCACAAGCATGCCATAGGATGTAAATGAGATGCCATAGTCTACAGTGCAATCCTCTAGATTGCTGCACTGGAGGTGTTCGTCTGCTCCCTTACTATGTAGTATACACTGCAATCCTAGAAAATGATGCTCAAAGAATAGCAATCCTTACAAAGGAAAATCTACATTAAGAGCAGACAAACACCTCCAGTGCAGCAGTGAAATCCTTTTAGAAAATACTTCTTCCAAGCAAACCCCACCAGCACACCTCAATCCTTTTCCTTTCCTTGTGGTATTAAAATAAAACGAATAACTTCACTAAACCCTACGCAGCATTTCCCCAGAGCAATTTTCTAACCTCTGTAAAATATTCCGAACAGATTTACTTCTCCATAAAGCAAACAAAATTTCTTCCTCATGCCGAGGCACTAAAGTACTTCTCAATGGAAATTTGAACTTGTATTGATCTTCTGCCCCTTTAATTGTTACCACTATGTTATAGTTAACTCTAAAAGCAATAAATGGACATGAACAACATGACCTATACTTCAGTTTGTATTTTATGTAAAGCTTATCTTTTAACAATAGTACGTCTGACAAAGGCATATCAGTAGCAACTTCTCTCGAGCTATGAAATATATTGTTTATATTACTTAAAATTCAAGATTAAGCTCTTCTTTTAATTGATAATAATTTTTCTATGCAGGCTGCAGTATAGGTCATAGCTCGAGAGACAGAGAAATCCATTGAAAACAATCAGAAGCTAAATTAAATTAAATCCTATAAGCTACGTGCAATGGCAGAAACAAACAAAAGACAGAGTAGAAAGGAAAATTCAAGAAACACTAACCCCTATCCAGTTTTCCTTCCAATAGATTGTCAGTAAAGAGCCAAATTGTACGCACGAAACGCTTGAGTGAACATTATATAGTGTGAAGGCTCTTCAATTATATCTAAAATTGATACAGAGATGAAAAACCACATGTTCAATGAGTCTTTGTGAATTGGATGGATCGAATCGTTTGGCAAAGGGAATTTGAAGGGGAAGGGTTTTTGAGGATTTATAATAATTAGTAGGTAGAAAGTCACCCTTGTGTGAAGAATTATAGCTATTGAATGGATGGTGGGATGAACCGAAGAGAAACGGAACTGAAGAGAAGGGGAAGAGTGTCTGAGATGAGACTGAAGAGTCAACCACGAATTTAGAAATTGGGTTCTAAGGACATTGATGATAAAACGAACTTATCTAAAGGTATTTGTGACAAACAAATGTTTTACAAATATTGGTCTGAAGGACTTTGATGGAATAACAAATTTATGTAGGGACATTTTTCACTAAAAAATGATTTACAAGGATTGGCACTTTTAGAAGTAGTATATATATATATATATATATATATATATATATATATATATATGGAGCTGATCCGTTGATAGCGCTAGCAAAATGAGACAAGTTGTTAGCGCGATCTGGCCGTCCACGCGCGATCTGTAGACGGTCTAGATATTTTTTTTTACGTTTTTTAAGTCCGTCCGCTACATAATGTAGCGGACGATTTTTTGACAAAAATACCCTCTTTTCCATCCGCTACATTATGTAGCGGACAGAGGCAGTACTTTTTTTTTCTGACTCTTTCTCTCTCCTTTGTCTGATTAATTTTCTGACATGTTTGATGTCCGTTACATTATGTAGCGGACGTTTTTTTGACAAAAATACCCTCTTTTCCATCCGCTACATTATGTAACGGACAGAGGCAGTACGAGATATTCTGACCTTATTTTCTCTTTCTCTCTCCTTTTGTCATCATTTTTCTGTCACCTTTCTAACTTTAGTCTCTTTCTCTTTCCTTTCTCTCCAATTTTCTAAGTTGTTTCTCTCTCCTTTTGTCATCATTTTTCTGTCACCTTTTGACTTTACTCTCTTTCTCTTTCCTTTCCAGACATGTGATCCTAGCTCAGAGAAACTGCCTTTCTCTCTTTTGATGGAACCATATATTACTACTAAGAATTTCTCAGATTTCACTATAAAATGAGAATGAGAGCTTGCTGGATGAGAGTAGAGCACATATGAATTGAATCTTTATTCCATTAAGGTGGCCTCCCGGTTAAAGAAGAAAGAACCAGAGAAGTAGTCATTTTGGGAGTCCCAGGGAAAAGAAATTCTCTCCAAATTTCTAAGTTGTTTCTCTCTCTCTCCAAAATTCTATGTATGTGTATACACATACATACATATATGGAGCTGATCCGTTGAGAGCGCTAGCAAAATTGATTAAGTTGCTAGCGCGATCTGGCCGTCCACGCGCGATCTGTGGACGGTCCAGATCTTTTTTTTGTATTTTTTTTAAGTCCGTCCGCTACATTATGTAGCAGACGATTTTTGGACAAAATACCCCTGATCCCCGATCTGAGAACTCTGTATTATATGGGCACAGTATCCGTCCGCCACATAATGTGGCGGACAAAAGCACATAAGCATTTTCTCTCTTGTTTACCAGCACAAAAGCACAGAAGCCGTGCATCAACCGGTCATCTTCCTCATTTTCTCTCTCTCTTCCACCGATCACACCAGGCCACACCGGTCTCTCTCACCATCATCAAATTAATCTCTAAGCATACTCTTGAGTTATTCTTGCCTTCTCACCTGACCCTGCCTCCTCTCCAATACCGAACCACCTCACCGTTGTATTGCTATCAACGGCTGAACTGCCACATGGATCGGTCGTTCCTATCCAAAAGCCGCATTCGGGTCCCAAGCCCGTCTCGCCGTCTATGTGTCCTCTGCCTAAGAGACCCAAAATGTACACATCTTGTAGCTCGTAGATTTTTGGGGTGATCTGGTGAAATCTAATTTCATTATTGCTAGTTTTTCTGTTGTTAGTGTAATTTGTTGATTGGGACCGATCATAGATAAGTTGGATCTAGGTAAATAAGCATGTGAACTGCTCTCACTGTTGGATTAGGACTGAGCAGCGAGGTTTTTTTGGTGATGGAATGGTTTTCTGTTGGAGATGAGAACGAAATGGTGGACGAAAGAGCGTTAGACATTAACATTCCTTACACTTGCTCAATCTGATTTGGAAGTAAAACCTTCAGGGACAAGTTTTATTTTGCTTGAACAAATTTTCTGGTGATTGAGAGTGGACTCTTAAGTGGTAAAAATCAGAAAGAGATGATGGACTATATAATTGCACTTCACCATCAGAAACAAGAGAAGAAATGGGTTTGGAAGAAGAGAGAGATGAAGGAGCAGAAACAAGAGATGAAATGGGTTTGAACCGTCCGCCACATAATGTGGCGGACGGATACTGTACCCATAAAATAAGGGTTCTCAGATCGGGAATCAGGGGTATTTTTGTCCAAAAATCGTCCGCTACATAATGTAGCGGACAGACTTAAAAAAACGCAAAAAAAAAATCTGGACCATCCACATATCGCGCATGGACGGCCAGATCGCGCTAGCAACTTAATCCATTTTGCTAGCGCTCTCAACGGATCAGCTCCCATATATATATATATATATATATATATATATATATATATATATATATATATATATATATATATATATATATATATATATTACACACTTTGGGTTCCTATCCATGTTTGACTTGCTTGTTTCTTTGTTTATCACCTAGCGTATTGTGTACGTGGAATTACATCTTATTTTGGCGGCCCAAAAATGGTTCATGCATTTCAAGACAGTGTATCCCTCACTTTTAAATAACTTGGCTCATGACAAGTTCATTTAGAAGTCATAATTTTGAAAAGAATAAATTTGTGTTGCTGGTTTCATTAGAAGAAGATGACTACAACTCCTCATTGTAATGATAACTAGGTCCATAAGATAGAATGTCTGAAAAATTATGCTTGGTTCAGGTTAGGGGCTCTGAGTTGGGGCAATGAACTATACATTTTCTGCTTCAAGTTCCTAGTTATTTTTACTTATAACTTTACCATTTTGTTAACGAAAATTTTGAACTGTTCGTTCCAAATGAATGTTGGATTCGTAACTCTTGAGCATTGCAAACTTGCGACCGGACGATCGATCAATTAGTTGTAAAGCTGGAAACGATTTTGACAAAACCAAAGTGTCAGATTTTCCTTCTCTTGAGGCAAAAACAGCCTCCCTCTACATCCCTTTTGCTCCCACACTGAGGAAGTAGGAATATTATAACGTGTATGTAGAGGGAGTGTTGCGGCCTGTCGTCGTATGACGGGTCAAGCGACGTGGGCCTGTCACTCGAGTGAGGGTGAGGGCATGATGAAGGTGGCTGGACCGTGATTGGGCTCCTGCAAGGCTTTCTGTTCCAACTTCCGAGCCAGGCCATACCAGCCCGAACTTCGGTATATCGGTTGGGCTTTCGGCTTTCCAGAGCATGGAATGGCCTACGGGCCATACCAGCCAAAACTCAAGTATATGGGCTGGGACACCTCCCTGCCCGTTCAGCTTTGCAAGTTGCCGAAAATGAACAGCCATTTTTGTCAGTTTTATGTTTGTTTCTGCGGTTGTTATTTATTTTTGCTTTTCCTTTGAGTTTTAATTCTAACTGGCATAATTTAGATGCGTCACTTGTTATTACTAAATAAATGAGTTTTTATCGAAATATTAACAAGTGCTGCTGTACTCAATCGGCTGTTTCCTTTAATAGCATAGTTTCCGAGCAATATTTGGGAGTTAAAACACGGTTTTCTTAAAATCAGATAGATAAGTAAGTTATTAAATACTCAATTTAGATTAACAGATTTTTATTTCTAATAAGTTAGGAAAAATCTATTTATTGGTTGACAATGTATACTAATAAGTGGTGGTATCAGACTAACAACGATAATGAAGTAAATGCAATAGTTACCATATTATTATGGCCAATCTAGTACATTTAAATAAAGCGAGTGAAGAAGTGTACTGACTGTGAATGGAGGTCGCTCTTTTTACCTGTGTTCATAAGAGTAACAATGACATCTCTTTTTGTAGAGGGTTGAAAAATGCCTTTATCAAGAAAAATGTATCTTACGTGGTTATTAACCTAAAGCTATAATTTTTTTCAATGGTATTCAGCTTCCTTTAGACAAGGAGATAAATCTATGATTTTTTTTATTGTCCTTATTATTTGGAGAGTGATTGTTAATTATATTTTTTACTCATCCACCTTCAAAAAGAAAAAGGAAGAAGAGAGTTAGTGATATTTTTACTAACATCACTATATTGGCAGAGTTCTCGTCAGCATTCTACGAGAGACAATTTAGTTCCCTGTTTTTTTGTTCTATTCCCTGTTTTTAAATTCGATAAATGTTGGGAACTAATTATTTAATATTTATTAATTATTGTTATGAAGGACTGTAATTATCTTCCTACAATCTAGATTGCAACTTAAAAAATAAGGGGGGGGGGGGGGGGGGGTTGAAGAGAGTGGCACTGTTCTTATGCATATCATTCAAGATAAATACTACGGAGTATAAAACACGCAGGCCAATGTACAGCATCCAATGGGTAATATGGACTATAATTAGGCCCAATACCACGCGTGGGGTAAGCACAGGCCCAAACTCACCTTTATCTTGAAACCGAGGCCGAGAGAGTTCAGGCCCAAAAACATCTTCGTCATGGTTCGTTTAGGTCCAGACGAGAGCGTAAGCCAGAGCGTTTGAGCCGGAGCGTTTCCGGTTTTAATAAAGAATTTGGTGACCTACGCCAAGTTTAACCGGCGTCGTGCCACGTTGTCTCCATCGGAGAACGGAGAAGACGGCGCTACGATTATTTGCCGACAGTTGATTGTACACCTGCTTCATCTCTTCGCTGGTACGCTCTCTTATCTTTTCTCACGACGCTGTTCTGTTGATCTCAATTGCTTAATCTGCGTTCTCTTATATTGATATACGTGCGTATTTACAAGGGAAATTGGTGCCGATGAATGCGAGTCTTCTAGTTTGGATGGTGATTTATCTGTTATTATCATCAATATAACGTTTTTCAGTGATTGCCAATTCCTCGAATTGAACTGGAACACTGCCTTACACGTTGCCTTATTTTGACTTGTCAAACCATACTCATTCGATTACGTTGTAACTATACTAGTTGAAATCATTATTTAGACATTCGAGTTCTATATCCAAGAATTCTGCGAAAAGTCAAAGGGACAAATTATGAAACGGAGGGAAGTAGAATACATCTGTGTGTATTCCCTGTGGTGATAGTTTCATTTTGGTGAGGAGTAGAGGAATTTTGGTCACTGTTTTTAGTTGCTGGATGACAAGTGTGGGTCTATGGATTTCTTAGTTGAGTGACCGATATTTGTTCAGGTTAGGGTGAATCTGGAAATAGTTAAGTCATTTTAGGCAAGTCTACTTGAAGGTTTGTAGTGTTTGGCCTTTCTTCATGTGAGACATGGAAGGACTAAGCTGAATCGGTTATTTTATAGGGCAACTGAATTCAACCAGGAAATAATCCTAACGTCAATGCCTGAGTGGTAGAAATACCAGCAGGCAGTGCCAGGAGGAACATATATTGAGATTGAGCAGTCGAGAACCTATCCTTTTATTAGCTGCGCTTATCTCTTATGGTCCATATTCCTTAGGGAGGTGATGAAATGCGGTCCCTTTTCCAACTTTTCCTCTTTATGTGTTGGACTTTTTTCTTTTTGTGTACCTTTTTGAGTTGTGCTTCTCTTTCGCTTGATTTCCAAGTTCGAACTATCAACTGAAAATCAAAGTTTCATTTTTTTATATGCCATCTGCATCTAGTAAGTGACCCAATTGAGAAGGTCTAAAAAGTTTACAAAAAGCAGAGATGCTTCACAAATGACATTGCAAAGATAATTCCATCTTGTGCTATCGTAGGAACTTTTCATGACTGGAACCCAATAATATCAAGCTTTAGAGATCTGAGGATGAGTATCAATCGTCCTGGCTCCAGGAACCTTTTCGACAATCTATTTAGAGAATGAACTTTATTCTTGTGGGGTCATGAGTATAGCAAAAAATCTAGGAAAAGGGAAGAAAGTGCAACCTACTTTTTTTATAGATCAATATAAATAATAGGACAATACTTTATCCATGTTAACGCTTTTACTTTAGAAATCTGCAAGTGTCCCATTTGAAGAAGCTTGCAGAAGTAATCAGGTGAAATAACTAAATTAACTAAATTTTGAATTACTATTTTAAATGAAAAGATGATGACTGCAGAAAGCATGGATCAGCTTGAGAAATATGAAATATGCGAATTGCCATGAGGATTTCTTGGTTGAGCCCAAGAAAGATATAAAATGGACTTTGTAGTTTGTCATACTTGCATCTCTTGCCTGAAGATGATTGTGTTCTCTATGGTGTTCGACATGATGGAAATATCAGTACCCCCAGAATGTAACTTTAGTTTCTAAGCCTAAGATCAATGAGTTAAGGGATTTGAAATGACTGTTGGATCCAAAGCGATCGTTATATAGATGGCACTTTATATCCTGCTGCAACTTCTTAATGCTTGGAACGATCCCTTGTTTTTTTATGCATGAACAACATCCTCTGAGCAAAAGTAGAGGTCACCAAGAACAAAAACATATTACAGAGAGGACGCAAACAACCTGTTCAGCTCGCAAAGACTATATCTTTTTCCCATATTACACTATTGGAATTGCTGGGACTAAAGAGTCCCTTGGAGAACTTTGGGATATACAAGTGTGAATGCACTCATACACTCAGCATGGTTGCAACACCGTGGTAAAGTGTATATGTTGCCACATGCTCTTCTTCACCCGTTGTTTACGATTAGCTTCAATAATGTCGTCAGTCTACAATAATTGTCAGCTAATGCCTTTTTTTTTCCCATCAGATGCATATATAATTATAGTACAAGCATCAGAAGAACAACCTAAGATACCAACACTGAAAAGTGTAAAAGATACCAAATTCCCATTGATGTCATGCCCAAGTCGGTAGTATGGAGCTGGCCTTTTTACAAAAGGAAGAGAAGGAAGACTATACTTTAGGGTCTTACCCCTTTGTGGAATTTTTGGTGTGTGTGGTGTGAAAGAAATGGTAGGGCTTTTGAAGCAAAAGAGTGTCCAGTGTCTGAGCTTAATGCTTATGCCCTAAACACTTCAGTTTTGTGGTCCGAGTATAAGTGTATAGGATCGACTGATATGCTTATGGATTTTTTGGACATCTTTGGTAGTTTTATAGCTGTTTAAGCAGACTTAAGCTGCTTCTTGTATCTTGGGTTGGTCCCTTTGGCGGCATTGGACATATTTTTACTTATTAAAAAAAAAAATTCCAAGTTGGCAAGCTATGATGGGTGAGTGGGTTAACTGACGTTGGTACTGTAGTGATATTCCATTCTAGGAATCTTCTGTTTCTATTGCCAGGACCCAAAAGAGAAACTCGAAAGCTTGGTCGAGCTGGGTTCCACTATGTTTTAGACGAGATATCTGGATTTTGGGGCCGGCCTACCAAAGTTAGTGTTTTGAAAAGCCTTGCTATCCGTTCTTTATGTGGCTTAACTTGTTCAACTGTGCATACCTGTTGACCCTTTTCCTGCAACGAGACAAACAAAAGCAACTATGTTTTGCACAAAAGAAGTGCAGTTGGACTTTTCACAATAGGTCGCTACACAGTGTATACTCGCTGCTTTTCTTCATTGAACTTTGTGAGCTTTCGGCACACTACAACATAGGAAAATCTCTACTGTGAGTATGTGGGCTACTTGTTAACAGATGGCCGGTTACAGGAATTTATTGTCATTCACCAGGGCTTTTTCATTGTTAAGGAGCACCTCCTTCAGATTAAATAAAAAAAGCCAAGCCTTTTTAATATTTAGCACGGAGAAGTATATTAAATGGTGGAGTAAGTGGACCAAGGAAAACATGATTTGGTCGGAGATTATGGAGATTGAATGTGGATTAGTTATTTGTTGATCAAAGTCTTATGGTCTGTCTGTACCTGACATCCATTTTGGCCTTCTAATGGTACACTGAGTAATATGGAATGAATTAGTTTCAAGGAAACATTGGAGGTTTATTGAGGGTGACATTTGAAATAACATTCTGGGTCTTAATTAAGAATCTTATAGTGGAAGAAACTGTCACATGCATACTTGGCGGTGTAGTGGGTTGGCAGTGGAAGCTGTTTAATCTTGTTGTAGTTAGCCATTTTTGCTATCATTTTCCGAGTCTGAGAACTCTAAAGTTCTAACAGGACTCCTAAAGAATTTCGGTAATGCAAAGATCTGTACATGTTTTCTTTCACAACTGTGGTAATTGATGTAACCAAGAAGTATTATTTCGGTGAAATAAATTGCAGAGCCCTGATATAGTGATGTTACAGAACTATAGTGATAAAGCATTTTAAAGACAAATTATGAAACCTGTCGCATCAATGTGTATTGATTCTCTGCCTAGTTTGGTGATAACATAGATAACAATGAAGAGAGAGTCTTATAATACTAAGTAGATAAGATGGTCAGGGTTAGGTTATTGGGTTTCTTGAAGGAGCCATATCAAATGAAATACATCGGTCCAGTATTACAAGGACATCAGCTAAAAGCCTAATAGCCAGGTCAAATCGTGAACCTTTTTTGCTTCAGTGGAGAAAGGAAGCAGATCCTTAGGGGGCTCAGCTGTCATCGTGCTTTCTCAGGTGGCTGAACTTGGTTTACTTGCAATGTAATGCAGTGCAGTGACAACATGTTGTATTGGTTTTTTCCTTTTTCATTTTGTAGTATGTCTAAACTATTAGTTTTTTGCTTCTTCTTGTGCCCTTTATGAGTTTATTTTTTGGTTTGACTTTATTCTGGAGTCTGACGTTGTAACTTCACTGAAACTCAGTACATTTAGAAATACTAAAGAAATTACAAAAAAAGAGCTCCTTACTTTGCCCAAGTCTGGTTTAGCTTTGTTGCCCTTTTGAATATAAACAAAAGAATTTACAATTATATGCGTATACGTCAGCAGGTTATTTTCGTGGCTATATCTGCCAATGTAATTGTAAATGATGAAATCTCGTATTGACTGAGAGCAAATTTGATTACACGATCTGCGCACAAACTAGCTTGAGTGGGTCAGATATCTTAAAACTGGCAAAAATGAATTGTGCATTAGCGCTGTCCTACGTCCTCTAGAACCTCCAGTAGTTGGTTTTAAGGCTAATTACTGTTGTTGCATGTCTTTTATTTGGTGAAAGTGCAATCAATTGGTTCCTGCCATTCCTGGGAATCCAGGATACCAATCATTATCTCAACTTCAGTAGTAATTGATGTATTCGATTTCTAGCTAGTATATTCAAAAATTTACTCGAGAAGATACGTATGATTTTATTTTTTTCCCTTGTTATTCTACTTTACATATTTTTCTTACCTGATGAAGAATATGTATGTTCTCTACCTGGTGCAAAATGCTGACATTTTGTCAACTGAAGGTGTTATTTTTATTTATCTTGAAGTACAGCATAGTCTGATGTTGGGATATACTAATATAATGGTATAATTGGGTTTCAGTTGAGGCAGTGATGGTGATTGTGGTTATGGGAAATGGACTATGAGTTGATTGAAGGTTTTTATGATGACAGCATGATTTTTGCCTGAAAATAATCAGGAATTGCTTATTGTTGCCTGCGCTTTCTGGAATTACCCGTAACCTTCTTGATGAGGGCCTCGCTTAAGACGTTCTTGGCTGCTTGCTTTTTCAATTTTTGTCCCGAATCTGAAAGCCAAAAAGAAAAAACTAACGTTGTTTGCGTCACGACAAAGGAAACATACATGAAGAGACTCTACGCTGAAAACTTGAGGTTCTCTGGTAAAACATTTACATGAACCTACTACACCAACAAGTTAAAGCTCAATTCTTCTTTTTTGCTTGTGGAAAAAATGTGTTGCAGGACTTCAAAAAGGTATAAATGATTGGCATATTAAACCTAGGTTTTTTTTGTACCCTTCTTGTTCTTGGGTGGTGTTGTTGGAGAGGGAGGGATTATTGAGTTTTGGAAACGAGTTTCTAAATTCAAGCGTGTTGTTGATAAGTTTATAGCCAGTAATTTAGTTGATTTACTTTGCTTTATCACATCGTAATTTAGCAGAGAGGGCACAGATGGAGAAATGCAAGTGCTGTTCATCACGTTATCCTATATGCCGAGTGTTACTGAACTTGCCTTCTTTTAATACTGAGACCAGTACCTGAGTGGTCCTAAGTTTCACTTTCTTCAATAATTGTCTTCTCCTGAATTCTGGTATGGTTGTAGATTGCATACGTTCATGTCAAATCCTAATAGCATACAGGGAATTCGATGAACATATCTCAAGCAAATTCTTTTCCTCCTTCTAGACATGGATGCTATGAAAAGAGAAAGGTCCACGGAGTTGAAAGGACATGAGTGATTTGCAACAGAGGAATTGCAGAGTGAGGTTGTTACCGATGGAGCCTGTTTCATGGTTCGTTTCTATGTGGCTCGGCGTTGTTCCTTGTACTCCAGATGGGTAACATCTTTGTTCGTTTTTCATATGGGGGAGTAGAATTTAGTTCATGTGGATTCTTTTTTCCCACTTTCTTTTTCCCCTCAAAACTTAAACTTGTAAAGGCTTAAACTTGGTTACATAATTGCACAGATCTAGGGTTCAAAATTCTAAACATATACATTCATGTACAAGAGAAGTCTTGACCAAAAGAACTAAAGAAATTACTGAGCAATATCTCCTTATTCAAAAAAATTGTCGGAGTGAAAAGGCGGTGGTATTAGCAGTTTGAGTAATAACTGGTACTACTCTAGCGTGAAGAGAGCTCTCTACTTTTCTTTGTTCTTGAGTTTAGAATGATGGTACGACGCCATAGCCACTTTCTACCACGAGTGTTGTGGAGAACATCTGGTTCACTTCAACATCTGCGCCTGATCTCTTTGCAAACCGGCCTTTGATCCTAGGTCTGGTTTCTGCATAGGCTTTCCTTGAAGCATACCTGATTGTCTTCTCAAACTTTCTTGTCTTCTTCTTTTCTCTGTATCTGAGAACTCTGGCCTCCCTGTCCATTGGAGTAGGTTGGGTTGGCACCTGAATAGGAGGGCTTGAGAATAGGTCAATTGTTCCTTTGGGGGGTCGTGGGTGAGAGATCGAGACATCACTCATTGTAGATTCTGGAACGACTCCAATATCAAAGGATGAAAGAGAAACCTGATCATGAAAACACAAAAGCACCATTAGACAGATATGGGGTGAGATAATATAAACCTAATAATATTAAGATCGCCTCGTGCAGATAAAGATAAATGAAAATTTTAATTATTAAGATTTCTTCCGACTTGCTAGTGTTCCTTTTGACGAAATGGAAAGAAAGCACGGACGTAATTGCCAGTGGAAGTGCAACAACTGAATTGTACATGACTGGTAAATGAAGAATTAAGGAGAGAGGAATGATATCTGCAGAGTCCCCCTCTTACCACTTGCACTCGTGCCTCCTAGTGGCACTTTATGAAATCTTATTGACAAAACTGGAGTCCAAGTAAAAAGCGGACTGTCGATGCTTATGCCCTTTTATGAGTTCCGTCATCATAAAGGACCTGAAGTAGAGGATAGTATCTAAAAAAATTACTATGTCCTTTTTATGTCAAGAAAATAGACCCCAAAAATGTTAAAGTGTTTTACTTTTCTTCTCCCCAGCAGGTGAAAATTTGAAACCACAGGTATCTTGCAACTGATATAAAAACCTGGAGAAGTAGGGTTGGAGAATACTGATCACTGACCAACACTCGATTCAATCAATCAAAGTAATTGTCTCAAGCAGTTGTAGTAATGACATTCTAATGTTAAGGATAAGTTTCAATTGACTATGGAGAAAAGGGAAAGGGAACAGAAAGCAAGAAAACTTTATGTAGTAGAAGAAAAAGGGCATGCTAAAGAATAATTGTGGTAATGGAGAAAAATGGGGAGGGAGCCACTAGATTCTACACTTTTTAAGACGAAAAGGGAAAAGAAAAAGAAAAAGAAAAGGAAAAGGGGGAAGAGAGCTAATAAAGTGAAGGAAATTCAGATCCTCTTTTCAGTAGCAGCGTGGCTAAATTATAGATCGGAGCATAATTCAAAGTCGAACAAAAGAAGATCCTAACAAAAGCTCGATTCAAACCCTCTCCCACAAATATAGACGTAGAAATATAAAGGGAACCACTCTGCCTCATGTGGGCGGTGAATTCTGTCCAACTTCCAAATGTGGAAAGCAATTATAAGAATCTTGTTCTTGAATGATCTTCATCTCCATTATGGAAATATATAGAAACAAGAAGGTAATTCATGAATCATTTAATCAACCTCGATCTACAAATTGGGCAAACGATTCACTGATAGAACAAAAGATAGTGACCTAGACCGGCCCTCCCCCGGCACACAATAAGTGGGCAAGAGTCCTAGTTAAATTGGAATAAAATATCGCTGCTGACTGGGTAGCAGCGTGTTCCTGCTACCCTGCCACGTGGCCGCTTCTGAGTGGTCCACGGTGTCCGAAAGCCATCTTCATTCCCATGAGCAGCCTGGCTTCAGATAACGGCTTGTTGTCGTTAAACGGCACATCCCTACTTTACCGGCTGATTTTAGGTGATTAACAAGCTGTTAATTACGTCTCTCTCGCTCTCGCTCTCTCTATCCCCCTTTTCCCATCTTCTTCCTCTGAATTACTCATCTCGTGGGGGCGAGCTGTTTGACAGGATTGTGTCACAGAAGTACTCGGAAGGGATGCCGCGGCCGTGGTCAGGCAGATTGCGAGCGAGCCGAAGGCGCTGAAGCGTGAGAACTGCACCAAGAAACATCAAGCTGCTTGTTCACAGGGACGTGAATCCTTAGAACAGCCTGTGTTTCTGAGCCAAAGTAAGGACAATATTTGTTTGCTTCAGCAGCAACCTATTTGGTTCCCATATTTTTCGTTTTCCTTCAGCTTTTCCAGTGGTAGTTTGTGATGGCTGTCATGGAAAACGGAAGAGTTTTCGAGATCCAATGATCTCTCCTACAACTTCAGATGAAATATCTGTCGGCATCGACCAAGATGAAGACATGGCGAATCGCCTGGTTCGTGTAACTTCAAAGTGATTGTCAAGAGAAGATTATAGTCAAAAGCTACATGTGCAGATGTGTAACCGGAGCTTCC
The DNA here is from genome assembly GCA_033070095.1 of Escallonia herrerae. NCBI lineage: Eukaryota > Viridiplantae > Streptophyta > Magnoliopsida > Escalloniales > Escalloniaceae > Escallonia > Escallonia herrerae. The sequence continues at coordinate 138,142 of JAVXUP010000943.1, read as the reverse complement.
CTTCATTCCGAGCATTAGGTGGACATTTAGAGAGACACAATAGGGATGTGCCGTTTAACGGCAACAAGCTGTTATCTAAAGCCAGGTTACTTACGGGAATGAAGATGGCTTCCGGACACCGTGTACCACTCAGAAGCTGCCACGTGACAGGGTAGCAGGAACACGCTGCTACCCGGTCAGTAGCGAAATTTTATTCTTTAAATTCATACCGAAAAAAGTTTATATCAGCAGCAAATCCGTGAAAGTTCTGTAGCCCCAAGGAAGCAGATCTCTATATAGATTACACACGTGCGCACACACAAAACAGTAATTAAATAATCAAACCCGAAACTATAAAAAACTGTCACAATAAACAAAAGAGAAACTCAAACGAAAGACGGTGATGCCTCGCTGAACTAGCATAATAACTTAGTTCACTTAGTTGTGCTTGGTTAGCAGAAGGGTTGTGCAGCTTGTACTATGAAAGTTTGAACGGAATTTGAAAAACTTACACTCTGACTAATTGAAGCAGGGTAACAGTAGCCGGCATTTGAAGTGTCATACTCCATTCCCAACTGGAAATTCTGGTATTGCTGCTGCTGCAGCTGATGATTTTTGGCGTCTCCACGCTGAACTGGCACAACACTATCCCCTCCGTAGCTCTTCTGAGTGACAGTGTATTGTTGCTGCTGGTTGTTGTAATGATCAGTATTAAACTGATTCTCTTGACATGAGTTGTACTCGACAAGGTTCAGGTACTCATCAACAACCTCTCCACCAAACAAAAGCCCATTGTTGTTTTTTACAGGGTTGAATAACAACCATGAAGCTGCTTCATCTTCATCGTCTTCATCTATGGTTCCGTCAGCTTCTTGAGTCAAGAATCCGTCCTCGGTTTCACCTCCGACGCCAACTATTGACCCTTCTGGGTCGACACCTGGGGTACCATAAAGGCTGCCCTGGATAGGGAGAACGGGGACGCGGTGGTGGCGACGTGCCAGGGGATTGGCAGAGTGTATGTCTGCGTCACAGGAGGTGCAGAGCGACGCAGCGTCAGCCTTGCATATGAAGGCGGCAGGAGCCCGTTCGCAGGCCTCGCACACCCACACGCGCTCGTGCCTTGAGGCCACCCGGTTGGCGGCATGGATGCGGGCGTCGCAGCCGTTGCACAGGTAGGCCGAGTCGGCCCGGCAGTACACGGTGCACGGAGCCGAGCTGCACGTGTCGCACACACGCGCCCAGTTGCCACCGTTGCTCTCCTCTTTGAGCATTTTCTTTGTCATATCAGTCTGCACAAACCCTCTTGTGTATTTATGAGGGGGGCAGTGTTAGTGGGGTGGCGATGGAGGGATGTAACAGTAGGCAAGCAAGTGGGGGATGGGAGGGAATCCAGGGACAGACACGTGGTCAGGAATAAGTGGATGAGAAAAGAAGTCTCTTTAGCTTGTGGTTGGCTGTAGTTCTGGTGGGTCCCCGTGTGGGTAGACACTCGGAGGTTCCAGTGGGGCCCGGCTGCTTTGGCTTTCGGAATCGATTATGTGCGTGGGACATTCTTGAATAGCTTAAATTTCATGCACTCGGCCTCTTCAGAGCAAAATGTCAGCTGTGTCTGAAATTTAACCAAGTCCGGTAATTGACAGCAAAAATGTCTGCGCTTCCAAATCTATTACTGCCACACGAGGGCTCAAAATTTTCAGAGCAGTGGGTGTGGAAAGAGTAAATAAATTAGCGTGATCATAGTTTACCACCCTTCTTAGTAACTAGCAGAGAGTGTAGTCTTTATACTAAGGTGGAAAAGCTCATTTCTAGGTGCCAATTATTGTCTTTTTGTCTTCGATAAGTCGCACCGACTTTGAGAAATGATGTGACTTGGATTCTATCATGATTTTCAGAAAAGCTCATTAATAATGTTACAGCATGGTCTCTCCTGTTAAGGTCAAGACTGGCTTCCAAAGCGAGCTAATTTGAACTTTATTTTATCATTACTACTATATATGTGTTTGTAATTTTCTCGTATTAGTACCGGAATGCCTATCATCTTGTTTAGAAGATACTATTGAAAGAATTATTTTGAAGGTCTGTTTAAGAAAAATTAAGTACATCGCGATGGCCTTGCATGAATTTTTAATTAAATTTTGGGATAAATAGTAATATTGATGTTGGTTTTGGACCTACATTGTGTAAACGTTGTTGGATATGTGAGATCTACAACATTTTTAGGTGCAAGTCATACATCGGACCAGAGATCTTGTTTTCATTGATTATGTACCAAGGATAACTCAATAGGCGCATTTAGAACTCAAGGGCATGTGAAGTAAACATCTCTTGACACCTAGAGATGTCAAATGGGCCGGGTGGCCCGCGGGCTGGCCCGGCCTGGCCCGTTTTTGGGCCCGGGCTGGCCCTAACCCTTAGGGCTTGGGCCAGGGCCAGGGCCAGGCCGAATTCTTTGAGAAACGGGCCCGGGCTCGGCCCCGCCCTAAAACGGCCCTTTTTTGGCCCGGCCCTAAAATGACCCGGGTTTGGCCCTGCCCGGCCCCGTTAGCCCCCCCCCCCCCCCTAATTTTTTTTCTTTTCTATTTTTTTTGAAGTCTATTTTATTACATTATTTTTTTTGATATTTTGGATCTTTTTAGTTAAATTAATAGTTTTTGAAGTGTTATTGAATTCATATGATCAGTATTTTCTTTAACATACGCAGAGAAGTATGGGTGTGTGGTGACTGTGACGTGTTTTTGATGATTTCTGAGTGGGCTTTCATTTAATGTATTTTACAGAATTTGCTTTGTGTTCTACATCACAAGCTAAGTGAATAATTATAAAAACAATTATCATGTATTCTAAACCTAAATAAAAATTATGTATTCTTTTTGTTTCAAACCAAAATAGGTGAATTGAATTCTAAATTTAATTTCATGAAGTGGGTGACGTGTTAAAGAGCCTTGAAGAATAATCTCATGTTTCTTTAAATGACCAAAGAATTTGAATGTAACAAGAAAAGATGTTATTTTATCTTCATCGATCTCGTTATTGTTTTTGTTTGATCTACTATATTTTTCTTTGACATTTACAGGTTTTACACCATATTACGAAAGAGATTGAATTTTGCACTTAAAATCAGTATGTATGGGCTAGAACAACTAGTTTTTGTACTTAATCCGTGGTTGATGGTCAATCAACATCAATTTGCCTTTTCGAAAGGGGGTTAATTCGTGAAAAAGTGATTGTATACTCAGTGGTCCGTTTACAAAAACTTTGCCCTTTGTTGAAGAAGAAGTCTTTATAATAAAAAGTTGGGAAGAAAGGAAAAAAAAATTTGGATTGGGCCCGGGCCCGGCCCAAGCCAGGCCCTAAATATTGGGCCTAGGGCCTGGGCTTGGACTGGGCCCATATATCCCAGGTTTTAGGCCCGGCCAGGCCCGTTTTTCATTTGTGAGGCCCGGCCCTGGCCCGATTTCATTGGAGGCCCGCTGGGCCTGGGCCGGGCCGGGCCGGGCCGGCCCAAGCCCGGCCCATTGACAACTCTACTTGACATTCTGCTTTTGTTTATATTTGCTCGAGTGTAGTGGTTTCAAAATACACCATTCCAGAACAGTTAAAAGCTCTTTGAAGAGTTGGAACTATGAATGGTCCAATTTAAGTATAACACTTATGTGTCAGTTACGATATCGCGGCTTCTGAAAGTTTTTGATCTTCATGTACCGCTTCAAACCCTATCGGTGTGCTTTGTTGTACTTTAGGGGAAGATCAAAAATTATATTGTAGTGCTGGGGGCAGCATCTCCTCCAAAAAAGTAATAATTCATGTCTTCAAAGCCTTGCAAATTCTGTCGTCAAACTTAAATTTTCGTTAATACATTAAATGATCATTAGCCTTATCTGCATTCCGCTTTCGTTTCCCCATTGTCAGCTGAATTTACCATTTTGGAGGATTTCTGTGGATGGCCTTGAATCTATTGTAGCCATCAGTACACATTAACCATATCGTCATACCCAGGAGAACTGAAGAAGACGTTAGGTTACAACGACGTGAGTGCCCGTCCCGGAAGGTTGTGATCTTTAGGAATTTTGTTTGGGTGTTCTGAAGACAAATAACTAACCATTGTTCGGTGTACAAAACCAGAGTGCACTGTTCGTGTCATGCTCGTGGAGTGGTGCCCATCGATATTTCTGGTCTGCACATTGTGACATGAGTAACTGAGTCATTGCCTGTGTCTTATTGTGTTACTTAAACTAGAGAAATGCCATGTTTAAAATCAATAAAAGAAGGGACAATTACACACTAGCACCACAGAGTTTGCCTAGAATTGCATGTCAGCACCCCAAAGTCTTTAATAGCTGCTCAGCAGCATAGTTTTCATACCAAGTTTGGGCAATCGAAGCCAAAAAAATGAGAAAGACATTAATTTGGTGGGTTATTTATTATTGTGATTTTTTACTTGGTCATCAAAAGTTAGGTATATGTAATATGGAAACCAAGTGAAACATGAAAATGGCATCATTTGTCTCCTCTTGGGAAAATCATGATTAAGTAGAAAATTAGGTCTACCTCTCTCTGGAAAGCACACTATCGACCGAAAACAAGGAAAGGTGGCTGCTGCTCCAATGATGGCTAGCTAGGTTTTCTAGCAAGGTTGAAGATATTAAATAGTATATATATATATATATATATAGAGAGAGAGAGAGAGAGAGTACATTTCAGGTCCTTCTAGGGTTGTCTACAATGCTTCTAAAAAAGCGGCCACGTCATCACATCACCGTGAACTATTTCATCGCAAAAAATGGTGATCAAATCTCAGCTGAATTAGCAGGGAAACTTTTGCCGCTCCAAGTGGGCTTTTAAAGACTTTTAGGTGTTGCATGCTCTCTTGAGCAAGCTTTTTGATACTTGGTGTAATTAATCCAAAAGGAGAACTATCATATGCAATACATGCAGGGGTTACGTATGAATATGATTGAAGAAATGACATCCTCTTACATACAACCAACAATTAATAAGACCTACCATTGCACCTTTCTGCCATTTCTCACGAGACAGCTTTTCCTAGCATCCATTCATTTCACTCTATACCAGTGTGCAGGGAATGACTAGCAAACCTTCTTGATAATTAATTTCTTGCTTTGCTGATTGAGCTATCTATGCGGTTATTATACATACAATTATGAAGCGAGAATAGCTTTACAGTGAAATGCCTTTTGTAGACTTTCAATATTAATTATCTCATTAAAAGGTATTAAACTGAAACAACAGCTCATTATCCCTAATTCTTTTTATTCACATTTCTCACTAACTCCATATCCCCTAATTATTCTCATTTACATATATCACTAACACCTTAAATGTGCGTATAATTTCTAAAGACATCTTTTGACCATTCATCTCATCTCACATGCTTGAGCCCAAATCACTAGCAAACACTACTAGCGGACAGGAGTCAAACTTCCGAAGTAAATCTTCTGCGACTTGGTTTCATCATTATACATTTATATATTTACACATTAAATATATGTATATTTACACATTTCTAATATATATATATATATATATATATATATATATATATATATATTGCTAACGTGGCTGCTCTGGAGTCATTCATATTAGAGGGCCGGCGGAAATTGTATGGGAAGCAATGCATGGACACGAAGCAAGCAAGAAGGAGAGATCGATGAGGATGCAGCTCCACCACGAATTGGGACGAAGCAACAGGGGGAGCTGACCCTGATCGGACTCACGTGGCTACTGGACCAAGTTAAGGCCCTCCAAACTGTATGCATACGCTGGATGTGCCATCATGCTGTTTCACTTTCACCCACCATCTCACCTCCTAAATGCTGCCTTTGTAGTATGGTCTTTATCATCTTTTGATCATGCTTGAACAGTCAAACCAAATTATGCTGTGTGTGTAGTGGAGCCAAACACCCTTAATTAGGGGAAAAAGAGATGGCAGTGTTGAATGAGTTTTTTAGTGTTGAATATCTAGTTGGTTTCTCTCAACCTGCATGTTTTAAATAAGTTTTTCGTTGCGATTTCGTTTTATATTGAAGTCTGATGTTCAATCTGAAAGCATGTTCAAGATAAAGAAACGCTTGTCAAATAAAAAAAACGATCTCAATCTCCATGATTTCCCAATGCGAATCTCACGGAATGCTCCCTGCCTGTGTATACTTCAAATGAAACATTACCGAAAAAAGAAGAAGAAAACTTGAAAGCTTTGGATCCTAAACTATTCTCGTTTAATGAGACTTCGAGAGTACATATATAGCTAGTTTTAAGTTTTTAAGTACACGTGAAAATTGTCTATGCCTTTTGAGAAAGATATAGTCATTTTATGAATATTGACATGTTAAGAAAAAGAGAGTTTTAAATCCAATACGGTAACCGTACTTGGTGTTGACAAGTACTTTTCAATATAAGCTTTGCAAGCTGCAACTCTTTCTTCGTCGTTTGTACCCACACAAAAAAAAAAAAACACTCTTTCTTCGTTGGCATTTCTTTTATGTCGGTAACAAAATAGAAAGTGGATGAATTTCATTAGTTTTTTTCCTTCGAAATTATGAAAACCAATTAGAGTATGATTGAAAAGGTTGATACATTCTCAAAACGTTTCTGATTTTTGGCCAACCAAAACAACTCGTCAAAACAAAAGTTTGATCCATTCTCATGCCAAGCAGTCTACGTTTGCCTAAAAACGTCTTAGTATTGCACGTATAATTTGTCCCAAAGATAGTTAAATTCAACGCTTAGGATTGTAATTTGCAGCAATAAATATACTTGAAAGGAAAACCGATCAAATTTTGTACACAAGAAGACGGAATGAATCACAAAAGGTCTTAAATAAAAGCTAAATGAAAATGAACTTCATTTTGAGTAGCAATTCGTGATGCTTTCTTAAGATGTCACATATTCATAGTTTAGAAGGTATAGAATAAGATTTTTTGTATGTTGTTTAATCTCTCATTTTACAGTAACTAAAAAGTAAACTAACGAGAAAATATAAATCTTTCAACAATAAGATATAGTGACGGAAAAACATAACATGATGTAAAAGTAGGCATTGCCTTTTACTTAACTATGCGAGCCTGAATTTCTTTTCTTCTTTCATATGACATCGTCACGACTACTGGTCTAACTTCCTCTCTATCATATCCTACAGGTATGATCATACCTACAAACCTGCAAAGGTAACGAAAATGCGTTTTGATTGATTAACGTCTTCTCCCATTTATCATTGTTGCCCTAAGATTAGTAATCTTTTCGTATTATGCTGAATTTTAATGTAAAACATGGGTGCTTCGTGACTGGATTTTTTTGGCTTGTGGACATTAATATAAGGGCTGTGTTTGCAAGTCTTTGAAAGCACAAAGTTGATTTAACTTCTGCTTTGACTAAATTTAGAGTTGCAAAAAGGCCGGGTGGCCCGCGCGCTGGCCCGACCCGGCCCATTTTTGGCCCAGGCTGGCCCGGCCCTCTCGGTGAACAGTGACGGCCCTAAAAAATTGGGTTTTGGGCCTGCGCTTGGACCAGGCTAAGAAATTCTGGAAAAAAGCCCGGCCCGGCCCGAAAAAGCCCAGTTCTAGCCTCGGCCGGGTTTGGCCCGGTTTTGGCCCTGTTCTGACAGACCCCACAATTTTCAAAACTTATTTTTCCCGGATTAACTCTATATGGAAGTTAATAATTTACATACATTTATAAATTCTATCATCGCTTACTTCTTATTTTCTGACAAATACAATATATTAATATCATAGGTTCTTTTATACTCACTTGTAACCATCCTATATAGATATGAGAGTCATATATATAGAATAAAATTTTGTATATGAGACCAAGTAGAGAGAAAAAACTGTTAGTCAAAATCTATACTTATTATTTAAGATCGTCTCGAGAATTAACATGTATCAAACTCAACCAATTAATTTGATATATTCTTGTTGGCCATCGACGCAAATAAATAACAAGGAGTTGGGAACAAAAAAAAATATTTTTTTGGGCCCGAGCCCGCCCCAAGCCTAGCCCTAAATATTGGGCCTAGGGCCAGGACTTGGACTAGGCCCATATATCTACATTTCAGGCCCTGGACCGACCCGTTTTCGCTGGAGGCCCTTTGGGTTTGGGCTGGGCCGGCCTAAGCCCGCCCCATTGACACCTCTAACTAAATTTGAGTAGTGAAGATATACATTTTAGGCTCTGATTGTTAGCTGGGAACATAGCTAGCTACTGCTTGCACTCTCCTCCCAACGGTTTGTCAAAAAAATCATTTGGGGGAGTAAGTAACGTCCTCATCACCTTGTCTGACAGAGAAATGTGCAGATTAATGTCAAACCACCCTGCCTCACCCCACGAAAGGCTCAACCCTGTGTTCCTGACAAGATATGTTAGTGATAGATTGTTATGATCACCGTATATTTGTATGTAAGTTAAATTATACACGTCAATCCTGAAATTTTTTATAAGTTACACAAGACTCTTATTAAGTGTTTTTATTACACTCCGCTTCTTGTGATTTATAATATGTTTACAAAAAATTCTATTATGTTAAGTACATGTGAATAAAAGTTAGGTCACTACATAATATTTTATAATCTACTGAAATTGCCCTTTAAGATGTATTCCCTTCTTCAGACACTGCTGCCACTCCAGTGTACCGCCACCTACACCGCCTTCATCCTCTCCTCCCCCCCTCACACACACACACAGCCCACAAGATACTTACCAACACCATCAACAGTTCTAGCACCACCACAACACCACCCACCTCCAAACATAGCACATGCACCCCCTTACAAACACACGCTCGCCACACCACATCATCACCAAACAACCTATGGCATCACCAAAATCATCCACAGCATATCGCCACACTGTCGGTGCTCAGATTGGGCCACCATATTTCGCTGTTAGCAAACATCACCATTGCAAGGTCGAGCTTTGTTTGATCCTCGATTGGCTATCAGCTTGATAATTTGTGGTGGCTGTTGGTGGGTATGGTGGCAGATGAAGACTAGTTACTGTCGGTGGGTAGTGATGAGTCACCGGAGGGTGTTGGTGGCGGTGACATATAGGTTTTAGGATTAGTGGGGGTTTATGGTTGTGGTGGGTACACCGGTGTGGTCGTAGGTAGGCCACTAGATGTGGAAATTGGCCAATAATGGTGGGTCGTAGTAGGGCATTATGGTGGCCTCAGTGGTCGTGGATGGGCTAATTTAGTTGTGGAAACGGGCCGGTGGAGGTGGGTTGTGGCGAGAAAGTGTGGTGGTCATTGGTGGGTTGCGATCGATTACCGGAGGGCATTACTGAGTGATGGGGTTGTCGGCGGTATCGCTGGAGTGTGTTGCTGGGTGGTGGGTCGTGGTGACTGCGATGGTGGCCTGTCAGTAAGGTGAGGGGACAAGGCAGTGTGGTGGCCGTTGGTGGGTCGCAATTGATTGCCAAAGGGTGTTGTCGGTCACTAGAGAGAGAGATAGGGGTACAACTGTCGTGGGGGGTGGGATGGGTAATTTGACCGACCACACATACCCCCTACCCTGTCTTTTTAACTTTGTTTTGTGACACACTGACCGGGGGATATTCTCCATATATATTGTGCTTTTATTGCCATGTACTTGTATGTAGCATGTTTAAAGCCCAGATAAGTGAGGAGGGTTGTGACAACTTGCAAAACATACTCACATTCCATAGGCATGAACTCTTAAGTGAGGCATCGCACCATTATGTCGGCAACCAAATGGGATGACAAGAGCGCAAACGGTTCCATGGACCCCAGTGAGTGTGGGTAAAGAAGTAAGTCCAGTTCATAGATTAGGATAGCTAGTTAGAACCTCAGATCGTTAGCATGTACTTACGGAAGCTAGTTGCTAGAATCAGCAGATGGAGAGTCAAGATAACTTGTCCTCAGGAAACCAAGTGGTGAGCGTCTAGGTAGATCGGGAACGGTTTTACGTTGTGGTGAAGGAAAACATTAGGACGGGCAGAGGAAGTATGATGAAAAGAGCCTAAGGAATGAGGTTGCTGATGTCGAGAATGAATTATTTTAGTTGAATTAGTACTGTTGAATCACAATTAATGCGCTACCACGTAAGATGTAGTGGGTTCGAAAATATACCGTACAAAGTCTCTGAAAATTTCGATGATTGATCCTTGTTGTTACGAGTCTCCAACACGCTTGATCTTTTTCGCAAGTACAAAAACGGTTATTAGAGTCGAGTTCTTTGTCCATGAACCAAATCCTAGAGCTTGGTGATTGCTCTAGAGAGAGTGCCATAGAGAGAGGGATTATCTTGTGACTTATTGTCTGTGACTTGTAATTTCTTGGGATATCTCTAGCCTTTATATAGAGATAGTATTTAGAGACATACTTCACCTCAAATACTTAGGATATAAAGATGTATTTATCTCAGACACCTAAGAGATCAATATTGTATTTATCTCAAACACTTAGGAGATAAATATCCTCTAAATAACTGTATTTATTCAGACTAACAAATACACATTATCTGTTAGTGGGTGGATAATGGATCCACTGACCCAATTTATTAATAGCTCCCACTCGCCCACATACAGGACAAATAAATCGTGCAGTCCCTCCTTATCTCTTGTCCACTCATCTCCTCATACAAGAAATAGAACATGCAACCTACGAGAAAGGATATCCAGTTGAGGAGTATTGTATTAAGTTATCACCAAAGTAACAATACATCATTCCAAAAATCTTGTATGTACCCCAGATAGTTCAACCACACCAGATTAAACACTCTCAAATCCCTCGTAATGAAGAGTGTTAAACCTCTCATATGTTATGTATTCATGACTCATATCGAAACGAAAATCGACAAAGTTGCCCGGGCTATGAATCACACAACATGGTATAATATTGAACTTTCTTCCCAAAGCCCTCATGTTATTCCAATTAGACCCAACCGCTTTCCTAGACATGCCCGCGAGACCGCATCATCCATGATCCAAGGGTACATGCTAAAATAGCGACATTGAGTACCCTTTTCATGACATAGTCTAAGGTGAAAAGGGTACCATATAGGATCAAAAATATTTCGATCCAAGTGGCTCACATAGTGACGAAACAGGGATTCATTCGTCACTCCCACTGTCAGTCTACATTTAGCACATGCAGTATGATTTGCATGCTATGGCGTAACCCGCAAGGGCGTGTCACATAAATGTATAATAAAATATGCCATACGAATCTAAGTCTAGTCGCTGTACAAGTGCCTAACCTGAGTTTTTCAGCTCAGTCACTCTCATAGTGCCTGTCCGAAATCTCACATTCGGCTATAAATAGGCTACATAGAGTTGTGGAGATACTCTATGATCGACTTACCTTTATAGGTCTCATCTTAGCTCCAACTAAGGTGACATGTTTGCTCTACAAGCTGTATCATCTTATTCGCCCTCTTGGCGCCTAAGACAATTATGTCTCATCTTGCTCGCTATCTTAGCGCCAAGGTGAATTACCCGTGTGAGTGGGTCAATTTTAGCCTGGTGACACTCTCAATAAGGATGTATATGTAATCACATTCATTCCAAAATAAACTCAAATCAAGGAATGAAAATATAAAAATTAATGTCAAGTACATAAGATGCCATAAACATATCAAACCCTATGTAGTCCCATACTCCTAATGTGAGAAAGGAAAACATCTCTAGCAATAGGCTTGGTCAAAGGATCAGCCACCATTCTGCCAGTAGGTATATGCTTCATGGTCACCTCTCCTTGCGCAACTAAAGTTCTAATAAAGTGATAACGAAGGCCTATGTGTTTGGCCTTTCTATGATATTTGGGGTCCTTTACAAAATCTAGGGCAACTGTATTGTCACAATGAACAGTGACTGCCTCGTCTGCATGAGCTGTAACGCCTAGAGCCTATAAGAATGACCTCAACCAAACAACTTCCTGGACTACTGCTAAACAAGCAACATACTCCGACTCCATCGTGGATAGGGTGATGGAAGTCTGTTTCTTGCTGCACCAAGAGATAGCTCCACCTCCTAGCATGAATGCATAACCTGAAGTGGATCTTCGTTCATCTCTATCATTTCCCCAATCAGCATCGCTGTATCCTTTCAGTCCCAAGTCTCCACCATGATAACACAGGACTAGATCAGTGGTTCCACGTAGGTATCAAAGAATACTCTTCACCGCATTCCAATGAGCGGGTTCGGGATTACTCTGATAATGACTCATCATTCCAACGGTATAGCAGATGTCTGGACACGTACATAACATAGCGTACATCAGACTCCCTATTGTAGTCGCGTAAGGCACTTTGGACATCCGATTATTTTCCTCATCATTCTTTGGGCATTGGTCTGTGCTTAAAGTACACGCCTTGTCCATTGAAGTGTCAATAAGTTTTGATTTATGCAACATAATCATTCAATGACCTTCTTGATATATGTCTCTTGAGACAAACCGAGAAGTCTCTTTAGACGATCACGTATGATTTTAATCCCAAGCACATAATTAGTTTCTCCAATGTCCTTCATCTCAAAAGTTCAGGACAGCCAATGCTTAGTAACGATAATGGAACTCATTTCATTCTCAGCTAAAAGAATGTCATCCACATACAAAGAAAGGATCAGAATATTTTTCTTGGATCATTTTACGTAAATGCAATAGTCTTGTTCAATCATTTCAAAACCTATAGAGGTAATGGCACGATGAAACCTAAAGTACCATTGCCTAGACGATTGTTTGAGACCATATATCGAACGTTTGAGCCTGCAAACTTTGCGCTCATGTCCCTTGACTTCAAAACCCTCAGTTTGAGCTATATAAATCTCTTCGTCTAGTTCTCTATTGAGAAAAATAGTTTTAACATCCATATGAAAAAGTTCTAAATCTTGCTGGGTGACAATAGCTAGGATCAGGAGAATTGAAGCAAATCTCACCACTGGGGAGAATGTGTCATCATAGTCCACACCCCGCTGTTGGGTATAGCTTTTCGCCATAAGACGTGCCTTATACTTGTCAATTGATCCATCTGCCTTGCGCTTGACTTTTAAAACCCACTTGTTTCCAACAATCTTACGCCCTGGTAGAAGGTCAACCAACTCCCAGACCTGATTCTTCTCCATTGAGCTCAACTCATCTTTCATTGCAGCCATCTACTCATTACTAGCAGGTGAAGATAATGCTTTTTCCACAGAAGTGGGCTCATCTTTATTAGTTGGAGTGCACATAAGAATTTCTCCGTCAATCTCAAAACAACGATGTGGAACTCTTCCTCGTGCACCTCTATGCAGTTGAGAATCTTGTTGACCTGATGGTCCTGGTGATGTGCTCCCACTGTTTAGGATGCTCCCACTAGGTTGAAGGTCACTTATATTATCTTCAGCGACAACGGATGAGGAACTAATTCTCCACCTTCGCTCGGAGGTGATGAAGTGGCTTCAACCTCCTCTAGAACTCATAGAGTTCAAGATTCTTACTTGCATCTCTAATGCTAGGAAAATCACTCTCTATGAAATCAACATCAAGAGACTCTATTTCAGTCTTTCCACCATTTGGATGTTCACCATAAATCACATAACCTTTAGAGTTTTCAGAATACCTTCAGAAGATACTCTTTTTAGCTCTAGGCCCTAATTTTTCATACTTATGAGAAATACCGTGAACATAACCTGCTGAGCCCCATGGCTCAAGTTATCCAAATTTGGCTTTTGGCCATTTCAAAGCTCATATGGGGTGGGTTTGACTGATTGTGAAGGCACACAATTAAGTATACAGGCTGTAGTCAAAAGGGCATCCCCAAAAAGATATTGGGAGGTTTGCTTGCGCCATCATAGACCTAACCATATCTAACAATGTTCTATTCTTTCTTTCCCAACATCATTTTGTTGTGGAGTGTTAGGAATAGTAAGTTGCCTGTGTATCCTTTTTTCCTCACAAACTTCTTGAAGTGATTGGACAAATATTAACGTCCACGGTCAGTACAAAGAGTTTTTAACTCTTCTCTTTCTGATTCTCAACCTCTGCTACAAAGCGTTTAAAACAGTCCAAAGCTTCATAGCGGTGAGATATCAGATACACATAACCATATCACGTATAATCGTCTATTAGTGTAAGGAAATAAGAGGCGTCATGGCGTGCCTTTACACTCATAGGTCCACATATGTCAAAGTGAACTAGCTCAAGTGGCTGAGTTGCTCTCATAGCCTTTCCAAAAGGCTTCCTGCATGCTTTACCGGTCAAACAAGCCTCACATGTTTGTAGATTGAATCTTGCGAGTGGGCCCAAAAGGCCTTCTCTAGCCAAACGAGTCATTCTATCTCGGCCTATGTGGCCCAGTCTTGCATGTCAGATAGTAGAATTATTCACAATATTATCATTCACCACATAAGAATAAGAGGACTGAGAATCAATTAAATCCAATTGAAAAAGACTATCCATGAGAAAACCATGTCTGAACAAAACATCATCCAAAAAGATGTCCAACTTATTACCTCTAAAAATAAAGGAAAAAATCATTGTCTAATAAAGTAGTAACTGAAAGTATATTAAGCCGAACAGTAGGTCCATATCGCACATCCTCAAGAATCAATGTGCACCCAGTGCGCAACTTGAGCTGGTAAGAACCAACTCCTAGCACCTCTTTGGAGCTATTGTTTCACATGAAGATATGTTTGCTTCCCGCTGTAATCTGGTGATAATTTACGAACCCCTCTCAATCACGTGCTACGTATTTTGTTGCACATGTATCCACAAACCACACAGGTTGGGAATGAGCAACCATCACATGTGAGGAAACATATAACTGAGAGAGAGATTCCAAAAGTACCTTCTTCGGCTGAGTACAATCACGAGTGAAGTGTTCTTTCTGTTGACAGTTGAAGCATTTGACTTTAGACAAACCCTTTTTCCCACCACTTTTTCCTCTCTTGCGTTTCTTCATTTTCCCTTCCTTTGGAACAGAAGTGCTAGCCTCGCCTTTCTTACTTTGTCTTCCACGCTTGCCATTTGCATTGCGCAATCCCTCTAGGGGGACATAAGTTAGGGTCTTGTCAGCTTCTCGAGTCTCAGCTTCAAGGATGACATGCTGTGAAACGTCCGAAAAGTTCTTGATGTTTTCACTATGGGTCAATATCTATTTCATATTAGCCTATGAGGCAGGAAGGAACCTTATGATAGCTCTGACTTGCTACTCATCTGTGAGCGCATGGCCAGCATCCCTCAGTTTACCAATCAAATTGGACATCACCCTTAGATGTTCACTCATGGTATGCTTGGGGTCTTTTGTGTACTCCTTTTACTTGATCACAAGGCTACGAAGTCGCGTAGTTGAGGTTTCACCAAAAGAGAATTTGAGCTGATCTCATAAAGCTTTGCAAGTTAAAATTTCATCATACTACCCAATTAGATCATTTTGCAAGCTACTCAACAAGGTGTAGCGTGCACTATGATCTTTTCAATTCCACTTTTGGTAGGCAGTGTGGTCTCTTAGGGGTTACCCTTCAGTGGGCATGACCATCTCTTTGGCAAGTACTCCTCGAGCTCTTGTTTGTTTAGCATGAATTTCATCTTTTTGTGCCAAACGTCATAATTTTCTCCGTTAAGTTTCTCACCCTTAACGAGATCAGCTATGACATTCTTGGTGGTCATTCTATTCACTACATTAGTTTGCGCAAAGAAAAGACATTACTTATACATCCTTCTATTTATTTCAAAAAATTCAAATGAAAAACATAATCATTCTTCGCATCATGAAATCAAAAATTTGCTGAGCTCGTAATCATCTCCCATGTATGTGAGTTGGGAAAATATTTTTCAAGTAATTTCTTGCAATAAATTTCATCATCATATAAGCCACAATGTAATAAATCATCCACATGATAATTTAGACAATATAAATGCACCATATAATAAAGTGTGCGAGAACTCCATTGAGCCCTATTGACATTCTAATAACTTATGCTAAGAAAATTCTGACTTGAATAATGTGCGTGCGAAATTATATCCCTTACAAGGCTCTCTGAAAATATACAGGGAAATAGTATAATACAACATCTTTGATAATCATACTACAAACTACTCCAATAAAATAAATGGAGATGCCGCACAACGCATTATTCTGAAAAGAATTTTCTTAAAACAAGAGTGAACACATAAACATAAGTTTCTTTAGAATGCCAATTTAATATCCATCCATTTAACCTAAAACTAACATGCTCAAATAAAAAGTTAAAGGGTAATTTAAATGGATGAATAGGCCACATTCTCCTTCCAAAGAAAACGGGCGTGAAGGCCTTGAAATTGGCTTTAAAGTGCGGGCTTACCAAAAGCCCAAAAAATATATCTTAACAAAAGTATATTTAAACCATAACACTAATCAAGGCAAATAAATAAAACATAATTCATCTATGTCATATATAGGAGTGAACATTTAGACCGTTGAACTGATCCAACTGTGAAAACCGAACCAACCAATCCGTGTATTTTCAAACCGATCTAAAAATCAAACGGTTTGATTTTATTTTTTTTCCAAATCGTACATTCGGTTCGGATTTTTTTTAAATCGTATAAACCAAACCAACTGTATATAATAATAATAATATAACATATCTATATTTTTACCTAATCGTAGTTATTTTTTTTACTAATCATAGTTATCTAACCACTCATACAAAATGAGATAAACCCTAAATCTCTTAACGTAACACACATTTTTCATTTGTCGCCTATATTTTACCAAGTGTTAATAATTATGATAAAAAAATTCAGTTTTTTTGGAACTTATTAGTATGTATAAGTTATTAATTTTTCGGCATAAACTTGTCTAAAATTGAGTTTGGCCCAAACCGATTAAACCGTCCAAACCAAACCGTTCAATTCGCAGAAATCGAACCGTTGAAATCAAACCGTTCAACCACGGTTCAATTTTTTTTCCAAACTGAGGTTGGTCGGTTCGGTTTGGTATTCAGCCTCCAAATCGAACCAACCGAATCGTGCTCACCCTTAGTCATATAGCTCTCCAAAATATTTATTTCTAAACAAGAAGTGCAAAAAATAATATTTTCTCATTATTCGCATTTTTAGGACCACACAAAAAATACTTCCAAATAGTCAAAAAATGAGAGATATAAAAGATGGCAAACAGTAAATTTAACCCTAATATACCCTCTGGATTTAAAGAAAAATTTTGTGTGTATAAAACAAATTTTTAAAGTTGATTTCTATAGAAAAAAGTCATTTAAAAATTAAATAGAATATACACAGAGGGTATAAAGGTAAATTTAACACTACAGAAAAAAATTAAAAGTCAAGTCGGACCACCACTCGCCGGTAGTGACAAACACAAGCCAGAAAACAGCCCTCACGCACCGCCATGTGCGTCGGGCAGCATCTGGATTCATTGAACAAGCGTGTGACATGCACGCGCACATGTGGGGGAGCGTGGGAGAAGCCCTACGCGTGGCATGCGCATTCCAGCAGCCTCGGCTGGAGCGTGGACACACGTGTAGGCTAGTGAGGGCGGGGCTTGGTGCGTGACTCGGCGTGCGGCACGACTTGGCGTATGGCGAGCGTTTGCGGCTCGGCTTGAGCGCGTGCCGCGCGTGGGTTTACTGTTTATCTTCGTTTTAAAACCCTAATTTTTCAGCTACCGCCATGCTCCGATACCAACTTTCGAAGGTCATATCTCTCTTGTTTTTAAGCCAAATAATGTTTGCAGTATATCGTTGGAAAGCTAATACGACATAGATTAATTATTTATCAACCGACCATGATAAAAACTGAATATCATGCTCCGAATTTGAGTCCCAAAACTCAAAAAAAATCACAGTTTTCTTGAAAAATAAAATCGTAATTTCTCACAAATCATGCATTCAATAATCACAAAATTTTATGAAGTTCATCCTTAACCATAGTAGAACAAAACTATATAATTATTTTTTAGAATAACATGCTCAAAATTTTTGAATTTTTCATAATGGGTCCCATTCATATATACGAAAAAAAATCACAACATGCACATAATTTATTTTAGCATGTTAAAGGTGAATCAACAAGTAATCATGCTCTGATACCAATGCTGAATCATAATTAATGCGTTACCACGTAAGACGTAGTGGGTTCAGAAACATACCGTATGAAGTCTCCAAAAATTTCGACGATGGATCCTTGTTGTTACGAGCCTGCGACACGCTTGATCTTTTTGGCAGGTACAAAAACGGTTACTAGAATCGAGTTCTTCATCCACGAACCAAATCCTAAAGCTTGGTGATTGCTCTAGAGAAAGTACTATAGAGAGAGGGATTATCTTGTGACTAATTGTCTGTGACTTGTAATTTCTTGGAATATCTCTAGCCTTTATATAGAGATAGTATTTAGAGACAGGTTTTACCTTAAATACTTAGGAGATAAAGATGTATTTATCTCAAACACCTATGAGATAAATATTATATTTATCTCAAACATTTAGGATATAAATATCCTCTAAATAACTGTATTTGTCCAGATTAACAAATACACATTATCTATTAGTAGGCGGATAATGGGTCCACTGACCCAATTTATTAACAAGTACTGATAGCAAGGGAGAGAACTTGATATGATTAGTCCTCAGTGTTTAAGCCCCAGGTGCGCATGCCCCTCAGGTTTAACTACAAGATTTAACACTCAGAAGAAATTTTTTCGGAAAGATATGGATGCAGTTGCACATGGAATACTTGTGTTATAGAAGTTGGACATTTTCCCAAACTGCCATTGGGTAGATGGGAAAACCAGTTAATTAGAGCTGGAAAGTGTGGAGTGGGTCCTCGATTGGTTTTAAGAGGCAGCAGCAAGCGCTGTGTCGTTTATACTTTTAGTAAGTTACAATTTATCAATGTTTAGTATCTTTTACCTTCCTCACCTATCCTACTGTTCCTCTCGCTTTTCTACACTCGCTACTTTTATAAAATTAATTTGAATTTTTTTATTTATATTTTATATTGTAATATTTAGTTATTGAAAATTTAAAATACTCAATCAAATATACTTCCTCCGTCCCTAAATAATTGTCCAATTTGACTTGACATGCATGTTAAAGATATAAGTCATATATTGTATGTTCCTCGTTTTATCCATAAAGAGGGAAAAAGAATAGAGAAGAAAGTGGGTCAGAAAAAAGAAAATGGATTGGTAGAAGACTAAATGTGAAAAGAGAAATAGAATTAGAAAAACGTAGAGAAGGTAAATATAGAAAACACACATGTGCAATCTTTCCTAATCTAAAAAGTGATAAATTTTTTTGGACATAACAAAAAGGAAAATCTATCAACTATTTTGGGGTAGACAGAGTAATATTTTTCTAGGATAGACTACGTATATCACCGTCCCAAAAGATGACTATGTGCAAGTGAAAAGGGTACACGGCTGCTCAAGCTGGTGTTGACTAGTCTCTGAACGTGTCTGCTTATACTGTCCACACATTTAACATTAATCATGATTAATCGAGTAGTTATTGTAGCCAAGTGCCTCGCACCGTATGAAAAGAGACCTATTTTTTAAGTTAAGCCATGCAAGCGCTTATTGGGCTCTTATTGGATGCTTACTAGCCTCTCACGAAGACATGACTTGGTGATGACTGGACGGAGTCTCCAGAATGTTCCATAATTCTCTAAATTTTCTTACTGTACATAAGAGAATATTTTAGAGAGGTAGAAAGGAACTCTAGAGAGTTAGGAAAAAGCTCTTGAAAGGTAGGGAAGCAAGTAAAGATCTAGATATTGTTGGAGAGAATTCTAGACACGAAATAATGACCATAGGATAGAGTGAATCCTCCATTGTCCCTTGAGGAGTGTCCCTTGAGGAGATGGAGTAGTATAAATAGCCAAGGCCATCACTTGGCCCAGACATAAAGAGCTCAATATAGAAAGCATCCTTGTATACAAGCATTCTTCAAGTTATTATGTAGTGAAATCATTCTCCAACTCTTGTGTCATTTATGTTATTGCTCTTATAGTCGTCCAGTTAGAGGGAAAGGCTGACTTAACCTTCTAGCGAGTGCTTGAATTTGCTAAGTGCATGCACGGTTGGCTTAGGGAAGTGAGGCCGTGACAAAAGTCTTGTCCTACTACTTCTTCATAGTCACAACACGCATAGGATTCAAAAAAATTTAACCCACTCCATCCAACAACATCATTACAAACTCTAATCTCCAAGACATTGTTCACACAAGGCCCCATATTTTATTATTATGTGCATAGTGAAAGAGAGAACCGAGGGAATGCCTTTATTTCATTAAATATGCACTTTTAAATTGGGTAGTTGAACGGATAATCTCTTTGATTGAATGTAAAATCTTTCTCTTATCGAAGAGTGAACCAACTCCTTTCATTGAACATGGGGTGTTTGAAATAATATACAAAAGATGTAAGAAGATATAGATCTGTTTTAGTAAAGGCAGTCGTGATTGGCCACATATCAGCATTTTCTGCAGTCACCACTATCCCTTCCTTTCCTTCTTCAGCTCCTCTTGCTTCCACTTTGGCAACCTGCAGGCACCATTGTCCCTTCCTTTCTTTCTTTGCAAGGAGCTCCCTTGATTTCACAATCTTTATTGCCACGTCCAGCACCCTCACCACTTCTAATACCTTTACCATCAATACTAAGCCAGGAGTCATGACAAGTGATGTGTTTAGATGTTAACTTAGTATTAAGTGCCAATGACATTTCAGAAATTTGGTTCTATATATTTTCATGTCTTGGCCCAACAAGTCATCTAATAATACCTCATTGGTCTTCTTAGGACCTTTCCTATAGACATTGTAAAGGAAAGCAGCACCCACCATAAGAAAGTCAAAGAACGTAAGGTATCGGATTACATAATCAATCAGATCATTAAGCCTAGCAATTGACATTCCTTTTAGGTACCCAGCCCGAGTTTTTTCACTTGCTCCCTGTATCCGGAGAGCATGATATATGAGAAATATATAATTCTAAGGCGAAAGTTTCTTCCCCACTAATTATGCAGTCATTTTAATTTTTCTGCGTTAAATGGTAAAGGTGCTAAAAGTTCAACTGAATGCAACAAGGATTGTGGAATCAAGGAGAGTGGTGCCTGCAGGTTGCCAAAGTAGAAGCACGAGAGCTGAAGAAAGGAAGTGACAGTGGGTGCAAAAAATGCTGAGAAGAAGTAACTACCTTGTTCCAACATCTCCACTGTTTTGTGTTGCTTCTAATTGCTTTGTTCTGACATTTCCACTGTATTGCATTATTTTTGCTTTTGGATCTAATAGCGGGTTGGTTCTTTTCAATATGTGCTGGATACAAATTGGCTAAGGCATATTATTTACTATGGCAGATATGGTTTATTTGATATCGAAGGTGTTGTCCCTTAGCGCATATTCGGTCATCGAACTTTATTTTTTGCATAACATTTTGCTCATTCCTCACTTTGATTTCCTTGCATAGATGACATGTAGTCTTATGAAGTAGTTGCATTTGGTTAAAGATAACATATAGCTGTCAATGTTTGCAGTAAGTGTATATTGCTCGGAGAAAGACCGTGTTCTTAGTCTACCCTCAACTCTTGGTTCTTTTGCTTATTGATCTGGTGATACAGTGCAACAAGAGTAGTTTGATCGTGGTCATGGTATTTTTGCCTATTTTCCTGATCAATGTGCCATGCCACCAGGCATTGCTGGATGCCGATGGTGGTAGGACATCGAAATGGGTTTTTAGGGATGTAGATGATGGGTTCTAAGAGAGAGTTTAGGGCTAGTTCTATCTCTTTTCGCATCTGCAAGAAGACAACTGAATATTTGAAAACAAGCGCATTCAAGCCAGTTGCAAGATATAATTAGAAATTGTTTCAGCAAAGGCCTTTCCAATTCAATGTCAATAAGGGCTACCCTTTAAAAATACCAGCCCCAAACCACTAAGTCTAGCATCATAACCACGTTACTCGAAAAAGAAAAGACACTGGAAAAGTGTCACAGGCATCTTACTCGATAAGTTATAAAGTAGGATGAAAGCTCAAGATGCTAAGATTTACAAAAGAACGTAACCTACCGTGCATGGTATCGCAGCCACGGGAAAAAACTACTAAATGAACAAGAGAGTTAATTTAGGTAGTGTTTGAAAACACTTCCAGTTTTGATTTTTTGTTTATAGTAAAACAAAAACCAATTTATTTTTTTTAACAAAAATAAATAGGTATTTGATTACCCAGTTTTTCTTTTGGGTGTTTGATTACCCAGTTTTTATTTTGAGTTTTTTCTTTGTAGTGGTTTGCAGTGGCGGTGGTAGGGCGTGGCAGTGGCTGACGGCGGTGGCTGCCGACGGCGATGGACGGTGGGAGGTGGTGTTGGTGGTGGTCTCAAAATAAAATCTAAAACTCCTAAATGAAATTTTGAAAAACACCCCTGTTTTAAAAACTAATTTTCAAAACTAGAGAAAAAAAAAACAAAACAAAATCGCCTGCGGCAGCGATGGACGGTGGCTGTGGTGGTGGTTTCAAAATAAAATCTAAAACTCATAAATTGAGTTTTGAAAACTCAAGTTCTAAAAACTGATTTTCAAAACTGAAAAAATAAAATAAAAATTGTATGTCAAATGAGTTTATTTTCTTCAGTTTACAATACTGAAGAAAAAATTGAAAAAATAAATATTACCGAACAGAGCTTTAGCCTTGCATGCACTAGTTTCCAACTATTAACATCATTATCAAGATACAATTAGATAGGAAGGTTGTGAGCCTTAGTGACACTTCTGTATTGTGATTCTCTTAGTTCTTTCGATTTACACGTTGCAATTTCAAGGGTTTCTTATGAGAAAAAAAAAAAACAAATTCCTTTATTACTCCATTTTTAATTTGTTTGAAATGAAATAAATATTGGATAATGAGAATTGTTACTTTTTTCCTTGCCTTTTTGGGTTAGAAAACAATTAGCCGATTCAAAAGCTGAAAAACAAAATCAAAATAAAGAAATTGAAATACGTGAAAAATCAATAAAAAAACAAAAAAATTGTTGGCAAAAAAAAAAGGAAAATCAGGGTTCAATATGCATCAAAAATGGAAAAAAAACAAGGTTTAAATATGGCGCCACTTTGAACTGAAAATATGTTCAGTTATTGTAGTTGAAGATTAACCGGGTGCTTTATATTTCATATCGATGAAATATAAAGTATTTGATTTTAAAAATTATAAATCTTAAGTGTATACTATAAACCAATTTGGCATATTATAAAAATAAAGACGTATAGTCATTCTTTTAATTTCTCCACTTGCTTTTCTTTTCAGCAGCACCATCAAACATTTCTTCAATCCAGAAGCTTACAAAGAAGATTTTCAAAACATTGAACTGATTACAAATTACGAATATTATATATACATTTTTCTAAAATAAGTTGCAAAAGAAATAAGAACATAATTGAATTACGTTATTTGATCCCAAAATAGTTAATGATATTATCTCAAAAATTATTCTCGACCATAGTTACGTGCAACGCACGTGTTCCATAGTATAATATAAATTACAGAATCATATAAGTATATACAATCTCGATCGTCAAACTCTTAATATAATAGAATACAATTTCTTTTTTGTATTTCCTGATCTCTTAGCTCCTATTTCGACAAAATCAAAGCCTTAAAACCAAATGTATGTTCATATTCTTGTCTTATTTTTCTGTACTAGGTTAACGACGGTTCCCACTTTTTCGTTTATTAGTATAGAGCATGTGCGTTGTACGTGGATATAGTCGAGAGTAATGTTTGAGGTGATATTATTATATTTTTTGAGATCAAAATAATGTAATTCAATTATGTTCTTATTTCTTTTGTGACTTGTTTAAGAAAAATATATATTTTGATGTTCGCAATTGTAATCAGCTCAATGTTTGAAAATACTCTTTCTAGGCTTTTGGATTGAAAAAATGTTTGATAAAACTACTGAAAATAAAAGCAAATGGAGAAATTAAAAGAATGATTCTACGTCTTTATGGTTTATAGTTAAGAGTTATAATTTTCAAGACCAGGTACTTTACATTTCATCAATAAGAAATGCAAAAGACACGGTCTTCAACTGTAATAGCTGAACATATTTTCAGTTCAAATTGTCAACATATTTTACCCTTTTTGTTTTTGTTTTTCTAACAATTTTTTTTCTTAATTGATTTTCACGTATTTCTGTTTCTTTATTTTGTTTTTGCTTTTTAGTTTTTCAATTGGTTAATTATTTGTAACCAAAAAATGCAAGAAAAAGAAATCACAGTTCTCATTAACTAGTTCAATATCTAATGTTTATTTTATTTTAATCAAATTTAAAAGAGAATAATAAATAAACTTCTTTATTCTGTTTTTCTTTCTCATAGCCTAATAGGGTTCGTAGGTCGCAAGTTTTATGCAACCCAATAAATGTTTTTGATGTGTCCCGATGCTTTCACATAGTTATTAAAGTTCTTAAAGTACCGTTATTTGCATGATAACATGTCCTTCCCATAGTTATTTTCTTTGTGTGTTCCGGTACAATCTGGAATACTATATATTTACATGATAACATGTTCTTGATATGATATTATTTTTATATATATTCCACTCTCATGAGTGATAATATTAATTGAAACCAAATTGATAAAGACATCAATTTACTTAAGCTCGAATGTTTAATGATTTTTTTTTCGCGATTGGAAACTCTAAAGCTTTGATATGCAAGGGGTTAAACGGCTGAACAATTTTTTCTTGAAATAGCCTTATCAATTTTAAAAAGTTTTTAAAAATTAGGAGCGTTTTTTTACTTTTAAAAGAGTGAGGTTAAATTATAACCTTTAAGATAAGCTTTGTCACTAAAGAGATTAAAAGTTCAATAAAGCATCTTTTAATAACAACTGAGTATGAATTTGACCAAAAGGGTGAAAATCCAATCCCATCGTATAAAATTGATCTAAAGGAGTTAAATGGGCAAACATTTTGTTCCATAATAATACCCTCTTTAAAATAAAAAGGCTTCCAAAAATTTAGGCTCTTTATGACTTTTAAAAGGATGAGGCAGAATTAAAATATTTTTGGCAAAATTAAATTTTTATTGCTAGACTGGTTAAAGGTTTACTTATATATCTTTTAGTTACAAAAGAGTATGAATTAAGTTAGGAGGGTGTTTGAAATTAATTACAGATTGGTCAAACCATTAAATCAGTTTTGAAGCGTTTGATAAAAAAAAAAAGTAAACTGATTAAATTTACTCCAATGTGCTCGAAACTGATTTAAGCTAAAATTTTATTTTCTTGAATTCTGATTTAATCATATTTAGAATATCATGTTTGACTTAAAGAATTACCAAAATATCATTACTATGTAAACAAACATTAAATGCTCCATTTACATCTTATTGTATTGTATGGTCATTTTACCCCACTAACAAACTGTCATTCCTTCTTATCCAACCTATACAATTTTTTAATTTGTTGCGCTTAAAATAAATTAAAGCTGAATTTAAGAACCGGTTATAATTTTAATCAAAATTTCATTTTAAGAATCAATTTCAAATGACCTTTAAAATGAGTTTGGATCTAGCCCTACTGTAAAGAAATGATCCCAAGATATTAAATGGCTAAATATTTTTTTCCTTAAAATGACCCTTTAAAATTTAAAAGGTTTAAAAAATTAAGGGTGATTTTGACTTTTGAAAGGATGAGGCTAATTATAACATTTGCAGCTAGATTTGAACATTTTATCGTTAAAGAAGTTAAACATGCCCTAATACATCTTTTAGTGACAAAAGATTGTGAATTTAACAAGAATGCGCGTGGATCCCTACAATATAAATATGATCCTAAGGGGTTAATGGCTAAACATTTTTTTTTTCTTGAAAACACCCTTTTCAAATTTTTATGACTTGAAATACCTTTCTGATATAGGTTAAAGTTTGTTTTAAATTAATGATGCTTTTGACTTTCAACATAATATCAAGTCTCTTTTTTTTTTTTTAAATACCCATTTAACTTTGAGAGCTTTAGACAAACAACTTGCATTCAATCAAGTTACCCTTATCTTGGAATTGTTGATATGTTCTATTTGCCTCTTATTAATAAATATTTTAAGAATTTTTTAATAGTTCAATACTTAATTAGTAAGCTGGATTTGATAAAAAAAATATAAAATTTACAAGTGTAGTAACATACTCAACTGTATAAACCTAATGATACAATAGCACACATTCATCTTCGTGATAAACGGACATTGAAAACATATCATGCATAAGCTTAATTCTCATTCATGTTATTAAGATTTTTTTTTGCACTCATTTATATATCTGAAACTTATCAAAATATTCAATTGATTTGGTAATAAATTATAATGTATTTGGCTAAATTTTAACATTTAATTACTGTATAGGATAAAAGATCATTAATGCGTCTTTTACAAATAAAAAGTATGAATTCGACCAAAACGGGTGTAGATTAACCCCCATAGTACAAGTCTCTGCCCACCTTCAAAAAAAATCATGTCCAAACGTAACCTTAAAACTTGCATACATCAAATTTGATAAAAAGAACACATTAATTACTACTCCTCCTTTGAAGAGTACAATTCCTAATTAAGTCTAGGTATTACCATTTTTTTTTTCCAAAGTACACTGACTATTGCATCTACTAACTTTTGCATGTACTGTAAGTTTCAATTCGTCAACCTAGAACCATATTGACTTTTTAATGAGTAAGGGTAGTATAATCATACATACGATATGTGCTAAAAATTAAAATCTTGTAGCAAATATATGTTGAATTACATGCATAACAAAATGAATAGCCTAATATGTATTACTAAGATTAACAAGGTCATACTAGACTAAAACAAAAGAGATTAGAGTACAGTATTAAGAGAAATTTAGAATACACTATAGACTGTTTAAGAAAAAGAAGAAAATAACACTAAGATTAGGCGTAACTTTAGACAAATTGTAGTTGAATAAACTTTCAAATGAGAGATGCATAAAAATTTTAATAAGACGACATCATTACCAAAAAAAAATAAAATGGAGGGGATACTGTGAACCCTAACAACTATTACTACAAGAAATGACCATTAGTATACAATAATAAACAAGATGGATAATGGACGATACTGAAAGTCTTATATGATGATATTTTAAATTTTAGTGGATATGCTTACTGAAAAAATGCCAGAACTATAAAAGTGAACGTAAAAAATTTAGTAAGATTCTTAAAAGTTACAACTACTATATTTGTTATCTAAGCAATTGAGTTTTGATATGTGCCCTGCTAGGTTTTTTTATGTTCATTTGATTCTTGGTTTTAAAGATATACTAACATTAAAACTCCTAAGTCCTTCCATTCTAAAAAGTTTATTTGTCAATCCTTAATATTTCCCATCAGACACTATAGTTTTTAAGATCTTTTTTGGGTTACAAATTTTGAACTTTTGATAATATCCCTTAATTATAATTCAAATTTCTTCTCACTCACCAACTTTTATCTCCCACTTCCTAGACTTACATACATGCTATAGAATTATATTACAAGAGACTAGACAACTCCAATATATACACTTCACATTATATTTTATATGCGTCAAAATTGTCACTATAGCACTTTCTTATAGTGTTAGTTGAGAATTAAATATTGATGGAAGATGTTTGAAATTGTTTTTTTATGGCTTATAGTGTTAGTTGAGAATTAAATATTGATGGAAGATGTCTGCAATTATTTTTTGATGGCAATGTATGTTGGGAAATAAGATGTAAGATAAAATAGTTAGAATTCTTTTTAGCACCAACTTGATGCGACAAAAGAAGTAAGTATGACAAATAGTAATATAAATTATTGGTAATTGGTATTAGCAATTCGCATTTAAAAGTAAGATCATATTTTTACCAGCTATAATTTTTTCATGATTCGAATATTTTGTTTAGCAGTTCACAGTTGATATATTTATGGTTTAATTAAAATAGTTTTACTAATTAAAAATTATATATTTTTTTACTACTTTCTATAATATTTTTATTTGGATGCACTATTTAACGTGCAAAGCACGTGGTCTTTACTAGTATATATATATATATATATATATATATATATATATATATATATATATATATATATATATATATATATATATATATGGGTCGTGATCCATTGCTAGCGCTAGCAAGTTGCTAGCACGATCTGGCCGTCCATTCTCCCGCGTGGACGGCCAGATCGCGCTAGTAACTTGGGTCAAGTTGTTAGTGCTAGTAATGGATCAACTCCCTCTCTCTCACTCTATATATATATATATATATATATATATATATATATATATATATATGTGTGTGTGTGTGTGTGTGTGTGTGTGTGTGTGTGTGTGTGTGTTCCCTACTTTAGAATCTCATCTTCTCTTTCTTAGTTACATACATAATTTCGAAAAGCAATTCTGAAAGGAATCTTTAGGATTACTGTCTGCAAATTGTTGTTTGAGTAATCCTAGAGGTGATTTATCACTAACCCGATAGCAAATTTAGAATGAGTGGGGCAAACGCGCCTCAAGCTGTAAAATTTTGATTTTTCTTCTTCCGTTCGGCACTTTTACTCCAACAGCACGAACAAGCATTCGACCACCCAGCTAAGCTACTAGGTAATACTCGTATATTCTCTGATACTTGAGAAAAAAACTTGTACTCTCTCGGTCTCACAATACTACAAAAATTGTTCACTTTCTTATTAAGAAAGATTATACAAGTATTTTTATATATTTACTTTTTTATACTTTTTTATTTAATTTTTCTCTCCACATTTAACTCTTCAACAACTCATTTTATCTTTCCTGACTCACTTTCTTAAATATTTTTTATTCTATTTCTCTCTTTTTAACACTCCATTAACCTATTTTCTCTCTCTTCACCTACCTTCGAGGTACTTTCAAGATACTAACGTGTATTTAACCCTAAGATAAAAGTATCGAGGTTATATCTCATCATCAAGCTGTAGTCAATATCGTCCATGCAATTTGTAACTTTGAATGCTGAACAAATTAGGTTTGTGCTTAATCTAATCAGAGGTTCCTGTGTATGTATGCAAGTGTATTTGATCATGGTCCTGATTTGTCTTATAGAGCTGATTTGCATGTTTTGTTTGGCTTTTCACTCCGTCACGTACTGTCGAGCGTATTAGCACACTCTGAACTGCTAATGATACTTCGTTAAGTACGGGTTCTCGTGTGTAATTGTAAGTGCAACAGTAAGGTTTGAACTGCTAATGGCGCTTTTAAGTATCATTTCTCGCCATTTCTCGTGCGTGATTGTATGTTTTACAAACCATGTGCAACAAATAAGGATTACAAGAATCGCCACTAGCAATCCAGGAGTGTCAACAGAACTGCCCAAATTTCTCATAAATACCCAAATCTGGTACTATCAGATTGGATTACCTTGTAGCCTGTAGCAATGTTCAGAACTATGAATTGTTCGACGTATGAACTTGAGATAATAGAATATTTTATTAGATCTTTTTAATGCTAGTTTTCATATTTTGGGATAAACATTTGGGAAGAGTAGCATTGCTGATCATGCTTGCTTCCAGCTTACCCAAGTTTTCATCTTTTTGCTTTGGTCCTTGGGAGGGTCTTCAATCCCGACGCTTGTAATTCAGAGCTACTAATGTACAGTTTATCTTGATAGAACCTGACTCTCCATTTGTATGTCCTCAAGACCAACACATGACATCAATGTATCACATTCTTGTATTGCATTCTATAATATGCTTTTCACTTGAAATCAAATTTATCTTCCTCTGCTGCTATATACATATATTAACTGCAATTGGCGTGTGGTCATTGTTTTTCAGGCAGTGAAGTTATGTTGAAGAAAGAGGCAAGGGATTTGGGCAGAGTCTAAACAGGATTGAGATGAAATTGAACTCGTAATGGGTCACCGAGCAACTGTGGATAGGTTTAGTGTTCTGCCGTGGGAATTATTAGACAATATCATCGGACGTATCCATATCTTAGATGATGAGAGGACAACCATCTTGTCCAGAAGTTGGAAAGATAAATGGGCCGGAGTTTCTAAGTGTTAAAGTAGAATAGAAAATTGATTTTGTATTCATGTCAATTGTTGTTGTACACAGCACTCTATATATATACAGTCTATCTATATTTGAAATTTGTACATAGGATAAGATAACTACACAAGATGACTACACATTTGAATTGTCATGTGGTTTAGATTTGTGATAGGCGGTAGATTGCTTTGATCCTTCAATAGCCCCCTGCAAGCTCGGCGTACTAAGAACGTTGAGCTTGGATCGCAGACGATGGAAACGCGGCATAGACAGAGGCTTAGTAAAGATATATGCGGGTTGATCAATGCTTGAGATAAAATGAACTTTCAGAGCACCCTTAGCAACTCGTTCCCTGACAAAATGATAGTCGATTTCAATGTGTTTGGTGCGAGCATGAAAGACCGGATTGAGAGTGAGATAAACTGAGCCGATGTTGTCACACCAAAGGGTGGGAGGCCGAGACAAAGAGAACCCAAGTTCAGATAGAAGAGATCGTAACCAATCTACTTCAGAAGCCACTGTGGCAAGAGCTTTGTACTCAGCTTCAGTGCTTGAACGAGCCACAGTGGGTTGTTTTCGCGAGCTCCATGATATGAGATTAGGGCCAAGGTAAACACAATATCCACTGGTAGAGCGGCGATCATCAGGACACCCAGCCCAATCTGCATCAGAAAAAGCAGAGAGCGATAACGACGGGGATTTACGTAAAAGTAAACCATAGTTGAGAGTTTCCTTGAGATAACGCAAAATTCTCTTTACTGCAGACCAATGTTCAGATGTCGGGGATTGCATAAATTGAGCAACTTTATTTAAAGAGAATGAGATGTCGGGACGTGTGAAGGATAAATACTGGAGAGCTCCGACAATGCTTCGGTAGATCGTAGGAGATGGGTGCGGATCACCCAAATGACGAGATAACTGTATTGACGAGGACATAGGAGTGTGAACAGGTTTGGCATCCGAGAGGTGAGTCTTCCTGAGAAGATCTGTGATATACTTCCGTTGCAAAAGGAGAAGTCCATTGCTCGAGTGAATAACTTCAATACCTAAGAAATAGGTGAGAGAGCCCAAATCCTTAATAGAAAATTCACAGTTTAAATCACCAACAAGAGTAGAGATTGCTTTTGCAGAGTTGCCAGTAAGAATGATGTCGTCAACATAAATTAGGACACACATAAATATGTTGTCTCCGGAGTAGGAAAAGAGAGGTATCAGATGTGCAGGCGGTGAAGCCCAACTGACGGAGTCGAGTGGATAGACGTGCGTACCATGCGCGCGGGGCTTGCTTGAGTCCATAAAGTGCTTTATGCAATTTACAAACATGCGACGGATGCTGGGAATGCTGAAATCCAGGTGGTTGAAGCATGAAGACATCTTCATCCAAAAACCCGTTCAAGAAAGCATTATTAACGTCAATTTGACGAAGAGGCCAGCCCAGAGAGACAGCAAGGGAGAGAACTAGACGAACAGTAGTAGGTTTAATAACCGGACTGAAGGTCTCACTGTAGTCAATGCCTTCTTGTTGTTTAAAACCTTTCGCGACTAAACGAGCCTTGTATCTGTCAATGGAGCCATCAGCATGCCGTTTAATGCGAAATAACCACTTGCAACCAATAACGTTAGCATGAGAAGGAGGTGGAACTAATGTCCACGTTTTATTTCGAATGAGGGCATTATACTCTTCTTGCATGGCTTGACGCCATTGAAAGTGTTTAACTGCTTGAGAGTAGCATGAAGGTTCAATTTCACACAAAAAGGCTGAAAGTGGGTATTTGGACACATCAAGAATTTTTGGTATGCGGGTTCCATCTTGGGATCGAGTGATCATAGGGTGTTTGTGTGTAGGTTGAGCTGCTGTAGTAGTAGATGAGATGAGGGGGGTAGATGTATCATGAGAGGATATTATTTCATTGGGCAAAGGGTGAGAAGAGGATGTTGGTTTAGACGCATGTGCAGATGAGGTGGGTATCAGTTTAGATTTGGGAGCAGGGGAAGCAGGAGAATTTTGTGGGATGTGTTGGGATGAGGTGGTTAAAGGAGAATTTGAAAGTGAGTTATGAGATGAAGACAGATTTGGAGATAATGGGGATTTAAAATGTGGGGGATCTGGGGAAACATTTGAAGAAGATATGGGGCGTGAAATAGGGGAGGAGTTAGACGGGATATGATCAAATGAAGGTGGACCCACCTGATTTTGTGGGATGGAGGAGGAGACATCAGATAATGGGAAAGGATGAAGGTGAGACCCATGTGGTGAGAGATTTAAGTGAAGAGAATTTGTGGGGAAGAAGGAATCTGTAGGTGAGTGTCGTGAGGAAGATAATGGGGCAGGACCCACGAGATGCGGTGGAGGAATTAAGGAATTGGCAGAAAAAGTGGTGGAAGAGGAATTTTGAATCCCACGTGACGACAGTTCAGCTGGAAAAATATTTTCTTCAAAAACAACATGAGGTGTAATACCATTACTAGTGTCCATGCACTTGTAACCTTTATGAATTGGACTGTAGCCAAGAAATAAACATGCTTTCAACCTATAGTTTAATTTATGAGTAGTATAGGGCTGAAGACACGGATAGCATAAGCAGCCAAAAACTTTTAAGCGGTGAAAATCTGGAGGTGTACGAAATAATTTGTCCAGTGGACATAAATTTGTAAGTAGTGGGGAGGGTAGTCTATTGATGAGAAACACAGCAGTGCTAAATGCATCATCCCAAAATCTTGGAAGGAGATGTGCATGGGCAAGGAGAGAAAGACCGGTTTCAACCACATGTCGGTGTTTGCGTTCAGCTACCCCATTTTGCTCATGCGTGTGTGGGCATGAAAGGCGGTGAAAGATGCCATTTTGTTTGCAAAATTTTTGAATAGGACGATATTCACCACCCCAATCAGTCTGAAGAGTACGAATTTTGTGACCTGTTAAATTTTCCACTAACTTTTTAAATTGAATGAAAACATGCAAGACATCAGATTTGAGTTTAAGAGGGAATAGCCAAACATAGCGACTGAAGTCATCAATAAAATGAACATAGTAACGAAAACCTTGATGAGAGACAACGGGAGAAGGTCCCCATAAATCACTATATATTATTTCCAAAGGAGACGATGACATTGCATGAGAAGACTGAAATGGAAAACGATGGCTTTTGCCAAGATGACAAGCATCACATGAAAAACTACTTTTATTCTTGTCAATTGGAATAGAAAACCTAGACACGACTTGAGAGACAACACTAGGAGATGGGTGTCCCATCCGATTGTGCCAGAGCATGAGCGACGCACGGACACCAACTAGAGCAGCAGGAGGCGATGACATTGGAGATGAAGGGGGTGATGAAAAAAGTTGATAGAGACCATTGTTAACTCGACCTTGAAGGAGAACCGTCCCCGAAGCGCGATCCTTAACAAAAAAACAATGAGGGTGAAATTCAAAGAAAACATTATTGTCAGTAGCAAATTGACGAACTGATAATAGATTTTTAGAAATGGACGGAACATGAAGCATGTTATTCAATTTAAATTTATTAGTGGAAGAATTTAATATAGAGGAGCCAACATGACAAATATTCAGACCTGTACCATCACCAACCAAGACTTGATCAGGACCATGATAATCAGTGCGCTGAGACAAGTTATTGACGTCATGTGTGATGTGATGGGTGGCGCCAAAGTCAGGATACCATGCAGGATCAAATGAAGAGGGAGAAGGTGGTGCAGCCAAATAGGCAGCAGTGGGCGACTTGGAGGAGCTGCGGGGTGCACGATGAGGACAATACGGCCGAATATGACCAGGTTGATTGCAGTGATGACACACAATAGTAGAAGCAGATTTACGATTTTGAAGATAGTGACTAGTGGGTAGCGGAAGAAGAGGTGGTTTGGAAGAGGTACTGCCTTCACGCCACTGGTTCCTGTTGCGCAGAGAGTGACCACCACGAGAGTGCGAGGAGGATCCAAGATGTTTTTGAGGTGAGGGAGATGAATATTGATTTGGCAGTAGATTCACAGCAGCATGGGCTTGCAAAAGGATATTTTCACGAATCTGTTGACGATCCAGATGGGATTCATGAGTGAGTAGCATGGAATAGAGAGAGTCCAGAGAGATACACTCGGATCGAGTGGTAATGGAAGTGACAAATGACTGATAATCCGAGCCAAGGCCAACCAAAAGAGCATTAATGAGATCATCATCGGACATAGGCTGACCAATGGCAACCAAAGTATCACGAATGCGCTTCCCTTTTTGAAAGTAATCATGCATAGACATATCACCTTTGTTTAACTGATGTAGATCAGATCGAAGATTAAATATCTTTGCCTTGGATTGTGACGCAAACATTCGATCAAGGGACATCCATACATCAGAGGAGGTGTGGAGGCCAAGCACTTGTGCCAGAATAGGCTCCGTAAGAGATGACAAGAGCCAACTTAGTAACAGTTGGTCCTGTATATGCCATGAAATATAAGCAGGATTCAGTTCCTAATGAGCTTCATCAGACAAATTGGGATGAAGCACAACAGGTTCAGAGGGTGGGGAGGGAATAGTAGTGTCAGAGGGAGTAAGATATTTCGGTGGCGGAACAGCAGTACCATCAACAAAACTTAAAAGATCATAACCACGTAGAAGAGGAAGAAATTGACTCTTCCATAAGAGATAGTTTTCAGTGTTGAGTTTCACTGAAATTAAGTGTTGGACATGAGCAAGAGGGAAGGAGAGACTAGGCGATGATGATGGGTTGGAGTTACTGGTCAAGGTGACTGAATTTAGAAGACAGGAAGAAAGCAAGGTCTAGTTGGGCGAATGAGAAGACAGGTAGAGGAAAAAAAGTGCTTAGGCTCTGGATACCATGTTAAAGTAGAATAGAAAATTGATTTTGTATTCATGTCAATTGTTGTTGTACATAGCACTCTATATATATACAGTCTATCTATATT
This sequence comes from Escallonia herrerae, assembly GCA_033070095.1. Lineage (NCBI taxonomy): Eukaryota > Viridiplantae > Streptophyta > Magnoliopsida > Escalloniales > Escalloniaceae > Escallonia > Escallonia herrerae. Next base: position 103,233 of record JAVXUP010000943.1, on the reverse strand, counting down.
TGAAATTTGTACATAGGATAAGATAACTACACAAGATGACTACACATTTGAATTGTCATGTGGTTTAGATTTGTGATAGGCGGTAGATTGCTTTGATCCTTCAATACTAAGGTTGTGTTTGATGAGTACTCTGGGGGGACTGCTTTCGAGGATGGTGAGAAGTTTGTGAAACTTGCCCATCATGTCCTGTTATCTCACCATGGTCAAATTCAAAAATTCATGATTTCTGTCCGGCCCAACTTTGATACCAACTGTTTGGATAGGTGGATACTTTTGCCAAGTACAAATGCTATTGAGGAACTCGTTTTGGATTTCAACAAGAAACAATTTACCCGGACCATGTATAAGTTGCCTTCTTCCTTGTTTTCCTGTCAGCAACTGAGACACTTGCATCTCCCTAATTGAAAAATGGTATTACCAGATACATTTAACGGATTTAGCAATCTTGTTGGCCTCCACCTTTCAAGATTTTCTGCTTATGATGGTAAAGTAGTTGAAAGGTTGATCAGGAGCTGCCCACTTCTTGACGCATTGGCTTAATCATGGTTTTCCTTCGATCGTCTAGATATCTGTGCACCAAACCTTAAGTCTTTGTACTTGGAAGGTGATTTCACAGTTTATCTAGAAAATAGTCCACATCTGACAGATGCCTCGTTTCTATTTGTGCCAATTGAACATGATGTAACAGAGATGGCTAAGAGTTCCGGGCCTTTTGATTGTCAATTCCAACTTGGAAAGCTTGCTTTGTCTGGTTGGTACATGGAGGTATAAACAGATATCTACATTATGTTGATGCTTTGTTTGGTTTATGAGTGCTTTGTGAGTAATCGCTGATAGTTCGAGCTAGATGCTAGGGTTAAGCGTTGGTGTTTCTGCTATCCCTAGATTGGATATATGTCTGGATATTCATTGCTAACTTTTTCAGCTCTGCACATAACCATATTCTCCTTTTAAGACTTTTCCATTTCATCTGTTTCGTCGACTGCGTCTTATTGTAGAACAACTTTTTATCCATTTGCAACCAAAAGGATTGACATGGCCTTCTCTAAGGTTCCTTATCTTCTGCATCTTTTCTAGTATTTGGCTAAGAGATGCATACCACTGGGAGCTTTTGTAGAGTGCAACAGTCTGAAGGTTCTTAAACTGTCTCCTCTCCATTTTGATGATATGAACAAGATCTCGGTTTTGTTTTCATTTCTTGGACGCTGCTCAAATTTGAAGGAATTGGGCATTTCAGTGAGTTTCTGCAGTACTATCTTTCTTTGTAAAACTTTGACTATCCACATTATAACATGGGGATGTCACTTGTTTGTTCAGGGTCCTACACCATGTAGAGTTAATGAAGACGTCTGTTAAGTGTGTAAAAGCACAAGCCCGATCAGAATTATGTTTCAACCAACTTTTGTATGTGACAATAAGCATATCCGCATGTAATTATGAGGGAGAAGAAATTGAAGATTTGAGATGTCACTTGGGACTTATCAAGCTACTGCTTGCACTTTGGCCAATTCTTGACAAGATGTATGTAAACGTTACGGACCTTAAAAAAAGGGACATTTGGTTCACGGGAGAACTCTTGATGTATGAATGAGCTTCAGAACGATTAACATTGGAATATTCATCTATTTCGAAGAACAAGATTCCAATGGAGAGTTTTAGTGCGTTGAGTTAAAGCTTGTGCTTATCAGACTGTTAGTTAATGCTCACGAGGCTTGTTTTTGCTGCTTAGCCTGATAGTGTTTTCCCACCCCTTTTCAGGAATTTCAGCTGCACTTGTTCTAAAACTGCTTAGGTTTTATCTCTCACTTCGATATCAGATGAACGTATGCCTTAAAATTTGGGAATTTTATCGATTCTGGGTTCGAGGAATGCAGCCAATTCTCCTGTCACCTGCAGGAGAAAAATAAGTGGCAAATTAAAATATTAGTCCCCATATCAGGGTTGTGAAAGTTGCATCCTGAGGTGTGATTTTTTATATTTCTGCATGGTTGTTAACAATGTCTTGGTAATATGTGTTTAACAACATATTAAGCAGATTTCTCAGCAGCAACGACTAGAGATTCTCAATAGTTGGAGGTGAGCCATGCTGCCAGTCCAGTAGTAACTAGAATGACCAAAAGCTTCTTGTATCAGATTAGGCATTGGCTCATCCCCGGATGATTGGCATGCACTGTTTTTTAATTTCTGCGTGTCATTGCATCCCTTCTGAAACCGTTACACTATCGATTTGCAATGTACTAAATGACAACATATGTGTAGGAGTTGATCTAAGTTTCCATTTATAATGAAGATGATTGGCTCTAGTTGGACGCTGGGAGTCTGTCATAGCTTGATCAATGCTCAGATAATTTAAATTGGTGCTAGAAATTCAGCAAAAAAGAATTATATATATACCTTTCTAGGTGCTACTGTATTCAAAGATAAATTCAATAGAAGATACAATTAGCACAACAAGAAAATGATAAAATTTAAAAAATGTCACACATAAAATATGAACGAAATATTTAATGTGATTCGGTCTCTTACCTACGTTTGCACGAAAGACAACAAGAATGTTGAACCGTAAAGTATTAAAGAAAGAAGTTACAAGGCAATTTTTACTCCCACACCTAACTCACCTAACTATTCTTCCAGATTTCCAAGCGCACTAGTTTCATCTGACCAAGGGTTTCTCATCTCCGGAAAGCCAAAGACATACATAAATGTATTTTCATGCTTCTATTGCATTGTATGACTGCCGTATTTAAATATAAAATTTGTTTTTCTATCGAGTTATGTGATTCTTGTTAACTGCGATTACATTTTGAACTGTCCAGGCAATTAAGTTAGAGAGAGAGAGAGAGAGAGAGAGAGAGACGCGGGCAATTCCACTGTTAAGATTTATACCTCATATCGGCCAAAAATAAGTTTGTGGGTTTATTTCTTATACCTGACGGACTTAACCTTTTTTTTAGCACGCTTCTGAGTTGGACACAAATAAACCCGACCGTTCTTATAGGCTAACATGATTGAGATGAATTTGTTATCGATTACTGGGCAATGGTAGATAGAATTGGTAATCTGCCTTGGGACGTATTAGACAATATCCTGGGATATCTCTCGATTTTAGACGCCGTGAGGACGACCATCCTGTCGAAAAACTGGTGAAAGTCTTGTGGAAGTTGTCAATCGTGTGCTGTTGTTTCACCGAGGACAAATTCATAAGTTTTTGGTTTATGTTAGGCCCGTTTTTTATACCAATCATCTGGATCATAGGGTAATTTCAAGGAACTCACTCTGGAGTTTAACAAGGAAGGTGATTTCCCCAGCAAATCGAAGTTGCCGTCCAGTGTATTCTCCTGTCAGCAACTGAGTTGCATCTCAGTGATTGCGACGTGGTAATACCACATACATTCAACGTATTTCCATTGTCAGCCTCCACCTCTTAAGATTCTTAGACTGTGATGGTGAGGCCGTTGAAAGTTTAATCCTTCACCGTCCAATTCTCGAAACATTGGTTCTAGCATGCTTTTACCTTGATCATCTCAACATATATGTGCACCAAAACTCAGGTAATTGTACCTGGAAGGTGATTTCGAAGTGTATCTAGAAATTAGTCCACATCTTACTGATGCCTCATTTATATTAATTCCGATAGATTGCAGCACAGGAGATGACTCACTCTCCGTCTGGGCCATATGGTTGTTGATCTGAATTGAAAGGTTTGCTTTGGCTGACTGGTTCATGGAGGTATAAGTGTTGCTTGTCGCTCTTAATTCATCTTTCTTGGTATTAGAATTAAATGCTGGCATTCATGTCAATCTCAAATGGAACATGAAACGTGATCATGTTCTTTGTCTCTCTTTCTTTTGCAACCTAAACATCGGTGTGCATATTCCAGTGTCTATCCGTACGATGCATACCATAGCAACCTTTCATTCGATGTAACTATCTGAAGGTTCTTAGACTGCCTCGCGTCTGTTTTGATAATTTGTAGGCGTGACCTCTTTTATGCTTTCTACTCTTAGAAGCACCTCATATTTGAAGGGATTGCACATTTCAGTGAGTTTTCGCAACTGCTGTCTCACTAGTTTGTTACTCTTGGATTGACCTTGTGGTACAAGCTTGAACCATTTAAAGCATAATATTGTGGGGATGTCGCTTGTTCAGGTTCGTGGACCATATGCATGATTGTATGTAATGAAGAGATCCACGAGATTATGAAAGCACAAAGCTGAACGAACTGCTATTTCAACCTACTTCTTGCGAGGGCAAAATTGAAGGCGAGAGATGCGACTTGGAACTTAACAAGCTATTGCTTCCATGTTCTCCGATATTTGAGAAGATGTTTGTAAGCTTGACGGGCAGGGGAAAATGATATGTGGTCTTTTAGAGATGCGGTCACTTAAATGAGCCTCGGAACAATTGGAATTTGAGTTCACATCTGCCTCAGCCCCGGTAAGCCGTACTTCGTGCACGAATCAATATGCATATGCTCTTATGAAATTTTGTTTGTTAGGGATCAAAAGGCCTTGTTGTGCTTTCCTTTACTCCATGTTTGAAACATGTGATGGCTTTGTTGTGCTTTCCTATACTCCATAATTAGAGAGCCAATTGTCTTGCAGAAAAGCCCCCATTTATGGTGTTAAGGGTGCTGCTTATGCATCAACTCCCACGACTTGACCAAGTTCCTTCATGGTTAATTATCAGCAAGTACTGGAGCTGCACATCAGACTAACTGAAATGATGGAGTTGAACCAGAATATCCGATCCTATCTTGGCCTTTAAGATTTTCCATTCACTTATATATATTTACTGAATTAAAATTTCTCTTCTTCAGAATCATGTTGATCCTGTTGTTTAGGCATATTCATGTTTATGTTTTGCTTAATAATCTGTTCTGTTCGACTGTTCGCATCATATGTAGATGATCGTTTTAATAATACTTTAGGCAATCAAAATTATTCTCCGAGTGTATCCAAGAAGGCGTGACATGAAATTATACTTGAGAAAAGGATTATGCTACATACGATCAAGCTACATAGAAATACATTAATTACCGAAAAATGGCTGTACCTAATACAACCTATAAACATAAACTTTGTCCAATGAATATCTCAATAAGAAGTGGAGATGATTCACCTAAGACCAAAAAGCTCTGTAGCAGGTATAGCCTAAGAGTCATTTGTAAGCGTGACTAAGACCGAGCGAGCTTGGAGCTTCGTGATGACAAGAAATATCGAGTTCTTACGTAGGATCATATTCCAGATACCAAAAGTGAGAACATGTATTGAAATGTCATTTCTTGCACATAATTCAGAAAGTTTTTTCAATGAGTTTCTTCTGGATGAAGGTCCTATTCTACTACCGTTACTTGGTGACAGTGTCAAATATGGTTTCAGCAAGGCTGAACTGGTGAAGGACAGGGCTTATTATTAACTCAAATTATTTTTCCAAATCCCCTTAAATGGAGTTTGGGGCATGTAGGTTGGAGCAAATAGGAGGTCTCTAAAGTTGCCCAAAATGTGGCTTTCCCATCCCTAACCCAACCGACCCCAATTAATATTTTTCTCAAAAGGAGAAAACTGCCTACTTTCCCTCCACCTTGAATTTGTTCTTTTTTTAGGATAGTTAAGGTTATAGTTATTAATATCGTAATGGTACTAGAAATATCAATTGATATGTACTATTTTTATCTTCAATCGGTACAATAATCTTTTACTTAGTAACAGTCTGATCTGTATTGGTCAGTACATGTAATATCGATCAAGACCCATCATATAAATACTAAGTTTACAAAGTTTGTGTACCACTTACTTAAAAATGTAAAGTTTACAAAGTTTGTTGAACAATTAAGTAAATTATCGTATAAATGCAAAATGGGTAAAACCCTAAGTTCCATTATATCGTTGAGAGTCCCTGTTGTCTTTTCCCAAGTTTCAGATTACTTCTCTTCATCACAATTTTCATCATAATTTACCAAACTTTTGTAAACATGCGAGTAATGAGACTCTTCGACTTTTATCATAACTTTCGGTTTGCTATTATTTTTTATCTTAACCTTTCGTCATGTTCTTTTATGATATGATATGCTGCTTCACACATGGTACGCACACCAACAACTTATTCTTGGACAAACAGATTATCCTTTCATAACAACTTCTTTCATAAATACTTGCTAATGAGATAATTAAAAATGGGTAATTCAATTTAATAAGCAGTTTGTTCTTGATGCCATTGTATAAGAACAAAATAGCTTATTCGAGAACAAACAGTTTTACTGAACTATGAATGCTAGACAATTTGATTGTTATATATCTTTCTTTTAGTCTCACTGATCAATGAACATTATATATGTACTAGCTAAGGGACCCGTGCAACGCATGGAGCGTTCTTTAATTTCTCAAATATTATTTAATATTTATTTTTATAGGTATTTTACAATTGTTATTAATTTCCCTAACTTTCTAAAAATATTTTTTATAATGTGTTTTTATAGATTGTTTTTAACTGTTATTGTTTGAATTACAGACAAGAAATTTACTATATAGAAGATTGTCTTTGAATAAAACTTTTGAAAAATTAGTATTATAAAAGCATACCTTACAATAAAGGTAGAATGCATGATTTAATATGATCAGTTTTTACTCATAAATAAGATGTGAACATTACAATTAAAAGTTTTATAGACTTATGATACCTTTTCATTAACGTTTCGCGACGACATATGACAACAATCTCGTACTACTATTTAACTGAATTTAAGCTTTTTAGTTTAATATTTGGAGCTGTAGATATAATCGTTAGTATTTATCAATTATATATCCGGAACTAATATGATTAAAAAAATCAGTTATTTGTACCATCACTTTCGATTTTTTGTGAGTTTAATAAGATGTGAACGTTACAATTAAAAGTCTTATAGACTTAGAATACATTTTCATTAACGTTTCGCGATGACATATGACAACAATCTCGTACTACTATTTAGCGAAATTTAAACTTTTTAATTTAATATTTGGAGCTGTAAATATAATCGTTAGTATGTATCAATGATATATCCGGAACCAATATATGATTAAAAAAATCATTATTTGTACCATCACGTCCGATTTTTTGTGAGTTTAATAAGATGTGAATATTACAATTAAAAGTCTTATAGACTTATAATGCATTTTCATTAACGTTTCGCGATGACATATGACAACAATTTCGTACTACTATTTAACTGAATTTAAACTTTTTAGTTTATTGGAGCTTTGTAGATATAATCATTAGTATGTATCAATAATATATCCGAAACCAATATGATTAAAAAAAGTCAGTTATTTGTACTATCACTTTCAATTTTTTTGTGAGTTTAATCTAATAAAGAGTGCTATAACTTATTTACTGGTAGTGTATATGAACATCAATCTTCCTATAAGCATAAACGTCACATTCACTCATTTTCTTTCTTCATGAGAAACTCTTTGTGTATGTTATTTGTCCCGTGCATAATGAAAAGGAAAAATAGTATTGAAAGTGTTTCTATCTATACATAACTTATTAAAGTTTTTCTAACATGACTTAATGAAAATATCATTGGAATATTAGATTAGTGTAGCCAGGGGCTAGAAAATGGTTAATTACAAAAATATCGCCTTCCCTAATTAACGAAATTTTAAGGAATCAAAATTGGGGACCAAAATCAAAATCGAAAGATAAAAGTCATTCTAGGGAAAAAAATTTACTTCTTCTAGTTCTGGATATAATTTATGCACCTTCAAGTTGCTGGTAGAACTAACATAAAATCATTATGTTTTTATTTAAGTTCATCGCTTGTCTGCATAAGATTCTCGACATAACCCGTCCATGAATACTACACTAACACTACCTCCAAATACCTTAATTAGCGCTATCATTGCCACTACAAATTCAGTTACCTTCACTATATCATAACTTTTGCTCGTCAGTGTACTTTCATGTTTCTATCCTCGACTTTTTAGGTTCATCACTTATTCAATCCAATTTAGATCATAACTTATCAATCAGTACTGTAATGCAAATTAATATGACCTCGAAATACCGTAGTGATACCACTACAACAACTCTAACAACAATCATCACCTCTTGTACTACTACCGTTTAGTTATGACTATCACCATCACAAGCATCAGCATACTACAAGCCAACACCGCTACAACAACATGTTGTTACTATATAATCCAAATCTCATTATCAAAACTCCAGTTCTACCACAACAATTATCATTATCGTAATTAGCATGACTGATCACTCTCATAATTGCATATCTTACTGTTAGCCCTATGGTTGGATAACCTAGGCTTACATCTTGTTTTGATGATAACTACACATTGATTATGTTCTAATGTGTGCTTTGAGTGGATTCTTAGTAGATATATACATGACACTCATGAAGACACATTTGAGAAGTTGGATAGATGGATTGAAGCCAAAGAAGCTTAAAGTTATAGTGGACATGCTATGGAAGCTTCATCAAGTCCAATGTCAAAGAGCAAGAAAGAATGCAAAGGCTAAGTTACTATCGATTATGATTGATCTTTACTATTATGTAACTAGTCTTGGTTTGATGCTTGGATTGATGACTATGACCTAAAAAGACCTTAGGACACCTTGTGCATTGCATGTGAGTTCATAACCTTTCACACAAGTGTGGTTCTTGAAAATGAGTGAACTTTGGAGCTCACTCAGATTTTCTCAAAGACTATTTTGGTGCCAATATTTTCATATCTTGATAAAACTTTTCATTAGCTTTCCAACGCAAAAAACGGCACCTCAATCCGATTTTTCTAGAGAAAGTTATGCCCAAAATAGGAAAGGGGGTTCCGTGAGGCAGCCGATAGGCAGTAGGGTAATACAGTCGACTGTATTTGAATCCAGTCGACTGTATTTAAATGCAGTCAACTGCATTGGTCAAAATTCAGCTCCAACGGCTATTTTTTTGGACAAAACTCCAACGGCTATTTTAGAGGGAATACAGTCGACTGCATTGAGAATACAGTCGACTGCAATGGCAGTTTTGCTCACTTTTTGTCTATAACGGCTATATTTCATTTGCTCTCTATATAAATGGTTTGGGGCTTCATCATACACCATGGAAACCACATTCTAAGCCTCCATTCATTAGAGAAACATCAAGGCTCATAGATTAAACTTTTCTCTCTTCATCTTCATGATTTTACATCATTAAAGAGAGCATCTTTGTGAGCAATTCTTTGATTGAGAGTGAGCATTCTTCAAGTCATCAATTCTCTCATCTCTCTATTGTACTAGAGCTTCATTTGTACTCATTTCCTTTCAAGAGGGTTTCTTTGTACACATTTGATCTTTGTAAAAGAATTGTGATCAAGGCTTGGGTTTGTCAAGTCTTGGGTGAGCTTTGTGGATTCAAGGCTTGTGCTTGGTGTGGGGATATCATCAAGTGTTGTAAGGGTTTTGATCTTGTGTAGTTAGCATCTTCTATTGAAATATTGTTTGGCTTGATTAAGTTTCATGATTGTGCTTTGTTTAAGTTTCCCATTAATTCTCAAAAACCCTATTCACCCCCCCCCCCCCTCTAGGGTTGTTTTATTGTTTTCACTTACCACCCTCACACTCTCACATCTAGCACCGACTTTTCAATTATACCATTACCACCCTGGGGCCACTGAGGCTTCTCTCTTTTTATAGTTGTTTATGAAGGGTAAAATATTCTTATAATTAATTTATCTTTTCGTTTCTTTTATTCTACAAACTTATTCTCAGTTTGTCACAAATTATTCTTCAATCGATTTTAATTTTTCTTGGAGATCCAATATAATTGGTTCTGAATATTTTATTCATATTGTGCATAACATGTTAAATTTTAAGAAAATTGGTGCAAAAAGAAGAATTAATAAGCAGGGTATGATTTTTGGATTATGTAAAGCATTAAAAGAAGTAGATTTGATTTTTTTATTTTTATAAGATTTACAAAAATCAGGCCAACGATCATACTAAATAATTAGTAAGTAGGGTATGATTTTCGTATTTTATATTTTTGAGATTTTATATTATTATTTTAAAGTACTTTTGAGATTTTAATAGTCAAAATTAAGGCCTAATGTATAAGTATATTAATTAGGTAGAGTTTTAAAAGGTTTATAATTAGTTTCTTAGTTTTATTAAGTTTAAAAATATTGCATAAACTCTATCTACTAATTTTTTTAATAATAAATTAAAGTAAAGAATTAAATAGAGTAGAAAAAGAAAAGAATACCAAAATAAATAGGATTCTTGAATCTTGAACTCTAAATAAAGAGACCAACTAAGTTAGGGGACTACCACATACAAAGTTGAAGTAGGTAGATTTTTAGAAGGTGTATAATTAGTTTTTTAGTTTTATAAAGTTTAAAAATATTACACAAATTATACCTACGAATTTTTAATAATAAATTATAGTAAAGAGTTAAATAGAAAAGTCGGGTCAATAAAGACTTAGTAAGTAGAGTATGATTTTAGTATTTTACATTTTGAGATTTTATATCATTATTTTAAAGTATTTTTAAGATTTTAATAATCAAAATTAAGACTTAATGTATAAGTATATTGATTAGGTAGAGTTTTAGAATGTGTATAATTAGTTTCTTAGTTTTATAAAGTTTTAAAATATTGCATAAATTATACCTACAAACTTTTTAATAATAAATTATAGTAAAGAGTTAAATAGAGTTGAAAAAGAAAAGAATGCCAAAACAAATAGAATTCTTGAATTTTATATATCTAATTAAAAAGAGTTGGACTCTAAATAAAGAGATCAACTAACTTAGGGGACTACCACATGCAAAATTAAAGTTTACTGTCAGAATGAGAAGACTCTTAAAAAGTCCTACTTATCGCAAAGATAGAGTTCCAACAATCTTACGTGTCACAATATATATATATATATATATATATATATATATATATATATATGGGAGCCGATCCCTGTTTACCAGTGGAAACATATTTATTTCTCCACCAAACCGCTACTCTTTGGAGCGGTTGCAACTATACCTCACAAAAACCCAACCACAACACTTTGTTGCGATTGGAATAATTGATCCCAAAAAGCCCAACCACAACTATTTGTTGTGGTTGGCGCCATTCTCTCCAAAACCCAACCGCAACAAAGTGTTGCGGTTCACCCCGGATGGCCCCCTTCCCCAGCCACGTGGTGTCCCCCCGTCCCCCCATCTCCATGCCCAACAGCAACTTTTTGTTGCGGTTGGCATGATTCCTTCAAAGAGCCAACCGCAACAAAGAGTTGCGGTTCACCCCCCAGATGCCCCCCCACCCTCACCCCCCCCCCCCCACGTGGTGTCCCCCGTGATGCCCCCTCTCACCCCATGGCCCCCCTCCCCCCATGGTCCCCCCTTCCCCCCCCCCTGTGATGCCCCCCTTCCCCATGGTCCCCCTTCCCCCTCCCCGTGATGCCACGTGGTGTCCTTTCCCCGACCTTTTTCCTACCCTCCCCCCCTCCTTTTTTTTTTCCAGAGGCAGCTCAAAGCTTGGCCGCAGAGTCTTCTGCCATTTTTTTTCTTCCACAGCCTTTGACTACTCACTCACGGATTTTTTTTCTCTGTCTTCTTTCTTCTCTCTCCCTCATTTTTTTCTCTTTATAATCCCTCTTCCCTGAACCCTTTCTTCCACTCTCCATCATCTTTACCAACTGTCTTCATACTCCATATCTCACCTACATAATCTCCACAACAATACAAACAAAAAAAAATTACGCTAGAAGATCGGTGGATTTTTCTTTAAATATATCAAGTCAAAACAAGTAAGTATTTTGAATTTTCTTATAATTCAATGTTAATTTCAAAGTTCAAAAATAGTCATTGTAGACTCAAATCGAAGATAACGAAAATACAAATTGAAGGAAACAAAAATCAGATCAATCAGAGATCGGATGAGCGGTATTACATTTATAGATTCCAAAATAGCGATTTTTTAGGGCGTCAAAATTAGGTTTTTTCACGAATTTATAAAAAATATCTAGAGCTAGATTTTGCCAATATGTGAAAAAGAGACCCTAGTTATTTTTAAAAGATCTATATCAGGGAAAATTTTCAGATTTTTCCAAAGACTGGAAAGGGGTTAACTGATACGGAGAACCTTGTAACTTTGCAGTGTAATTTAAAATATCAAGCTAGCGCAATTTCAAGCGAAACTTTTATGAGAACCCTAGGATGTTGGGAAGTTCCATTCCCCAGGAATTTGGGCCATTCTGAAGTCGTTAGCTATTTTTTTGGCCGAACAGGCTTTTAAGCGCTCGATCCGGACACCGGTTCGGGATTTTTGGGTGAAAAGTCCGTAGAATACTTTTTAGATCAAGAATGAATTCAGGAAGCTTAAAATATCATTTCAAAGCACTTTTGAGATTGTTCTGATGCCAGGGGCATTTTGATAATTTGCCACCCTAAGAGGGGTATTTTGGTAATTTTACGGTGTTAAGTTTTTCAAAGGACTTTTTAGTCCAGAAATGTAAGTAAAACACCTGAAAGGTTGTTTTGAAGCTGGTTTAGGGCGTTAGGGTGATAATGAACTCCCGGGGGCATTTCAGTAATTTATCGCTCATCGGGGGTATTTTGGTAATTGAACATTGTAACACAACTGGAGGAAATAATTTTTAACACTATGTGTGTTCCTAGGGTGTAATACTATGTGTGTTTAATGTGAATACGAAACGTAATTGTCGCTAAAGGTAAAAACTTAATTAGACAGTTTTTCACGAATTTATAAAAAATAGCTAGAGCTAGATTTTGCCAAAGTGCAAAAACAAGATCCTAGTTATTTTTTAAAGATCTATATCAGGAAAAATTTTCAGATTTTTCCAAAGACTGGAAAGGGGTTAACTGATACGGAGAACCTTGTAACTTTGTAGTGTAATTTAAAATATCAAGCTAGCGCGATTTTGCACGAAACTTTTATGAGAACCCTAGGATGTTGGGAAGTTCCATTCCCCAAGAATTCGGGCCATTCCGAAGTCGTTAGCTATTTTTTTGGCCGAACGGGCTTTCAAGCGCTTGATCCGGACACCGGTTCGGGATTTTTGGGCGAAAAGTCCGTAGAATACTTTTTAGATCAAGAATGAATTCAGGAAACTTAAAATATCATTTCAAAGCACTTTTGAGATTGTTTTGATGCCAGGGGAATTTTGGTAATTTGCCACCCCGAGAGGGGTATTTTGGTAATTTTACGGTGTTAAGTTTTTCAAAGGACTTTTTAGTCCAGAAATGTAAGTAAAACACCTGAAAGGTTGTTTTGAAGCTTGTTTAGGGCGTTAGGGTGATAATGAACCCCTGGGGGCATTTCAGTAATTTGCCGCTCATCGGGGGTATTTTGGTAATTGAACATTGTAAAATTTTACGCAACTGGAGGTTCGGGAAGGGGTATAAAAAACTTGAAAAGTTATCTTAAAGTTGTTCTGAGATGCTTGTTGGGGCGATGGCTGCCAGGGGGTATTTTGCATAAGTTGGGGGTGTTTTGGTAACTCATCCCCTTTAAATTTTGATAAAGGAAACATTTGGTATATAATTGATGTAATATATTTAAAAAGTGGTTTTAAATCGGTTTTGAGGTGTTGGGGCTGTAGCGGCCATCAGGGGGTATATTGCTAAATAACCACGTTGGCGCTAAATTTTAGGGAACTAGCGTAATTAAGCGTTCGGAGTGGTGAGAAGTGAGGAATTATTTTAATACATTGAAATAATGAGATAATGACTATTGCTAATGCGTTGGTAAGCTAGGTTAAAGATCCATTTATAGTTTTGGAATGTAAATATTATGGACGCTAAGTTGGTTTACGATTATATTTTGTTCTTAGATATATGGATTTCAACGCCGGACCTCATGATACATCAATTTTATACGATGACGATGACCACGTCGCGAGGCACGTATTTGACGGTGTCGATAGGGGTGTTTTGGAAACAATTCAAAGCACAAGTCACCTCGAAGAGTTGGTACTAAACGAGGAACAAATACAACTATTACACCGTCAAAATTTATCTATGTTCACCGATCCCGGGATTTAGTCTCGACACGGCGATGGCCTTATATCTGCTTTAGTTGAACGATGGAGGAGCGAGACGAACTCATTTCACTTTCGATTTGGTGAAATGACTATTACATTAGAGGACGTCAGATTTATACTTGGAATCCCATGTCACGGCAAACCCATTACTTCGAGCAAAACGTCTGCATCCATAGCGAAGATAGCTAGGCAGTATTTCCCGAAAATTTTGAGGGAAGCTCTTACAACGAACGGCATCAAACTTAAATGGCTGAGGGGTGGGGGGGCCATCCGGGGGGAGTGAACCGCAACTCTTTGTTGCGGTTGGCTCTTTGAAGGAATCATGCCAACGCAACAAAGAGTTGCGGTTGGGCATGAAGATGGCGGGAGGGGGGACACCACGTGGCGGGGGAAGGGGGGCCATCCGGGGTGAACCGCAACACTTTGTTGTGGTTGGCTTTTGGAGATAATGACGCCAACCGCAACAAAGAGTTGCGGTTGGGCTTTTTGGGATCAATTATTCCAACCGCAACAAAGTGTTGCGGTTGGGTTTTTGTGAGGTATAGTTGCAACCGCTCCAAAGAGTAGCGGTTTGGTGGAGAAATAAGTATTTTCCCTCCGGTAGACAGGGATCGGCTCCCTATATATATATATATATATATAATGAAAATCTGAGATGGTACCGAGACGGTACATATACTTATCATTTCACGGAAAGAACTCATACATACTTCGGCACTGTAGCTATAACTATGACTAAAGTATTAATTGAACAAAAATCTTAAATTGTTGGCATGAAAGAATTGTCGACACCTCTTTACATTATTTGATCCAAAGTCAGACTTAACAGGGTTAGTCAGGTCCTGGTCATATGGGCCAGATTGGATCTAGATGGGGCGGGACGGGGCTTCTTCTCTTAAAGATGGGCGGGGTAAATATAAGGGTCAATTACACTAGGCACCCCGAAGTTTTCACTCGGTAGCGTGCTGCACCACAAAGTTTTTTTTAGCTATCTGCCACCCCAAAATTGCATAAGTGTGGCACCCAACACCCTCCGACCAAATTTCGGCAAAAAAATTAATAAGCTGAACTTAGGAGGGCATTTTTGGAACATCACAGAAACCCTAATCTCTAAATTGGGTCAGTTGCACTAGGCACCCCGAAGTTTTTACGCGGTAGCGCGCTGCACCACAAAGTTTTTTTTAGCTATCTGTCACCCCAAATTTTCATAAGTATGGCACCCAACACCCTCCGTCTAAATGCCGGCCAACAGCCTCACCGGATAAGTAATTTAACTTAAACAATGAGGCATTTTGGTCAAAAAGATTAAAAAAAAGGGAGGGAAGATTGCAATGGGTTTGTTAGGCGGCGGCGCGAGGCTGTTGTCGCTGTGGAGGGCGGGGGAGAGAAGAGGAAGGAAGAGAAGGGCTCGGCATCACCGACAGGGGGAGGGACATTGCCAACGGAGAGTGCGGCTGTTGCAGGCACGAATTCTTGGCTGTTGATATGCATTACTCCTTGATGGGGGAGGGACTGGTTGGGGGGTCAACGTCTCCAACGAGGGAGGGACTGCCGGCGGAGAGTGCAGCACCGACCTAAGATGCGAAAGAGGGGTAAGGGACAGCGGCACAGGGCTGTTGCGGCCGTGGGGTGGGAAGAGACTCTGCCAACGTGAGATGCAGAAGGAGGGGCGCGGGGCGAGGGGGAGAGAAGAGGAAGGAAGGCAGGGGACGAGGTAGGCGTCGCCGACGGGGGGGAGGGGCGCTGTCGGAAGAAGGGGGACACCAGCGTGAGATACCGGCGCAAGGGGGTTGGCGGCGCAAACGGCTGATAGAGATTAAGGTTTCTGTGGTGTTCCAAAAATTTCCTCCTAAGTTCAGCTTATTAATTTTTTTTGGCCGAAATTTGGATGGAGTGTGTTGGGTGCCACACTTATGAAAATTTGGGGTGACAGATAGCTATAAAAAACTTTGTGGTGCAGCGCACTACCGCGTGAAAACTTCGGGGTGCCTACTCCAATTGACCCTTTTTTTAATCTTTCTGACCAAAATGCCCCCTTGTTTAAGTTAAATTACTTATCCGGTGAGGCTGTTGGCCGGAATTTGGATGAAGGGCGTTGGGCGCCACACTTATGCTATTTTGGGGTGACAGGTAGCTAAAAAAAACTTTGTGGTGCAGCACGCTACCGCTTGAAAACTTCGGGGTGCCTAGTGCAATTGATCCTAAATATAATAATAGGCTAAGTTGCACCGAATAGGATGAGAAATCCTAACTTACGATCCCTACTTTTCTAGTATCACTTACGAAAATAGCTAATAAAAATTCGTTACCATGACTGAATTACGATCTTTAATTAGCTGGGTTATGAAGTCTCTAAGATAAAATTTCGAAAGTTAGCTGCTATCTTGTTCATAGTTGGGGATCGGGCACAAATTATGGCACCAAAGAACAAGATGTAAATCATTTATTAAATTACAAAAATGAAGACAAAAAACTTAAGGCTAATTACATCTATGTCTTTGAGGTTATGATATAATTACAGATAAGGTAAATTAAACTTATATCCGTTAACCAAATGGAATCTGAAAAATCCTAACGGTTTCAATAAATGACTTCATTACCCTCAAGTTACAAATCTATTTATTCAAATGCCATTATCTTAAATTCTCTCTCTCTCCTCCCCCACCACCCCACGCACCACCATCCTTCCCCCACCCCACCGATGTTACCACCTTCCTTTCTCGCCACCACCCCCACCAAAGCGGCAGCGCCGCCTTCATCACCGTCGCCAACTCCCGACAATCCAAACCTAATGCCTCTACCACACTGATCTAGGCCTCATCGTCCTCACCTGGTCCCGCACCCTCTTCGGTGACATCGACGAGATCACAGCTAACCCAGCCACGGCAAGATCAGTGGCAATACAGTGCTGGTCATGGAATTGAATAAAAACTTGAATGATATTGGAGTGGGGGAGAGGCGTGATAGTGTGTCTGAAATAGGGTTTTAGAGAGAGCTGCCGACAGCGTGGGTTTGCGAAGGGATTGCTGGTGGCGTGGGTGTGGGACGGGCTTGTCGGCCTGGTGAGGTAGTGCGGGGAGAGGCTTGCTGGCGTGGTGGGGTGGTACGGGGAGAGGCTGCCAGCGGCGGGGGGCGGGAGGGTGGGGACTGCCAGCAGCAATTTCAGATTCACTGTGACTTACTTTTCAAATTAGGGTTTTGGAACCCTAGTTTGAAAATTAGGGCTCTAATAAACCCTAATTTTTGAAATCAGGAGGCAATTATGTGTATAAGTGCAAATAATGTGGGGTTATTCTTAATTTTGTTTAAAAAAAAAGAAGAAAGACTTTAAAAATTATTCGGTATATATACAGTATAAAGGCATTATTGTCATTTTAAAAATACGTAATGATGACATCAGTCAAAAAGTATAATTTTTTAACGGAACCCTGACGGATGGATACGACTATTACATTTTCAAAGTTTTTGATCACGATTTGTTACATTTTGAAACTTAATGTCATTGACTGTAATTATACTCTAATATCAAAAATATAAGTATAATTAGTCCAAAAACTTAGAGACTGTACGTTTATAAAATTTTGTATTTATTTTTGTAATGACGATGAAATTTTATTTTTTTTGTACTTCTATCTTTTTTTATATTCGTTTTGAAAACCGACGTTTTTTTTTTTTTGCTCTCTCTGTTCTTTGGTGTCAGAGAATACAGATAATGTCTACCCAATTTTTGCCATGCCCCTGCCGCTATTTGCATCTTCTCTCTCTCTCTCTCTTCCTATCCTTTTGTTCACCCACCGTAGTCACCATGAAAGAGAATAGATCTTCCTTCATATACTCTTTCTTCACCTCATAGATCTTCCTTTTTATCCATTGTTAGGAGACCTGGATCAAGAAACGCCTATTTCTTAAATGGGTTTTTCTTGCTTGTACTATCACCTATTTACCCTCCTATTCTCTGAAGAATCCCCACCAAATTTGCGAGAGTTCCAGTTCCAATTGCACCATTCTGGACTAGGTCATTGCTAGAATCTTGAATCATGGTGGAAGAAGAGGAAATTCCAACTCGTAGTGAGGCAGTGCCAGAAACTGAACCAAAAGGACAGATGTGTCATCTTGGTACCAATCTATTGGTTTAAAATGCTGGCAATGGTGATGCATTGGAGTTTTACCTTTGGGGTAGTGATGGTTTATGGGATAAGTCGGGGGCTTGGAGGAGCTCTTTCTCGAGTTGGAGTACTACATGAAGGATGTGCAGAAAGTACAACCTTCTGAAGCACAAGCATAAGATCTTTAGATTTTCTAAATGGATTAAAAACATGGCTGCACGTTTGGGCTAAGTCCTATTTCAATCCGCAACTTGATGAACTGGCTGGACGTGCATTTTGGAGTAAGGATAAAAGCAGGAAAAAAAAAAACCGTAACAGTAGTGAAAACGGACGGGCTCCACCCCGCACATTCACAGTTTTACCCACCTTTTCCCTTTGCTGTGCCAGTGTCAGAATTCCGCTCCGGCCCCCGCGCACACACGCACTCACTCTCTCGAAAAACCCTGCAAAACCCTAATCATAGACTCTGTTATTTTTCCTGAAAACGACTGATTGCAATGTTATGACGCGATGAAATTTTGTTGAATGCATGACGCGTTTCGTTGAGAATCCGAATGTAAAAACCGTATGCGGTGAATTTAAGGTGCTCAGCGTTAGGAGGTCGTTCACGCTTTCTAGAGCTGATTTGTGCGGTGTTCGTTTATGTCTTTTTAACTTCTTCCCAATTTTGAATTGCTTTGAATGATCTTTCTCAGAAAACTTAAAAGCATGTATTAACTTGTTTGGATAATTAAATTACTTACCACATCAGCAAATATGGGAACTTCTCTATGTTGTTTGAACGCCATTTTGTATGCACAAAAATGAGTGGGATGCATTCTAGCAAATATTCACAAAGAGTTTGTAATTAGTGTCTGATTAGGTGTTTTTTGAAACAAAATTTGAAAATGGTAGTCAATCAACCGAAACTTAAAAATGAGAAAATATAGTGTTAAACTTCCCAATTTGTCCAAAAAAGAAGATATTGTTTTGGATTAGGGGAGTATCTATTATTATTTACTCTGACATGATCTGAATTTTCCAGAATGAAGTTCCATTGAGAGACATTCAAGTGATTCGACCATTCCTAGAGTCTAGAAGGGATTGAGAGCAGGTCAAACTTGTCATGGATCAGCTTGCAACGGTAGATAGATTTAGTGAATTACCTTGGGAAATACTAGACAATATCCTGGGACGTCTACCAGTTACAGATGTTGTGAGGACAAGCGTCTTGTCCAAGAAATGGAGAGACAAATGGGTTGATCTTTCTGAGCTTGTGTTTGATGATTCCTCTGGGGCGACTGTTTTTCAGGATGAGGATAAATTTGTTAAATTCGTCTATCATGTTCTGTTGTCTCACCGTGGCCAAATTAGTAAGTTCATAATATCCGCTAAGTCCATTCCAGATAAAGATTGCCTGGATGACTGGATACTTTTCCTATGTAGACATGATATCATGGATCTCATTTTGGAACACAAGGAATTTGGCCCACTCGATATGTATGTGTTTCCTTCTGGCTTATTCTCCTGCCAGAAACTGAAACACTTGTATCTCACTGATTGCGATGTGGTATTACCACCTAGAACAAAACGTATTTCCCAACCTTGTTAGCCTTGAGCTCATGAGATTCTGGGCTGATGATAATGAACTTGAACATTTGATTCGTAGCTGCCCAAATCTTGAGAGGTTGGCACTATCTTGGATCGTTGTGGAGTTCGGTCGTCTGAAAATCTGTGCCCCGAAACTGAAGTCCTTATACCTGGAAGGTGAATTTTATGTTTATCTGGAAAATAGTCCACATCTTAGAGACGGCTCATTTAGGATAAACTTAAAGATCTTGCTTGATGAAGAGATGCAAATAGCTGCCTATGGTTTGTTTGGGCCTTCTTGTTGTCAACCTCATTTTGAAAGCCTCGTTTTGTCTGGTCGCTTAATTAAGGTATAATTGTATTTCCATTTTCCTTTGGTGCTTTGATTGATTTCTGAGTTGTCTTCAACTTTCAGTATACAAGAATTGACAACCTGCAGGTAACCATACTTTTTCATCGAGTAGTCTAACATGTCATCTTTGTGCTTCTTTTGGTGCATTGCTTCATAGTTTTTGCCTGCAGTCCAAATGGCGTGCGACCGGCTGAAGGTTCTTGAACTGTATGACGTTGAATTCTACGAATTGGATGAGATGAGGGCTATTATTTATATTCTTAGTAGCTCCTCGAATTTAAAGGAATTGCGAATCTCAGTGAGTTTCCATAATGTTTTGCGGCCAATTTTTTACTCTTCATTTTGGTTATACAACCAAGCTTGTATTATCATAAAGATCAGATGGTGTTTTCATTTGCTTGATTAGGTTTCGACACCATTCCGCAAAAACGTTTATGACTTTCTGAAAGCACAATTCCGATCAACCTGCTGTTTCACCAACTTCGAGTTGTGAGAATAAACATCTATGCTGAGGTTGAGGAAGAAGAAATTGAAGAACAGAGATCTGACTTGGAACTTATCAAGCTATTGCTTGCACGTTCTCCTATACTCGAGAAGACGTTTGTGAACCTAACAGACCCAGAGGGTTATGATCGATGGTTTATGGGAAAGCTGCTGTCCTTTCAACTAGCCTCAAAACAACTAACACTCAAATTTTCGTTCTCTACCAGCTGATCTATATTATTGCTTCAAAACAAGTATAGTTCAAGGCCTTGTTTTGCAGCCTAGTCCAGTTGTTTCTTCGTAGTTTATCTCCGAATGTGGACTATATTCGTTCTACTGAAATGCTTAAGCTAATGATAAAGTTTGGCTTCTATTGCTTATAATGGTTGCTTTGGAGTTCATATCATTTTTGCCTGGCAACCTTTCTTATTCATTTGTCATAATTGTATGGCAAAATAGCCCTGTGGGAGTCTCTAGGCTTGATTGTCAAGCAGATATCAGAACAATTTGATCAACAGTTGTGAATTTTCAAGATGCCAACTGATTCTCTTTTGGTTTTACCCCTTGTATCAAGTAATTGTTGAGAAAAATCAGAATGTGAGCCTTGGTGTTATGACCTGAAGGTTAGGGTTTGATGGCAACGGCCTCATGCTCTGAATCCACTGTATTAAGCCACAAGATTGAACGAGATTCTACGGCTCGTTGCTTTCGGGCAAATTATCCAGCTTTAAACACGGTACAAATCTACTCCTGAACATCTCCCCCGAGTTTCTCACTCAAACCGAGGACACAACGCATGAGTGTTTAAATCTAATTAAGGTCAATTTCCTTAAAGTCGAATCTGTGCACGAGGCATGAAACATTGGATATGTTTTTCAATCGCTTGCTGCAGGTTAATAATCCAGCTTAAGGTATAGTGCAGATAAATAAGTGAACACTCCAGAGTTTCTCACTCAAATGGGAGGACAGAAGGAATGAAACACTGAACGTAAGTAATGTCAATTTCCTCAAACATAATTCTGTACAGTAGGAACTAATATCAAAACCCATCGAAACTTTGATGCACCACTATTGTACAACTTAGATGGCTTTTGGACTTCTGTAGACAGCTAAGACTATAAAACTTCTCCTATGCAAAATTTTCAATAAGAAATGAAACTGATTCATCTAGGACCAGAGAGCTCTATGGCTTGTACAAGTAGTGATGAGTCATCTGTGAGATCCGAGTATCTCTCAGATGAGGAAAGCTCTTTGGTTTTTGATTTGGTTGCTTCAACTCTCTGGGAAGCTTCCCATCTCTCTGCTAATCCATCGCCTTCAAGCATTCGAACCACTTCAGACATCTTGGGCCTGTTGACCGGTAGATATTGAGTGCATAACAGGGCCACTTGAACAATTTCTTCGAGTTCAATCCGATCATAGCTGTTCTTCAAATCCTTATCTACAAGAATATCAAGTTTCTTTTCCTGGTGTATTCTCTTCACCTGTGATAAATTCAAATTCCAAACAAGTTTATTGGACCCTACGTAAAATTCGGAAAACAATCATCAACCACTTCCTCCATTAGAATCCCCTCTGACATTTTTTTAGCAAATGTGAACACTCAGCAAGTATTAAAAGGAACTCATATTTTGAAATGGAGGGAGCTTTTTTGAAGAGTTTGCAAACTTCATTTAGAATTGGGAATTTCATGCTCACCCAGTCAAGCATTGCTCCTTTCTGGTTTGCTGCCTTCCCAAACTCTAGGGCTCTCTGTCCTGTGATCAATTCAAGAAGAAGGATCCCAAAGCCAAAGACATCAGTCTTCTCAGAGGATTGACCAGTTGAGAGATACTCGGGGGCGATATGCCCGACAGTGCCCCTTACGGCCGTCGTCACGTGTGAATCCTGGTGATCCAAAAGCTTTGCTAGTCCAAAATCTCCTACCACAGCCTCACAATAGTCATCAAGCAGTATGTTTGCAGCCTTCACATCTCTATGAATTATCTTTGGGTCACACTGCTCGTGGAGGTATAATAATCCCCTCCCTGCTCCCAAAGCAATTCTCTTTCTTATGCCCCAATCAAGTGCTGGTTTTGCTGTTAAAGTAGGGCTATGAATTAGTACTGTGTAAAGTATGAAGTACTAAATCAGCTGGTCAGGATAAGAAAACAAAACAAGATAGTCAGAATTAGCATGCAAAATTTTCATATTCCAGCATATGCGTGTCTTATTGATCTTAAGGGAAACAAATTATTCTTCATATATTGGTATTTTTTGAGACAAGGTCCATCTTAAGGAAAGGAGAAAGTACCTTTGAGACGTGAAGCGACACTTCCGTTGGACATAAATGGATAGACTAACAGCTTTTCTGTGGCAGTCATACAAAAACCGTATAGCCTGAGGAGGTTGCGGTGCACCGCTAGGCTGATCATCTCAACTTCTGTCTGGAATTGTCTTTCTCCTCCGATAGCACTGCCGTCTTTGAGCCTCTTTACAGCCACAGGAGTTCCATCTTGGAGATACCCTTTGTAGACATGGCCAAAACCACCTTTCCCTAGTATGTTTTTATTGCTGAACTTGTCGGTGGAAATTTGAAGTTCCCTGAATGTGAACCTCTTCAAATTGCCAAGCGAAACTTCCTCATGGTGCCGGTCTAAATATTTAAACAGATGCATTACTATAGGGGATCAGCTACTTAAGAAAGAAAAAAATCATATTCTTTTTCACTAGGAGATTACCTTCCACATCAAAGAAGGTCTGCTTGTTATGCCTTTGCCTGTGCCATAGAAGAAGCCCAAATCCAAGGATTAGCAAAGAGATGCATCCAAGGCTTGACCCAAAAGCAACTGCGAGTCTGTGACTTTTGGGTCTCCCTGAGAGAGGCATAGCAGCTTCAAGAGCAAGGAAATAAGGTCAGAAGAGATATACAAGAATGTGCAGAAACATTAGAATATAAGCACATGGAAATCATTGAAGACATAACCAATCTAGAATTAGTATGTGAATTGCCCAAAAGTGATTGAAATACTGAAGAATATATAGATTGAAAGTCTAGAATTTTCCTACTTTGTGAACTATTCAAGGTCATGGACATGGGCATCAATGTCATTCCATAGCATTCTTGTCTATACCCCGTTGCACATATAAGAGGGTTTCCTACAATGCTGCAATAAGAGAATAAGATTAGAGAGCAGAAGGCTTTTTGGCACTCTACTTGCTAGTCTGAAAGAGAGGAGAAACCAAAAACAAGGGCTACTTGAATGTCTTGCTTACTTGAATGTCTTAGAAGGAAACCTTGGTACCGGGCTACTCAAGTTATTGAAGGACAAGTCCCTAAAACGAGCAGAACCATAGAATTATTATCTTATTGACGTACAAATTGCTTGGGAAAAGGAAGGGAGTAGAGAAATTTACAAGAAGGTAAGCTGGGTGATGTTGGCCAAGGACTCCGGAATTTCTCCAGTGAGACTGTTATTGTTGAGCCTCCTAAAGCAATATCAAGACACAAATCTAGATTAGCATAAAGCTACACTGGAAACAACTATAAATCTTCAATTTTAGTTCTTACATGTATTGAAGGCTTCTTAAGCGACCTAGGGAAGAGGGGATTTCACCAGTGAAGAAATTATCAGAAAGATCAAGTGTGTGAAGCTTCCAAAGCCTCCCTAGCTCCGCTGGGATTGGCCCTGTTATGTTGTTGTTCTGTAATAAGCTGTAACATAAACATCTCTTAGAACCAGTAACATGAAAAAAGCATACCCACATAAAAATCCAAACAACTGCATTCAACACAAATCTTAATACTTACACAATCTGGAGATTGGTTAAGTTGCCAATGCTTGGAGCAAGACTGCCAGATAAGTTCTGGCTTGGACTCCCCCTGAGATAGTAGCAGGCAGACAGAACAAAACCTCAAAAAAGAATTATCTTGAACTGAATAATTAATAAAGTTAAATGGAGGATTTGAATGTAAATCAAATTGGATTTCCTTCAATGACAAGACTTACAAGCCAATGACCAGACTCTCAGGAGAACAAGTAACCATGGTCCAGCTACAGGGATCAACAGCGTCACCATCCCAATTATCAAGAACACCGTGAGGATCCTCCAAATATGCTTTTATACCCATCAAAGCTTGCACTGAATCAAAAGCACCCAGATGAAGAAACTCCATTTAAATCACTTTTATGTGCTGAAGACCACATCCTTTTGGATGCAAAAACCAATTTTCGTCAAGAAATTTGTGTATTTACCTTCAAAGTTTACTCCTTTTGAAGAAAGCAAGCCATTTGCAGAACTCCAATACCACAAGAATGTAAGAAGCCAGAATGCAGCCTCTCTTTGTCTTCTCATTTGCATAGAACTACAGCTTATGTTTCGGTATACGAAGCTTCGTTCAAACACAAGACTTCGTATAGTTTTCTTCTCCTTAATGTGATAAGCTCTATGATATTACAAGCTAACAACTCACCTTTACCTTTTCACCCCAGGAATCCATTTTTGCTAGATAATCTTCTGCCAAACCCAAGAAAAGCATTCAGTCCTTGTGTAGTGTAAAGAGGGCTAGTATGCCTGTCACTGGGTCAGGAATTGTAAAGAGAGAGAGAGTATACTATTATTTGCCTTCAAAAAGTAACCGAAGTAATCTTTGGGTGATTTCCAAAAGGAAAAAAGAGAAGTAATAGAAATGCCATTGGTGCCTCAATCATGCATTTTCCCATAAAGGAAAATGAGACTTTACATATTTTTTATCCAAGCATTGAAGAAATTACTCAATTCAAAGACTTAATAATAGTTTTGATTCTTTTGCATGATAAAACCAAAATCCTTTTTGGGATAATCAGTCTTTGGTCATGTTATTGCCTAGAGAGGGGCACTCTATATTGTAATCTTCTTGTTGTCCACTTGATTTTAAAGGAGTATTGATGCTTAGAAAAATGAAACTTGTATAAATACACACATCTTGACAAAACAAAGGAGAGAAGTGGGGGATGGGTTTTGCCAGGGACAGTAAAAAGAATCCAACATTCTCTGAGTTTGGCCATTCATTAGAGTCCCAAATGCAATCTTTTATCAAGGAAATCCAGAATGTGAGAATTTCAAGGAAAGGTGCTTGTGAGATTGATGAGGGGTTGGGTACACCCTCCCATGATCAATATCATATAGATCATAGTCCATGGACCATGACCATGATGAGGGGGATCTTTGTTGACTGTTGTCCTTTTTCATGGATTACTATATTTTCGAAAACACTTTCACGTGAGGAGGGAGTCGGATTTGCTTTATTGATTCCATAAACCCACTCTCAGCTAACCGTTTCTCACGCTTCTCTACCTTCGGCGACGGTCATTCCTCTGAAGCTAATCAAAGTAACACTTAAAATGCAAAAGCTGCCATGGCCCCTTTTTTGTTCTTGCCCCACCCCCCTCCCTCTCCTCGCCCTAAATCATGAGAAGGAATATTGCTTAGATTGTGATGCACTGCAGGTGTAGGCGGCACAATTATTTTCATCCTCTTTCATTATCGAGATCTAATATGTTCTAAGAGTCTATGACCAGCAAGTCTGTGCTTGTTACATTAGAAACAAGTTTTATTTTGTATTTTTTTTAATTAGATATCAAGAAAGTGTGTTAGCAATATACATGAAAGTGTCATAAAGAATAGGGATAGTTGCAGAAATCACACTTGTGGTTTGGGCCGTTTGCAAAAAGACACATACTGTTATAAAAGTTACAAGAAGACACATGAGCTTACAAAAGTGTTCTATCATTAAATTTCCATAATGGAATGATAAAAATGTCTAAATGTCCCTCTATATGAATTGAAAAGCATCAATTTTTTATTCATAATTTGTGACTTCCAAAGGCATAAAAATTTGGTGGTAAACCCAACTCCACCTGGTTTCATCTCAATTCGAAGACATCAGAAGATCTAGGGTTTTGTTGCGATGGCGTGTTAGGCTTGTGGTGGGTGCTTAGGGCTTGTGGTGGTTGCGCAACAAGTAGTTGAGTTCGATCGAGGGGCTGGCGGCCGCGCAAATGGGGATCGATGGGGCTGCCTCGAACGCGTAATGACATTAGATATGGTTGATTTACCCGAATTGCACCAACTCAGATCTAGGGTTTTAATCATCCAATGCGATTTGAAACCCTAGATCATAATTTCCGCGGTTAGGGTTCAGTGCGACTTGTTGTGTGATTAATTTGCGCGATGATGGCTGTAGCGGGACTGAACGGTGATGGCATTGGATGGTGATGGTGGCAGCGGGATCAGGTGGGGTTGTTGGCAGTGATGGGATTAGGTGGAGTAATTGGTAACATGGGGATTGGATGAGGCAGATAGTGGCACTAGTTGTGGGTGGCGCAAATGACGTAGGGGTGGTGGAGGCGGGATTGTGAAGGGGCTTACACCGGCGACATATGGTGGTGGAGGCGGGATTGTGAAGGTGGAGCTGGCGGCAGCGTAGGCGCCCAATGTTAGCGGCAACAGACCAGGCGATGGTGGCTAGTGTTAGGTTTTAGTACAATTAAAGAAGAATTTGGGACTTGTTTGGGTGAGATAAAAAGGAAGAGTATTCTAGTCTTTTCAAAGTATAAATTTTTACTAAATGCATTTTTCAAGAGAGTGAAGAGCACGCACAGTTAATTTAGATGACTTGTCTAATAGTTGCAACAAAATAAGCGCTAGAAGGAGGCTTTTGCAACTTTCGTAACAGCAGAGGTCTTTTTGCAAAACCACAAGTGTCATTTCTACAATTATCCCTAAAGAATACAATCCGAATCAGAAGTCGAGTATGATCTTATAGGACAGAGTAAAGACAGAATAAGGGCGGAGACCAAGGCTCTTTAGACAAAACCTGATGAGTGGCAATATTGCGAGTGCGAAGGCACGAAATATAAATGAGTAAAATTAGTAATTTGTTGCTAAGGTCCAGATGTCAAAGTCCAAAGTCAGGGTCCGAAGTACTGGGTGTTTCTCTTTCTATTATCCTCTAGCTTGATAGGACTATAGAGTGAGAAATTGAAAAGTTCAAATGAGCTTTATTTTTTAAAAAAATAAAAATAAAATATCAAGTCCATTATTATAAATAAATGTTAAAGAAGTAATGTCACCAAGCGACATGTGACGCTCCCTGAAAGTGATATCCCATTGAGGAGCCACAAATGCCAATGTCGGTGGACTACCGGATCGCATATTCAGCTAGCATGTCCTACACACAATTTTACTTTGTCTGTCTAGAAAGATTGGCTCACATAGTGTCGGTGTCACCAGATAACTCCTTGATCTAACCATCAATCCAAAGCCATTACTGAGTCTCACAGAGGCATCAAGAGATGCAAAGAACCTGACAACGGTGGGATCGGCTGATGCGGGGACTTACTCCCATCTCTGAATAAGCTGGGAGTCATACACACCATGCCGACAAGAAGCCCCTAATGCCGGTGCATGTAGACTAGTTACGCTGCCACCCTAGCGGAGATAGTGTCCTAGAGAAGTCGTCTATCTCGCAAGTGAATCCTTGTGCTGGAGCACTCTGAGCAAAGTAGTGTATCAAATGAGTCTCTTACCCGACAAGCTGAGGTAGTGTCTCGAAGGGATTGCCTACTCGGCATGCTAAGGTATTGTCCAAGAGGAGTCGCCTACCTAATGGGCCAAGGTAGTGGTTAAGAGGAATTGCTTGTCTGGCAGGAAGGAATCCTCATGCTGGAGCATTAAAAACTGTTTGGTAGAGATAGTGTCTGAGGGGATTCGCTTATCTCGCAGTGAATCCTTGTGTTGTAGCACTCAGAGTGCATCAAAGTAGTGTCCCGAAGAATTCAACTACCCAACGGGCTGAGATAATATCCTGGAGAAGTTGCCTACCTCACGGGAGAGGAATGCTCATTATGGAACATTTAGAGCTCCCTAAGGCAGTGTCTCAGGGAGTCACCTACCTTGAGGGATACACACTCCGAGAAGTGGGTTGAAGCATATTTCACAATGACAGTGAGGTGCACATGGTGTGGTGGATGGATGGACCAACGCCAAGGGCATAGCAGAAATGGCAGAGTGTCGAAGGGCACAACAAATGGGTGGGACAAGTTATGTGTGGTGCTGCGGGCGCGCTCAATGGAAAATGGCACAGGGATATGGCCACTTAGTGTTATGCTTGAGCACATGACATAGCGACAGCGCATCGGGGCGACGGAGGGAAGGAGTGCCGAAGACATTTATAGAAAGAAGGTGGCACTTGGGCGCAGGGGTGTCGTCACGGCCATGGCGCAATGTCAAGGGTGTTTAGGCAATGTCGAGCACTGCGATGATGGATATTGTGTAGGAACACGTGACCTGAAGACGTGCTAGGGCACATTCGAGCGTCATACTGCTTGGGCGCGGGGGGAGATCGAGGTCATAGATTTTTCAAGGAGATGAGAGACTAAGGAAGGAGGAGAGAGAACCCCCAAGAGAGACGAGACCGAGGGGTGAGACAAGGAGACACCAAGGGGCAAGGAAAGGAAGCCTACGAAGAGGGACCTCGGGCCCAATTTCAACTCTTAGAATATTTGGATCTAGGAGACATGACACGTGATTTGGGATTCACGTTCCAAGTTGATTAGAATGGTTGTGTTGAACTTTGACCGTTTGACCGTCGATATTGATTGACATAATCGCGAAAGTAAGACTCAAGAGCGGTCAAACATGTTTATTCAAGATGGGCTAGCAACACACTTGAAGTGAAAGGATTACCGCTCCGTTACATCTTTACGGCCAGCTCAAGAAAGGCAATTTGTTCAGCTTCAGCAAAGCTTCTTTCACCATCAATTTTGCGCACTGATTTTCTTGAGTAAAAGTTGCCTTTCAACTTCGTGAGATCCCATGGCAAAGAAAAGAGTTATATTCTAATCTTTCTATTATACATACAGAAAATAAAATAAAAAAAGGGCCTACATTTATTGCTTTAATTAATCTCTTGGCAAGTGTTGCATCATTCATCAATCTCCTTTGTTACCCATTTGGCAAAAATTAAATAATAAACAAGTAAAAAGAAAGAAAGAAAGAAAGAAACTAGGCTTAAAAGCAGCACATCCATACCATACATAACAGTTTCGAGGAGTGGTTGAATTTGCATGGTCTGCAAGGATTCTGTGATACAAATCTGTATGTTTACCGTTGTACGCATGCGTTGCATTGGAAAATGGGTGCTCAACCTGACCAGTCAATCAATCCGCAGATACCAACATTAGACTTTTGCCTTGTGCTCTTTTCTGGGTTTTGTCAAGTAAAATCATTCAGTAGAGCATGTTCATCGAGTCACGTCTTGCAGACATTAAACAGTGAAAATTGAAATGCAAGCTCCATGAAACCCTTTTTTTTTTTAGAGAGAAAGAGAGAGAGAAATGCAAGCTCCATGTAGTTGTTCAAAATCAGGAAAGACGTGACAAGAAAATAACAAACGGTAAAAGGTTTTTGTAACTTTGATGGCTAATGCCAAGTGGTGAACATAGTCATTTGGTTTTTGTACGCCTGGCTGGGTACACAATGAGGTTACATTAGGTGGCGAAGCCGATTGACATCGGACGTCATGGTCGCATCGGTAAAGACTCTTCGATGGTACGATAAAGATTGTCATTTGATCTTTTTGACTTCAATAATGGTTTGTTATCAGT
Source organism: Escallonia herrerae (assembly GCA_033070095.1). Taxonomy (NCBI): domain Eukaryota; kingdom Viridiplantae; phylum Streptophyta; class Magnoliopsida; order Escalloniales; family Escalloniaceae; genus Escallonia; species Escallonia herrerae. The sequence continues at coordinate 73,056 of JAVXUP010000943.1, read as the reverse complement.
GAGATTAGAATTCTAATCGTATAATTGAAATTTGACTCTCTTCCATTACTTCTTACTAGTTAATGAACATTTTGTAGCTGCACTGATAGGGATGCAATTTTATTTTCTCATCAATCATATAATTTAACATAGTCGACTATATTTTGAATTGAAAAAAAATAATAAAGAGAATGAGTCTCATTGAGATAATGCATATATACAATGATTAAGTATAATAATCGACGTCACTCAGCTATAGAAATGTTTTGAATAAATTAGCTTGTTACTAAAGATGAATAGAATCATATTCACGAAAGCCGTGTCAAGTACGATGTATCTCATTTTTGTGCATTACTATGCTGATAAATTGTATCAATCTGTCTAAAATCACTCTCAAGATAAACCTATATCTGATTTTCACCGACATGCTGATTTTCTAGTCATTTCTATCCTCCTTCAATTTTATGTGTATTAGAATCTAGTGAAGATTTTTGGCATATTCATATCAAGACCGCCTAATACGTGGAGTCTGAGGGTAGATTCACACCCTTTATAGGAAATTCAGCCCAACTATGGTTAAGTTGATAAGATGCATGAAGTCTTGAATGAGATCCGTAAAACTTGTGACTTAGATTCACCGAATATTGTAATTATATAATTTGTCTAAGTAGTTTTATATTTTAGTGAAGTATCTTATATGCGTAATATAAATGTATGTATTGTTTTCTGGCATCCACCTATTAACACTAACAACATGAAAGTGGAGGTTGCAGGTTTACACTACGTTGGGTATCCTATTATTTGTGTTATTTTTATGTTATTTTAAAATGAAAAAACATGTGTCAACTTGTTTGCTTAGCGTTTTCATAATTAAGAACATATAGAAAATGGTACTTAACTAAATAACAGTCTGAAAAAGTATGAAGACACCTCATGTTGTCTTCATACTTTTACATTAAAAATTAATTTGTAATAAGATTCTCTATATTGAATTATGGATACCATAAAACGAAAAATCAATAGTAAAACTCAAATTTAAGGATATACCTCGAGCTTGTAGCGTCAGAAATTTCAGTGGCGAGAGCTGGAGATGTTAATTCGTAATTATAATAAAGCAGTATCTCAACAGAAGAATCAGTTGTGCGCAGCTTAATTACTTACCAAGGGACTAAACTAATACATACGTTTAAACTTATAATTAGAACCATGACCTCTTTAGATGGTTGCACTCATGCCCATGAACTTGGCACATCTTGAAGTAACCAATCAGCTTTCTGGCCATATGCCATTGGTTATCTGGTCATCACAACAAAAGTAAAAATAAAAAGTTATTGGTATCCCATGCCAAAAAAAAAAAAAAAAAAGAAAAGAAAATTGTAACATCTATTGTACAACTTTTGGGATAGTGTCGCAGTCTAAGATAACAGAAAAAAAAAAAATGGGGTTTTTCTGTTTAAGAAGATGAGAAAAAGAAAAGGAAATAATAAAAGCTTAACTATTATTTTGAGGAATCAAGTGATTTTGAGGAATTATCATTAATTAAGCTTTGCTCATTCAATTTCAGTACAAAGAGAAAAAATTGACAAGTCTATACTTTTCTAGTCCTTTATTTAGATAAAACATAAATATTTAATAAGTACCGGTACTAAAACAAAATTATTATTATTTTTATACGTTAAATAGTGATATGCTTTAATTGCTATTCCTTTTCTCTCCGGTTATCATTTCTTGAATTTGTGGCCATAAGTATGACTATCATTGATAATTACAAAGTATATCATGAATAATCTTTAAATTGAATATATACACGCAATCACTAAAAAAAATGCTAAAGAATTTTGACATAATAAACTTGTCAAGGATTTAACACTATATATCAAAAAAAAAAGTTCTTTTTCACATTTCTTATAAAAAGGAAAAAGAAGTTATAAAACATTGTTACACACTTACTAACGCAACACTTAGCACGAAAGACTAAGTTATCTTTGCACATAAAAAAACTTATTGGTATCAGTGAAATGGAACTCGGAAGTTATGCAAAAGACAATATGCATACTTTCATAAGAAAATACGTCCCCGTTTATTTTCTTAAATTCTATTTGTTTGGTAAGTAAGATGAAAACGAAATCCAAAATACCTAAATCGAGAATGTTCCAAGTAATAATAACACTGATGGAGGAGGTTCTAAGTTCTAATGACCCAAAAGCTTTATCTACATCCAAACAAGAGGTGGGTCATGTGAGATTTTGATAGAATCCAATGGAACCCTCATCACCAAACGTACTCTTCATAGCCGAAAGAGAGGGGAATTGACTGATCACGCAAGAAAGGAACAAGGTACTTTGGTATTGGGAAAATGACAAAAATGTCCAAAGATTAGTCCCTGGAGTGGTGGATTGGACACAGCTGGGCATTGTTGTCCCTTCCTCCATGCCATCTCCACAACCCAGAAAAAGGATGGCCATTTAGTGGGTGCAAGGGATGGGACCATTAAGCCCCAACACTAAGATATATAGTCAATCAGATATATGGTCACTAACCCTTTGTCTGTGTTACACAACTTTATTCAAAATTCAGGTGAGAGCTATGTATACATGGCTTGGATCTCCTTCAAAATCAATACAACTACGCGCACACACACAAATATATATATGATCACTTTTTACTGTTGGTAACTTAACTTTGATAGCACGATTCGACCTTCTATTCATCGATGAATAGAACAGAGCATTGTCCATCCTACTATGAAACGGATGTTTGCATGGGCGATTAATCACCACATTCTCCTATGGGAATGGATGTTTACTCCATAATGCAGTGGGTGAAGAATTCACTTAGAACTCAAGAGATCTAGCCACCCACCTTGATAAAGTGGATCATCACGTTGCACTGTTAACTTAACTTTAGTTATCAGCAAAGTTATTTTATCGGCTTCTTATGTACACGTGCATTTCATATTAGCATAAACAAAGCATGCATGATATGGTTATGGACTCTATGAGACACTTAGAACAATTATTATGTTGGAAACACCATTAACAAAGTGTCATTGATAAGGAAACACCATTAATATGTTCTACGTCCAATCAACTTCAACATGATAAACAGAGGTGTGGCCAAATATTTGCTTTCAGTATAATGTGTGAAAGAAGGCAGTGTAGCAACGAATGTTATCACCACTCTAGGAGTGGGGATCGGACCCTCTTTTGCTGGAAAAACGTGGTTGAAGAGTTTTAGAGACAAACGTGTTTGGCAAAACTTTTCAACGCCCAATATTGCCTTAGACAGCGAAAACATTTATAGCCACAAAAAATGCTAATAACAGTAGCTACTGCCACTGATACGTATGATTGGTTCACGAGGTTTGAATTGAACAAGTAGCCACCAATTCCCACTCACTCCCTCCTCTGGTCCTCACTGGTTGTATGCTTTTGGACTGGTCTAAAGGTAAGACAGACAAAATACAGAGCATCCAACCCAAGCTTGTAAGCTCTTGGACCCCATCTTGTCCCTATAATTCACTACCTTCTCTGGACTAGTCCATCCCCTCCGAACGCCCCCCCCCCCCCCCCCCCCAAAACACCCCGTCAAGAAAAGAAAAAAGGAAAGGTAAAAAAAAAAGTTGAACTAGTTATAGACACCCTTACAAATATATGTTGACATGGAAAAGAACCTTTATTCTGAATGGACTTGATGGACTATGGTACCTCATACGATACGTGTCGTTCTTTTTGTATGTTAAAAAACTAACGGCAATAAGCAATACGACTATAATGCATTACACAAAATCTTCGACACGTTAATTGCGCTTTGGACCCAATTGCTTTGTCAAGTTGTTTTGAAATGGTTAAGATTGTCGCCTGTGAATTCTCACTCTTTGCTCTAGATTTCTTTCTACGTTCTCCCTATCAGATATGCCTCAAAAATGTCTCCTATTACATGTTCGTTTTCGCTCTCACTCCTCTCAGTACAAGCTTGTAACCCGGGTCCAACACCTGCCACTGCTACTTGCATGATGCATTACATCTTGAGAAGACCAGAAGAGGCATCTTTTTAGTTTTTCTCTGTTAGTTTCTCCCAAAATTCTTTCCCCTCTGAACAAGTTTATTTTCCTGCTCGATGAACTATTCAACATCAAGATGCGAAGAACTTGTACAGAGATTCCTGTACAGTTTTACCATTTTGGTCCCCCCCATCATTCTGCTTACAGAATTCCACTTTCAGAAGTAGATATGTAGCCAAGAGAATACGCCCCGCGGCAACAGCTACTAATCATCACAAGTTGATGGCAGTTCTGTCACATTTTCCGTAGCAACATGACTTGTTTCTTAGCAACATTCCAAGAATCACAGCAATTGAAAATGTGACCGAGAACCCTCCAAGTAAGATTTCCCAGATAAGAGTGGCTGCAAAGCTTCCTCAGATGCCTTGCCTGTTTTGTCACCCTCATCACGTTTTGCTCTTTGACGAGTCCTTTTCCGTTGCCCCTCCCCCCACTAGAATGGCACCACCACACCAACAGAACCAACCCACCACCTCCTTGCACAAAAGCTGCTGCACCAAAAGTCGGATTTATGCAAACACTGTGGCTGTAGTCACAGGAAGATCCATCAAAATAGAAAATGCATAGAAAGTGAGTAGGTTTGTCACTTTCAGCATCATGAAACGAGCGAAACAACTCCGATTCAGCTCGCACTGGCTTGGTTGAAGGCTCATTCAGGATTTCAGCCAAACCTTACGACACATCTTAAAAGGTTGTTAACTTATAATTTAATATGCACAAAAAGTTCAATCTCAACTCAATAACATCACTCTGTTCGAGTTCGACAAAAGATTAGCTCGATAGACAATCCAAAACTCGGAGTACCCGCAACAAAATACTCAACTCATTAATACCATCTTCCCAAAAGCAAATTTATCAAGTCTAGCTATGTGGATGTACACTGTATTCCAGGTCATGAAAGGGTTTTACATGAGATGCGACTTCCGAGTTCAATTATCAGATATCATTAAATGTTTTGCTAGATGGATCTGAAGATCATAAGCGAAGCGAAAGAATTCGAAGAGATGCTACATGACTTAAAGGGCAGTACGCAACAGCTTACAGCATCGTTCTTTTACAGAAAACCTGAAAATTGTACGTGCAAGCGAGTGAACAAAAAAAGTATTGAGTGAGTTTAAGTTTGAAAGTAAGTAGCTTATCAAATTATAAAGCAAAAGAAACAAAGAGAGACCAAATTTGACATGCCAACAAGTACGTCGGGCAAACAAAAATAGTATCGAGTGAGTTGAAGTAAGTTCAAAAGTAAGTAGCTTATCAGATTATAAAGCAAAAGAAACAAATAAAGACCAAATTGACATGCCAACAAGTACGTCGGGCAAACAATCCTCTTGACAATACTGCGTTAATGAAGGTGTTTCAAAATGACTCAAAGACAAATTGCATTATCAGATATAATCTGCATTATGCGTCTCCAACTGTAATTCCAACCATGAAAAAGCATTCTTGCCTTTGCTTTAAAGCAAGAGAAAGGCACAAAGTTTAGTGTAGTCATATTAGAATGAAATCCTCAAAGCAACCTTTAAGCATCGTAAATGTTCCCAGTCTAATATCCAGAATGGAGTCTAGTAAACATTGCCAACGAATCATTTGGCTAGTCCTCTAGTCCAGGTCTCAGATCCAACACGAATGGAATTAACTAAACAAGCAGCAGTTAAAAGGCAAAAAAAAAAAACAATGTTGGAACAAAGGAAAGAACCAGTAGCAAACCAGATGTAAAGATTTACTTATGATGTGTATATGACATTAGAATTTAAATGCATCTACAATTTGAATTGGCATGACATGTCTAATTAGGCACCAATCACTAGTTGTGCATTATTCGATATGCAATATGCAAGCGACTGTTGTAAACGTAGTCCATGATGCATCAATTCAATGCTTTAATTATTTTAAAAACAGGTTATGAAACAGATTGCAGTTCTCATAACATAATGTATCAGATGTCTAAAGTAATACGCTAGAAGGCCGACCAAAAATAGGAAGAGAATCTGTTTACATTGCAGGAGGTTTATAAATATTTAATTTGCATATTAATACTTCCTGTGTTACACAAATTTTATTCCCTCTGACTTTTTGCAGATTTGTAGGATAGAATGTAGATATCTGAACATTGAATTCAACTCAACTGAAACAGTAATCGCAGATAGGCAAAAAACAATGAGTAGAGTCAATTTTTACATGCTCGAATCCTATTCTACAAATTTTCAAAAAGTCAAAGTGGACTATAAAGAAACAAAGAGAATATAAGAATTCTTCCTCGTACATGAGATATCTAAGCACACATATATAAAAGAGAAGGCATTAGCATTTTAAATTGACATATTTGATATAGGTCATATTTCGTTTCCTGTTACCATCAAATCGTAGGAACTTAATTTACACCAATCAGTCAATTCACCTATATCGAGGCAAACCTACTAAATCAGATGATTTTAATATGACAGCAAGAAAAATCTGGGTATAGTGCCTGTAAAATTCTGACCACCCACCCTAATACTAAGTTGTTCTATAATCTTGACAATGGCATTCGTATATAATAACAACTAGCAACATTGACAGCCAGTTATTGACCTTCTGATCAAGTAAAAAAATATGACATATACACTCGTACTTTGATTTGATCATCAATTGAACGGTAATGCAAACCAGAACAGATATGCGTGCTTCCCACGTTGCAGTACTCAGATCAAAAGCAAGATAAAATTTTTGAGTTAGCTACTAGCCTTCCAACACAACAGATTAAAAAGATTGCTTGCCTCATTGTGGTATCTCAGTGCTATCAAGGTAACTGGTGGAGGCCATTTACAAAAGTGACCTTCTCTGCTTACTTCTTCATCACTTCAGATAAACAGCATATTTTATGAACACATCATAAGCATGAAACAGTTTGCCCTGACTGTCTTCCTTATTTTTTTGGTTTTGACATAAACCCGCAGACATTAAAAGAAGTTTGCGTCTTCTAGAAGGAGATAACATGGCTCCAGCAAATACAAGTCAAGATGGAAACAACTCCATTGTACTGGAAAAAATTGGTTACATTAAGAATGGGAGATGTACAAATAATTGGAATTCAGCTAGTCTGGCTCTCAAGTAGATCATGACATTGAAAGATGTGAAAAATCCTAAAGCAGGTCTCAGCCTAGCACTTCGAGCCTAATAGAGCAATGATGCCCCAGCTATTCTGAAGCTCCAGCTAATCAATGAATTATCATAACTCGATAGATCAAAATTTCTACACGAAAAGATGGACGGGACTAAAAAGAAAAAGAAGAAGGCCACTACGGTAGGCAGTCCCCTTAAGTTTAAGATGCACCATTGCATCCGTAAACAGTCTACTTCGATCAAGTGCCGACGCTACGATTTAGCCCATTACTTAAGCGTTTATACCTTAAATACAAGCTCATCCACTTCATGCTTTTTGCCAATAGCTGTTATGTTTTAGTTGCTTTTACAGCATCACTAATTTTAAATGTACAAGGAATTCAAGTATCGAACAGATACCACACTGCATAAAGTGTTCTTGGGGTTCTAGATAATAGACACCTGACACCTACATGCTTACATTACTATTCTATAGCAAACGGTATAACCTTATTTGCACCAACCACCATGAACTTATACAAACTTCATTCCTTCTTAATAATTTTCCTAAGAAAATCACTCAACCAACCAACAGCTGTTTATCTATCGGTGCCTGTCACAGTATAGACCAACGCATGAAAACTGTCCGACAAAATCTTCTCACCTAGCACAAATACCATAGATTTAAGTCCAGTGAGCCTATGCGCTTGATCTACCATATAGATGTCCAAGAAACACCGATCAAATTGAATGCATGCCTCTTGCCTCTTAGTTATATTCGATTCCAACTCTTTGCTTAGTCACCACAAATCCCCAGAAAACCTTTTCAAGTAATTGTCGACAAGCCCATCCTCTTACAAATTTTCACAGGCCCTAACGAACTTACTTTTGAACATTTTGTACCTCAATATTGCATAAACCAAATATAAGGCTCCTGGCTCCTCTATAATTTACAACGCACCAAATATGCCTGTTGTGCATATAACTGTGTTATATACATATACAAGTAGAAAAAAAAAAATTACTTGTATTTAGGTCATTCATCAAATCTCTTTATTTAAGAGAAGTTATTTTAGCACTACTCTTTCTGCCTATAGGTTTTCGCCTTCACTACATAATTTTGCTAAGGAACTAATCAGCTGACAATTGATGTTTAACTCACGAATGTTCTTTTTTTCTTTTTTTTTGTGGTGCATCAGACGCCATTTAGGCCTGGGTCCTAGGTCTGCCGCTATTTTCTTTGTCGAGCGGTCTAATACCTTCGAGTATTCTCAGTGGTACAAGGCCATAGATTGATCTGTATGGGATATGCTCTGCATCTTCAATTCTTGTCCCTCTGTTTTGCATCAGCTGTGGTGCTGATTCTTTTCCATTTGAATCATAAAGAAGTGCATATAGAGATTAATAATTAAATCCAACAATTTAACATCAACATTCTAAGAAAATCGCTGCTACAGCCCATATCTCTCTCCGTCCGCGCACAAGATTCAAAAGTTAAATTAGAGAAACTAGCACACAACTAATCCGCACTAGACACTGGTAATTTGGCCAAAAACGAAGCACCCATGCTTCATCGTTTGAGAATAAATGGACCGTAGAAAGAAGCTGTCACAAAAACGCAAGAAAACTTTTGAGGTTGACTTGGTAGTGTGACAAGGAGGATGCGGCAGGGGTTCGATCTTTTCGATAGTGCAATTAGAGTTTGAGAGGTTTTAGGTTGACAAATTTCTGTAGGTACAGACGGGGAGAGCAGGTTTTTACAACTTCGTGTAGGATGAGCCACATGTATGAAAGCAATCACCTGCTTCAATAATCTGACCCTATCAAACATCAATTCATTCATCACTTACAATGAAAATGCATAGAAAATGAAAAGGAAAGACCAGATAGAGTATCAACATCTTCTCTTATTTTCAACAGAATAAAGTTAAGTTTCTCCAACAATCAATAAACAAAATTATGAAAGAGAAGATTTTCATACCAAAAATATCACAGATTTGTCCTAACATTTCATCCTCAGTACAGTATGTGAGACACCCCTTTCAGTCCAAAGCAGAGACATCACTGGTAGCGACAGCTTCTCCAGAAGATTTAACGAGGCAAAAGAGGGTCAAGACATCAGCATGGTTACGAATATATCCAGGGCACTTATTAAGGAAATCTTGGGCTTCATTATGCCTTCCAGTCTTGAAATATGCTTCAAAGACACGCAGATACACTGATATGGATGGAAAGTTTCTAACACTAACTGCTTTAAGAAACATACAAGCATCATCAGCAGTTCCAGTCTTTGAGATGTACTCAAGGAAAGGATCCAAGAAAGGAGGGTAACCACTATTTTTCATCAAAACAACGAGGTACAAAGCTTCTTTCAGACCCCCCTGGACAAGCAGCTTGCTGATCAATAGCTTGTATGTACTATGCCACAGAATCAACTTTCTTTCATTGACCATGTCTAAGAGAAGCTTAAACACATCCACTGCTCTGTTCTTGCGGCAATATGCAGTGACCAACATCTCGAAAGCATACCCAGCACATGATGTCCCCTCTTTGTCAACCATTTTCCGGAAACAATCAGAAGCTTCATCGAGATGACCGGCTACACAGTATCCTTCAACTAATGACGCCCATGTTCGGTGATTTTCACTAGAACCAGAAGCTTCTATACTGTTAATAAACTCCCTTACTTCGTCCATTCTCCCATTACTACTAAGCTGAAACGCAATTCTGCACTGAGAAGCACAACTAACTATTAGACCATGTTCCTCCATTGCTTTCAATATCTTATAGCATTCCCCAAATCTCCCAACACTTGTTAGCGACTTCAGAACCGAATCAAGGGTCGAATTTGTCAGCACATTTCCACCCTCCATATAGATCCTTAAAACTCGAGAAAATAAATTCATGTCTATCTCCTCGGCAACCACTATTTTCTTCAAAATAATCGTACAGTCCTGTGCCTCCTGCTTCACTGCACTTCCCATAGCAAACTCATTCAAATCCACCGCATCCTTCAATAGTTTCCTCTTTAAAAAACGGTTCATAACAAGGATATATGTTTCCCGCACCAATTCACACCCCGCACTTCTCATTTCATGCATGACCCTCCAAAACTTCTCGGTACAATCCTCTCTGCACAACACCCTCGCTATAGCATTATACGTCCGCTCATCGTGCTTAAACAGACCACTCTCCTCAATCCACCTAAACAATATCAACGCCTTGTTCGGCTCCAATGCAATATTTTCCAAGACCATCTCAACCAACTCGCCGGTAAACTCAACATTCAGTTCACTTAACTGCTTCTCAACCTCATCCCCCCACACGTCCTGTTGAATCACCTTGCAAATCCTAGAACAAATATTCTCGGTTGAATTAGCCGTCGAACCATTAGCATACAATTCCACCAACTTATTTCTATCTTCCACTTCGAATTTCTCCGAAATCCTAACGCACGTCCCTCTTGCCACCCCATACCCCTTCTTTTTCATGACACCAACCAAATCCCAGAATTCCTTCACAAAGCCATTAACACCCAGCAAACCCAACATGTAATTATACGATTTCGAGCTCAGTATTCGACCATCCACATCAGAAACCCAATCAAACAGCCTCCGGGCAACGCCGGGGGCGGTACTCGAATTCTGCAAGACACTCAAAACCAAATCATGCGTAATGACGACGTTATTGGACTCTAACTCGAGCTTAATCTCGTCGTTACTACTTCCAACTTGAGAGAAAATGTCGGTTAGTGTAATGACCTGATCTGGGTTGTCTTTATTTTCGAGGGCGGGTTCGGACGAGGAGAAAAAACGGAAACTGAGGTCCTGAAATAGGGGTTTTTTGGGCACTTCCGGGGGGATTGGGGGAGTGGTGGGTGTGTGTAGGAGTGAAGAGAAGGAATGGAAAGTGGGTGTTGTAGAGACTACCTGAAGGTGCCGGTGGTGGTGTGGAGATCGAGAAGGGTGGCAGCGGAGGAGGAGTAAGCGCCACTGGTTTCTCATTTCGGCTGGTGATTTTTATGATGGAGGAGGAGCGGCTCTTGGGGGTTTGGTTTCTAGGGTTTTGGATAGGTTCAAAGCTTAATCATGAAATGACCATTGTCCAAAACAGTCTCTGGGATGGCTAATTTGACACATAAACCTGTTGTAGCGACAAAACGAAACGTGATCAAACCATAGACATTTGAAAATGATTTTTAAATTTCGCTGCACGTTCAATTAATTTCGATAAGTAGTGATAGCACATTTGTCGGTTGATGGTTAACATTAAATTTACTTATTCAAAATCAAATTTACTTTGTCCTCTGTTTTCGCATGATTAAAACTAATATAGAATCGTAAATAAATTTCTCGATGAAATTGTTTATAAGCAAGACCTTGTTGTACTTGACCCACAAAATCAACTATTTGGTTTAGCAAGTCTTAATGCTTATATAAGTTTTATTAAATGAATAGGGTATACATTAGTTTGACGGAAACTATACCTACTTGTTTTTTTGAATTTGTACATGTAGAGCAACTAGTTAAATGAAAATTGTAGTATCAATATTTTGTTTAAGGGATAACTCCATTTTACTCCCTTATACTTGGCCCTTTTTTATTTCAGTCTCTCTCCTTCTAAATCCTTGAAACTAGTCTTTGTACTATACATTCGTCATCATTTTAGTCCCTCCGTTTGTTTTCCTGTTAGATTGAGGGTTAGATTCGTCCTTTTTATACTTTTAAGGCAAAAATAGCATATGTCATGCACATGACAGTCTCCAGATCAGTTTCTTGTCCAACCACCACCGTCTCCATCATTGTTACCGTCGTCATTGCTGCATACACATTTCCTTAAACAAACCCACCATGCTATCACTTCTTTTACGCCCATTACCTTTCTCCCCCTACCGCAGGGAGAAGGCCACTGCTACCATTAACCACAACAAGCAATTCTAACGTTATCAGTAGCAAAATATACATCGTAGCCTCAATCATTTCAACCAACTAACCACCATTTTCACACCCACCACAGTCGCGGTCAAAAGAAATGAAAAGGAAAAATCATAATGAATAGATTAAAGAAAGAAATAGAACCCAATTGTTGGGCGCATGATTTGGTGCCTGCCATAAATCATGGAGGTCTTGGTGCCATGGAAATGTGATGATTGGCAGTGCTTGTGGGGTGGCTGCGGATTCGACAGTTCCGTAATCTGAATCTAGTACTTGTAGATCGGCGGCAAAGGTGAGGTTTAAACGGTGGGTGGTTTTATTGGTGGTGGTGGTGGTAGCCGTGGTAGGGACTGATGGTGATTGATCTGGGGAAGAAATGGTGGTCAAGCAGATGGTGTTGTCCGGCGCGGCGATGGAGTAATGGTTGAATCGGTGGCAAAGTGGTGGTGGGCTCGGGGTGATGGCTGTGTGGATAGTATATAGGGGGAAGTAGGGAAGAGAGGGGGAAGGATGGGGGAAGGCAGAAAGGGAAGAGAGAGGTAAAGGCTTTAAAGCTAGAGCACATTTTTTTGAAATTGATCAAAATACCCCCAATTTTATAACAAAAAAGCAAACAGAGGGACTAAATTGATGACGGAACATAGTACAAGGATTAGTTTTAATGATTTAGAAGGAGAGGGACTGAAAAAAAATGGGGCAAAGTACGAGAGAGTAAAATGAAATTAACCCTTTGTTTAATTACTTTGCCTTTGTTGGATCTTAGAATTAAGAATTCAAAGCAATGTCCCATATCTTTATTCCAAAAAATTGAATCACTAGCCGCGCAAGTTCAATTAGTGTTTTTAATTATTTGCTTCATATAAGTTACGTAATTTACATTATCCATGAAGTGTCATTAACGATTTGAAAATGCAACAGGAGGGCTACCTTTCCTAATGTTCTTTTAGACAGGAATTGTTCCTACCCATCAAGTTCAAGTAATTCTGTATTGGAATGGGATAAAACTAAAGTGAGCGAACTTGATCACACCAATATCTAGGCTCCAACGTCGCCGCTAGGGTCTTGAATTTTGACGACTTAAAAAAGTTAAGTAGTCAAAGTGTTTATATTTATATTCAAGCAAATTATTGTTCCACAAAGTCGTATCCATAAAAGTTGTGCATTACTCTCTCACCCCAAGCGAAATGCCCAAACAATATGATTGCCCTCTAAGAAAATGCTACCAATTTAACAAATAATTGCTTGATTACAAATCATACTGTTGATTTTTTAATCATAAGACACGGCATAGTTATTACTCCTTGTGATAAGACTAAAAGCTTTTTTTACCTTTTTTGATTGAAGAGTTACGTATGATCGAGAGCCTCACAAAATAAAATGAGATAATTTTTCTTTTCCTTTGCTCTTTTATGATCAATCTCTTGACTTTGTACTGCTGAAATTTATTGAACGAATCTAAAGAACGAGGAAATTGGAGCAAAATGATTTCATCTTATACTCACGAAGAAGCAAGAACAATAATTCCTTAAACCGCATATCTCATTTCTTGAAAATTTATTGGAACAAATTTAGAACTCCATGAAAGAACTCTTTCTCTTGTTCTCACATCAAGTGACAGTACCAACGATCAGCTCTCCAACAGAAGCAACCAAACATTGTCAAAATCGAAAGAAATGAACTAAAAAAGAAAAATTAACGTAAAATTAAGAAAGAAGTAATCCTAGTTAATGAGATTGCAGAAGGTGGTGAAAAATGGAAGACTCCATGCATGTAACTTCATTTGTTCATCCATGTTGCATTCTTGACAGCATCAACCTACACACAATCATTCCACCTACATTACTGTTGCTATTAAAAATATGCTCCGTGTACGTTGCGGAACCCGAGCCTGGACCGATAACCTGCAAGACAGAAATCGAGTGACCACTAGGTGGGGTTCCCAGTGGAGAACTCTCCGATACTTAAGTCAGAGCGCAGCTACATAATAATAACTCTAAAAAAGCATGAATTGTGTAATTCTCCCATACCTAGGGGGTAGACCCCTTTATATAGTTGTAGGAGAAAACTCCTAGTAGGACTGGGCCGTGAGCCAGATGTGTTAGGATTGCGTTAGGATCCTCGGGAGAGGACACAAAGTTGTGCATGCAAGTTGTTGCATGTGTTAAGTGTTTGACTCGAGGGGTGACCTCTCTTTTGGACGGTGTTCATTTTGTGCAAGTGTGTGTTCTTGAGCTCGAGCCGACCACATCATGCTTGCGTTTTATTTTGTCGCGAACTCTTATCATCAGCTAAGAGTTGACAAAGAAGCCTCGCACTCACGCTTGGCTGGGTTTTGAATTGACAAAGTATGGTGGGGGATGAAGTCCCACATAGTCTTTGTCGTTTCACGGGTTAGAGCTGTTGCTAAACCGTTCGGATAGTACTCGAGCTCTATCCTGTCACCCTTGAGGGTGCTTGTCCCTCGAAAGACCACCCTAGAGGGCTAGTGGAATATAGAGTTCCGATAAGCGCCCTTGAGGGCTGCTGGAGCGCGGAGCTCATGTAAATACCCTCGAGGGTTTGAAGAAACTTAGAGTTCTCGTTGTACGTGCCCTCGGGGGCGAATGGAGCGTAGAGCTCATGCAAATACCCTTGAGGGTTTGATGAAACTTAAGAGTTCTTGTCGTACACAACCACGGGGGCGGATGGAGCTTGGAGCTTATGCAATTACCCTCAAGGGTTTGATGGAACTTAAGAGTTCTCGTCGTACACGCCCTCGGGGGCAGATGGAGCGGGGAACTCATGCAAATACCCTCGAGGGTTTGACAGAACTTAAGAGTTCTCGTCGTACACGTCCTCGGGGGCAGATGAAGCCAAGAACTCATGCAAATACCCTCAAGGGTTTGACAGAACTTAAGAGTTCTCGTCGTACATGCCCTCGGGGGCGGATGAAGCGCCAAGCTCATGAAGATACCCTCGAGGGTTTCGGTTGTAGCAACAAGTACTTGTTGTCACTGCGTTCAAGTAGAAAGCACGGGGCATTGAGCCCGTAATATGGTCGCTGCTATGAAGCCCCCCTGTCTGAGAGGGCACAAGGCATTAGGTCTGTAAGATTGCTGATATCATAAGATATGAAACCACCCGCATTTGAGAAGGCATGGATATAATAAAGATGACTTTTCAGCCTATATGTAGGACCCAGTCCCAAGAAGACCTGTGGGAGCAATATAGAAGACCATAATATGCTTGCTCGACTGGATGAGCATATAAAGCTTGAGGACGCGTATCCATCTGAGCAAGATGCCACTGATGATCAGTAGAGATAAAGGACATGAAGTTTGTTTGAGCAGGATATCACTGAGTGATCAATAAAGTAGTTGCCACAGTTTATCAACATACTGAGAAACAACTAGATTCAGTTTACTGGTTGCATGCTTGAGCTTGCAATTGTACCATGCATAGCTGGCGATGAGTTTTAATCCACCAGATACAGTGGCAACATGTGTGCTTCCATCATTGTTGACCTAGCTTCTCAACAAGCAGCGATGTGAATACGGCATAGATAGAGGCCATTGTATGACCATGAGACGGTATATAATAATGTCGAGACAACAGGATACTGCAGAATAAACCCTAAACGCGACTTCAAGTCGCAGGGTGCTATGAATTTGTTCATTGCTTATGAAGTGGTTTATGTGTCACTGTTGATGCTCGTAGGCATAGTTTAAACCCTTGTAAGAAATAAAAGTACGTGACTGAAAAAACAGCCTTTGAAGCAATAAAACATATAAATATGCAACTATGTTTTTATTATAGAATTAAGAGCGGTGTTCAGACACCGTTAGGGTTTTGTCGGTTAGCCGACATGGGTGTGTTGCATTGCATGTCGCAGGTGAGTTTAATATGTCATAGCAGTTGGATGCCCCGACTTGTGACATGCTTGCGCTAATTGAAGCAATTCGATAATGCCAGACCATAATAAAACGTAAGTCTAATTAATAGAAGTGCACTAAAAGTAGCCTTCGGAAGGCTTGTTAGCGCTAAAAAATGTAGTCACTTAATTTTTAACGACGTGCCAGAAAATACAACATGTGCGCATGCTTTAAAGAATGCGTAGCATGCACGAATTCACGAGAGCGTGTAGGTCTTCTATTCAAATATGCGTTATAAAAAGCTCAACACTTGAAGGATTCATGGCATATATCAAATAAATAAGACTCTGGGGGTCTAAAGTATAAATAGGCACATTTTATACACACAAAGTATAATGCCTTTAACAATTGTGGTCTATGTCTAATAAATAAGACCTTGTGGGTCTTAAGTCTAAATACAAATTTTCCTTAGGTTAAAAGCTTACGGTCCGTTTGGAACCAATTCTTTTAGGATTTGGATTTCAAATTTAGAATTGGATTCGGAATTCAATTCATTTTTTTGTTTTGTTTGGAACAAAGGGAATTTAAATCACGGAATTTCAATTTTGTGTTTGGAGAACAGAGAAAATGTAAAGGTAATAAATCTTTAAACAATTATATCCTTGACTTGCAATGAAAAATAAATTACGGTAAGTGATTTCAAGTGTACTAGTGCCACCACATGCTAGTGGTGGTGATGGCAGCAACACTGCATAGGGTAGCAACATCGACCGTGGAAGTGGTGGGGAGATCAAGCGATGGTAATGATGGTAGTGGTGGTATTGAGGTGTAACGAGGTGTAGTTGGTGGTCGTCAACTGACGCCAATAGTGATGTCGGTGGCAGTAGTGGTGGCGGTGGCGGTAATAGTGGATATAGCGACAGTAGTGATGGTGGTGGTGGAGGCGGCAGTAGTGGTGGCAGTGGTGGTGACGACAGTGGTTGCAGTGGTGATGGTGGTGGTGGCAGTAGTGGTGGCAACGGTGGTGGCATTATTGGTAGCTATGGTGGCTGTTACGGCGACAGTGGTCGTAGTGGTGGCGGCAGTGGTGGCAATGGTGGTGGCAATAGTGGTGGCGACGATGGTAGTTGTGGCAGTACTGGCGGTGGTGGCGACGGCGGTGGTGGCAGTGGTGGTGGTAGTAATGGTGACAGTGGTGGCGGCGACGGTGGTAATTATGGCAGTAGCGGTGATGACGGTGGTAGTTGTGGCATTACTGGTTGTGGTGGCGGTAATGATGGGAGATGTAGTGGCAGCAACAGCGGTAGTTATGGTACTACTGACGGTGTTGGCGGTGACGGTAATAGTGGCGGCGGTGGTGGTTGTAGTGGTGGCTGAGGTGGTGACAGTGGCGGTAGTGTTAGCGGTGGTTATGATGACAGTGACAGTGGTAATGGTGGCGGCGTTGTGGTGGCAACGACAGTGGTGGTGGCGACAGTAATGGTGGTGGCAGTAGTGGTGGCGATAATGTTAGCTGGTTATGGCGACAACGACAATGGCAACGGTGGCAGTGTGGTAGTGGCAGTGGTGGTGGCAACGACGGTGGTAGTGGCGACAGTAATGGTGGTGGCAGTAGTGGTTCTGGTGGTGGGGGTGGTGGCAGTACTGGTGCCTGTGGTGGTAGTAAAAGTGGCATGGCGGTAGCAACAATGAAGATGATGGTGGTTGGTTGTTGGAGAGATCCAGAAAAAGGGTAAAATATGTAAATAATTAGGGGAAAGTAGGGAATGACCCCCTCCACTTTACACGTTGTGCGTTTTGCCCCCCTCCACTTCAAAGTTAAGCACTAAGCCCCCCCACAGTTTAAGAAAATGGGCACGGTTGACGGAAACCGTTAAACTAAACAGCGTGTGGTCAACACATGCGCTGACTAAAGTTTTTTTTTTTAAATGACATTTTTGCCCCTTCTCCTGGCTCTTCAATTTCAATGTCTTCCTCTTCACCTTTTACCACGGCACCACCGGAACGGCGCCGGCGTCAAAGTAACCTTCAACTACCACCGATTACCGTGCCGCCGCAACAGCCCCGGTAAACTCCTGCTCACCCTGGCAGACTCCCCGCCGCAACAGCCCCGGCGTCAAAGTAGCCTTTAGTGACGGAAGCCGGAGCTCCGATCACCATCTCCACCACCGCACACCTGGGTCCCGATATGTCCGCCGCAGACTCCTGCTCGCCACGAATCGACCAACCACGCTACGGCCACCAATCAATTGGTCCACCCACGGCCAACGTCGGAGCAGTCCCTCCACCAAGCACCCACACACGTCGCCGCACAACTACCATTCCTGTCACATGCTGTAGGCCACCAATCGGCCATCCAAAACCATACTGAATCCTAAACCCCAATTGATCATCAACATTAATCAGCACCGCCGATCTATCCGCTCTGCCTTTAACTCCATCAGCGTGGCCGCGCAACCAAACCCAATCTTCAAAACCCCAATAGATCATCAAACCCAATCACCTACACCGGCCACCCACGACTCCCAATCACCATCGCCGGTGACCATGACTCCCAAGCCCCGTCACCAGACACCCAACCGCCACCAATCACAATCACAACCACAACTACGGGGAAGGGGAAATGCAGAGAATGGGATGGGGAAATGAGTGAAGAACAGGTAGAAGAAGGGAACAGGTAGAAGAAGGGCACGGGTTTGGGCATGCTTCCCAAAAAATTGAAGGTTATATGAAAGGATAAAAAGGGTATTTTACAAAGATCTGTTACTGTCAATTAATTGTGCCCATTTTCTTAAACTGTGGGGGGGCTTAGTGCTTAACTTTGAAGTGGAGGGGGGCAAAACGCACAACGTGTAAAGTGGAGGGGGTCATTCCCTACTTTCCCCAAATAATTACTTTTAATTCAAGTAAATGGAAATCCCATAAAATCCGACAATTTTTCATCGAATTTCACACTATAGAAACAAATCCAGTCAAATCCCATGAAATCCAATTCCAATTCTTTTTTTAATGTTCCAAACAAAAAAATTTGAGGATTTGAAATGAAATTCCATCAATTTCATGGTTCCAAACACACTCTTAATACTTTCAACAAAATGTGGCATTACCCAAATTAATGAAACTTTTGGGTCTTGAATATAAATATGATTTTTGCACCGGTTAAAACCTTAATATTTTTAAACAGTGTGGCCTAAGTCGGATAAAGAAGACCCCGTGGGTCTAAAATATAACTATGCCTTTTTATGGAAGGGTGAAAGCAGAAATTTTTTTTTAACAAAGAGGGATTTCACCTGATTTGGATGGAATTTACCCCATCTTTTAAGAGTAAATTACACACGGCACCCCTGAGGTTTGCCCTAATTACACACGGACCCCCCTATTTTTTTTTAATTACACCCCGCTCCCTAAGGTTTGTCATTGTATTACACAAAACCCACTTCCGTTAGGGAACCGTCAAAAAAATTTAGGGCAACACAAAATTATTATGATATACCAAAAGTGCCCTTAGATCTTTCCTTTCTTTCTTCCCATCGGTCTCCAGTTGGGCAGCGCGTGGTACATATTCGCCTGAGCAGGGATCATGTAAACCTGTTGATCAGACCCCATGGTGCTAGTCGGGAAGGCTCCGGTAGCCATCTGACTTCCGGCCTTAAACTCGACGAAATTTACATCGGCATCGGTGCACTCCTATTATCCTATCCAAAAGGGTAATTGCATCCCCTTATCCGATCCAAACAAGAAGTCCTCATTTCCCGGCGGAGCAAATGCCACCGCTGACGGCGAAGGAGGCGACTGAACCGGACCAAAATTTAACGCCTCCATGAACCGCTTCCGGTCCGATCTATCCTCACTCGAACCAAAACTCTGAGCCGGCGAGGGTGGATTCACCGGGAACAAGAACAGCCTCAGCCTAGCCGGCTTGGATGAAGTGCGAAAAAGCCGATCGTACTCGTGCATCATGTGTGCAAGATCATCGTCATTAGTCACCGAAATCAACGCCTTGGGGCTTGTTGGCCTGGAGCTGGGCGAGCTCGGCGAGGCGCTGTTGGAGCGAGGAGGCAAGCTGTGAGTGCTGTGATTGGAGGGCGGCGAACTCAGAGGAGAGGGAGGCGTGCTTCTGCTCAAAGAGGGAGCAGTCGGGAAGGGAAGATGATTAGGAGTGGTCTCTTCCTGCTTATGCCCGGAAGTCTTGATTTTGGGTTTTAGTGTTGATTGTTATTGTGGATTGAAGGATTACGAACGGAAGTGTGTGTGTGTGTGAGAGAGAGAGAGAGAGAGAGAGAGATGTACACCTGATTTGGGGCGTGGGATGGTGGTTGAACGTCAGGGATGGCAAATTAAGTAATATTATTTGTTTATGAGGGGTATTATTGTCTCTTCATTGATTTTATTAACTCTGTTGACGGAAAAATAAAAATGTGTAGTTTAGTGTAATTAAAAAAGATAGGGGGGTTCGTGTGTAATTAGGGCAAACCTCAGGGTGCCGTGTGTAATTTATCCATCTTTTAATCGACAGAAGTGCGTGACTTGCAGAGGCGGCGGCGCAACGTGAGTCGACGGCGAGACGATGCGGCGTATTTGACCGCCGGTAGCGGTAAAACGGCGACGTTCCGGCAGCTAGTCGCGGTGGTGATGGCTCTCGTCGCGGTGGTGGCGATGGAGTCGTTTAGTAATGTTGCAGCTGGTACTGCGGTGCCTCTGTGAGTTTTGCGGTGGCGCTGGTGACCGTCGATGGCGGCGGACGGCGGCCTTAAGTTTTCCATGGTTGCTGTCTGTGGCCTTGAGCAAGATGCAGGGGTGCAATGTCGGCAAAGTGGTGGCGTCGCCGTTGATTACGGTGGCATCGCCGTAGATTGCGGTGGAGCAGATCTGAACAAATGGGTGGTGATGGCAGCGGTGCTTTCCTCGTGGCCACGATGGTGCAGATCGGGGGCTTGACAGCGCTTGGGCGGCGAATGTCGACGGCTTTTACATGCACTTGGGCGGCGATGGCGCTTCAGATGGTGGCGGCGCTAGGGTTCTGGCCCATGACCGGCGGCGGCGCTTGGCTTCTTTGTCTTTGTTTCCTCTTTCTTTTTGTTGTATCTGCTTCGGCCTCTTCACGGCGGTTGCCGACGGTTTATAGTGCCCGCGGCCTCGCTGTGTTTTCCTGTGATGTTGGTTCCAGTAGCTCCGCGGTAGCGGCGCGTCGTCAGAGAGTTGTGGTGTTACCAAAGTTGTTGTGAATACTAATCGGCAGTGTATCGATGGGATGGAGGTGGCTGCACTGATGGCTTGTGCCCTGACGGCACGACACTACCCTATTGTTGCGCGGTTGTGACATTGCCCGAGTCCCATGACCGGAGGTTTGTTGTCGGCATTACAGCAGATTGCAGTGAGACAGTTTGACGATGGTAAGGCCGTCGGTGGCTTGGCTGCCGGCGGCAGCTTGTTCTGGTTCTACAGTTTTTTTTTTCTTTGATTGCGACGACAATATGACACTTGCGACGGCAGCAAATTGTTGTCGGCGTTACCGCAAATTGCGGTGAGACCGTTTGACGACGGTAGTACCGTCGATCCATCGGTGATGACTCTGGTGGTGTGATGGTTGATCGGGCGCGGGGCTGCCCACGTAGGTACTGTTGACGGCGGTGGTGCCGCTGTACTTTAGGGTTTTGCCCATGGCTACAGAACAGCGTTCTAGTGCCTGGATGGTTGAATTTTGAGACCTTTGGCGGTGGCAACGGTTCCGATGTGTTGCCACCGTTGCTTGCAAAACGAGGTTTTGAATTTTCTTGAGGTCAATTGGCTAGGCTGACGGGTCTCACGAATGGCGTCAATTTGTTGCTGCTAAAAATATATTCCGCGTACGTTGCGGATGCCTTATTCGCTGTTCTCGTATAAAATGTAGAGTATATCTTCCCCCACGGTTTTTTAGTAACCCCAAGGAAAACCTTTCTTAAAAGCTTGCCTTAACATGATTCATATGTGCCTCCAACAAACCAGTGCTTCAAGGCTTTTAAACCCTGCAGTGAGTTCACGCAAATGTCAAAGAATGAAAAATTAACTCCACACACCTCTATAAATGTGTGAGTTTCGGAGCTGCAGCAGAAAGAGGGTGGATGCTCACATCTCATCAGAGATGCTTTTAGGACTAGTATGATCAGTCTCCACTAATTACATACACACTTGCAGTGTTAAAAGTTCTAACGACCTTGTAGCTGGATATATGTCACAGGGTAATTACCTATAACAATCTGGCTCACACGGTTTGGAAAGGACTACCGAAGGAACTTGACGATTAGCTAGAAAGTGGGTAAAGATTGATTCGATAGAAATTGATTGCAATTAGCAAAACATTTGAGACAGAAAATGAGATTTTTTAAAACCAACCTGCTTTCTGAGAAGAGAGATTGTAAGCACCCAGGCTTCAAGATTAAGGAACAAAGCCCAAGCTAGATGGTTCCTCGATCAATCAATTAGAGAATCTTTCACAACATTACATGTGTACATCTCATGCCTGTCATTAATAGATGACAGTGAGATCAAACCACCAATTGTGAAACCAATGACACTGGTTTGAGCAACGGAATCTGGTATGGCACAAAGTTCTGGGTTACCATACGTGTTGATGTTTTGTCAACTACATCATTTGGTAGCACCATTTTTGGGGTATATTAGTTAGTGCATGTCAGCGAATGCTCATGCAATCAACAGACGACCCAGAGTTTGATAACAGGTTAAGTATGTGATACCATCCCTCTTAACAGAGTTGAATCAAATTAAGCATCCAGTTTTGGGGTATCAGCAACTTTCCTTTAAGCGTTTACTTTCAACTGCTGAATATGCTTGAACATAGTTTTTGAAAATAGGCCTTTCACCGAGGCAATGTCCCAAAAGATAGCCAAAATGTTGTTGTCACCAGCATAAGAAGCGTTGAAACTTCTGTATATCTTGATAGTTATTATCAACCTCATGTGATACATCTCATCTAACAAATCTGAAGCAGCAGCTTCCTTTCCTGCTTTCAGGTAAGCATATGCAAGACTAGTGTATACTACACAATCTCCCGATATTCCCCTCATTTGCATAGTACCGAATATTCTTTGAGCGTAATCAACCTTCTCTCTTCTAGAGAACCTCCGTATTAGAGCTCTGTACACTGAGATATCGACGCAAAGACCCCTCTGCACAAATTCGTCTGGCAATTTCAGCACTGCTTCTTCATTGCCTTGGCCACAGTAACCATCAACAATCCACGAATATGTGCAATAAGACGGACAACATCCTGCATCAAGCATGTCAAACAAAAGTTCTTTTGCACTCTCCATCTCCCTTGCCTTGCAGAACCCATGAACAACGCCTTGTAAGTAAACTGGTCAGGTTTCAATCCAGCATCCAACATCTTACTTCTGACTTTCAATCCAGACCTCATATCTCCTATTTTACAGTGAGCATTGATCAAAGTGTTGCATGTAATATTGTCAGGATCAATTTTCTTCTCACCCATCTCATTCAACAGCTTATTTGCATCCTTTAACCTACTTTCTTCACACAACTTTCGGAGTATTGAATTATAAGTAACAACCCCAGGAATTAGCCCTTTATGCTCCATTTCCTTGCGCAACCGTAAAGCTTCATCAAGTTCATTCACTCTGCAATACCCATCAATCAGAGTAGTGTACGTCACGTGATTTTGAATTGCACCCTTAATTTCCTTAAAAACCTTAAAGCTTCTCTCATTCTACCTTATTTGCAATACCCATATATCAAAGAATCAAACGTTACAATATCAGGACACACTCCTCCTCTTTCCATCCTATCCTGAACACACAAAGCTTCATAATGCATACCCTTCTTGCAGTACAACGATATCAACGTATTATAGGTGAAAAGATCTGGAAAAATCCCTTTTAGTTCCATCTCCCCCAACAGTTCTTCAGCCTTCTCCACATCTCCAGACTTACAACAAGCAAGAATTAAAACATTAAACACGTAAATATTCGAATCAACCCCAGCTTTAATCATACTCTTGTACGCTTTCCAGGCCATATCGGTCAACCTTTCCTTAACCAATGAATTCAAAAGCACAGTGCAAGCATGCAAATGAGGCCTAAAGCCTTTAGCCCTCATGTGCTCAAACACCTGAATTGCGTCTTGGGTCATCTTCAAATTCCCATAAATTATCAATAACCAGCTCAAAACGTGGGCATTCACATCGGGTTCATCATGGGTACTTACAAGTGCACTCAAAACAGAATGTGATGATAAAAAGTCTCTCAGCGCAATTTTCTCAAGCATGTTCTGCGCAGCTTTGAAGTGGCCTTGCTTTGTGAGGATGTGAATCATGGTCCACAAAGACTGTAGCGAGTGCTTGTAATTTTGGATTGACCCGACCCACTTGAATAATGAACAAGATATTGAAGGGTTGCATAGTGAGAGGTCAAGTAGTACCTGAGTGATGGTTGTTGAAGTGACGCTATACCCGATTTCCGGCTTTAGAAGCTTGTCCCAGTGACCCTTTACGGCAATTGCGTATACAGATTTTACCAGTTGGGTTTCGTTTCTTACACAAATTAACTTTGCCATAAAAGGAGGAGAAGGAAGTAGTTCCGCCTGAACGAATTAAATTTGCACTATTCACATAAGCTTCAGACTTCATGTAAGATTGTTCTTAATCTAAATTGTACACGAGTGAAAAGGAGTGAAAAGCATTAACATTTTATTTTAGCTAACTTATTTATTTAGTTATTGGTGTAGGTAGCATTAACATTTTAGGTAACATCTATTTTGATACTTTGTTATTCATACAATTAGTTTTTTCTCTTGAATCAAAACAAAAAATACATGAAGAAGAAGCTTGACCACTATAAAGGATCCAGACTCATATTAAACGAGCCATGACAAGGATCATTAATCTCCTTAACATTATCTATAACGTGTGCTCAGCAATCACCATAATCCAATATCATTCAAAAAATTTCAATGCATTTTGCTCTCATTTCAAGTTTCTGTTCACATTTAAACAAGGAGTAACCAAAGGATTGATATAAATTCATACTCTTTTATGTATGTTCAATATTGTTTTGTTATTAAAAGAGACATCGGTGATACTTTCGAATTTTTCAGTAATAAAAAAGTGTGAATTCAACATAAATAAGGGCATATTCTTACATCCCTTGAGGACAATGGTTAGTATCATTCGTGTGTACGGGAACTATCTATATGTCTTTGGACCAAATGATATAAATGGAGGTAAGGATTTAAAAATGACTCACTTGCCCTTTTATTTTCCTTGAATTTTCTTTTCAGAATGTCACTTCCTTTTCTTTCTTTCTAACATAACCCAACGCTAGGCCTCACTTCTATTGGTCTTTCCTCATCAAGTCTAAGACCACCACTTACAACGGTCACAACACCATGTCATCACTAATTGCACATTGACCCGATTTTTATTTTCCTATATTGTAATTAAAGACCTTTAAAAGATAAAGTTTATGCAAAATCTCTCCAGATAACATAGATCACACTTATAAATTCTGGATTTCGATCCTAGAACTTGCTAGAGATCCAAATTGTCTGCACTTTCAATTATTTAGTGGTCACATCTTCGGACAAAACAACAGTAAGAACACCATTTTTACTTGAGCCTTTATTTAGTCCACCTTCACATTCTCGATAATTCAATCTCTCGAGAAAACCTCATCCCTCCTCTCTCAACTGCCCTTGTGGGTTGGCTTTAAAACCCACATGCCCGCATTTTCAACATCAACATTCTATGTTATAGCAAGGAGGGCACAAAAGTGCAAATAGAAGATAGATATACTATAAAGGTCGAAGTCGGAGAGAGGAATCCCATAGAAATGATAGTGTTTAGCACGTGCTCTCGATCTGCCCCTTCAACTCTATTCCCAACCTATTATGGTCGCATACAAGGGCCCACCTGGGGTCCCGTTTTATACGACATGTCACATATTCAACGATCAATTTTTCAACGCTCACAAGCCGGTCAAAGCGACACATATTCAAGTCACGTGAATTGCTCGTGAAGCAACCTCGGTGTGCCTTCTCCCTTAGGGGGGTCGGCCACCTTAGGGGCTCGGCCACCTAAGGGGGTTGGCCACTCTAGGGGGGTCAGCCACCTACCTTCACGACCGACGATCGTCGCTCGCTGCAGCACTCTGTCGCAGCGACGACCGTCGCTTGCCGCCGCGCGCCGTCCATGCAATGTTAGCTGTCGCCCACGTGCCTACTCAACGGTGCCCATCACCCGCACCCGCGCGCCATCACCTCACTCACCCCGCTGCGCCCATGCACCGCTCCGCTGATACAGCCATTCTCTCATGCTCTCTGTCACAATCATGTTACATGTCCCTCGGGCATCACACTCATTCACCACACCATGCACCCCCGCCATGGACGTAGAACATGCTTTGACTCACTCTCCGGAATGTGTAGCATCCCGCAGGGATAGGCGACTCCTCCACGACACTATCTCCGCTAGGGAGCTTTTCAACTCCCCTTCCGCCAGGTAGACGACTCCTCTGGAATGCTACCTTGACGCGCTCTGAGTGCTCCGGTACAAGGACTCACCCACAGGGATAAGTGACTCCTCCGGGACACTATCTCAACCAGGAAGCTTCCAACTCCCCTTCCGCCAGGTAGACGGCTCCTTCGGGTTGCTACCTCGGCTGGCCAGGTAGACGGCTTCTCCGGGATGCTACCTTGGCCTGCAGAATAGGCGACTCATCCGGAACACTATCTCTGCCAAGGAGCTTTTCAACTCCCTTTCTGCCAGGTAGACGGCTCCTCCGGGATGCTACCTCGGCCTGTCGGGTAGACGGATCTTCCGGGATGCTACCTTAGAGCGCTCCGGTACAAGGACTCACCCGTGGGATAGGGGACTTTTCTGGGACACTATCTCTGCCAGGGTGTCTTCTCGACTGGCCTACTTGCTCCGACACTGGGGGCTTACGTTGGCACCCCTATGGACTATGACCCCCAAGTCACTCCAAGACAGGAGCATGTCTTCAGAGGGCATCGCGTCTAGTCCGTCTGGCAGTTGGGCGTTGGGTCTTCCCCACCGCTGCCAGGCCTGTGGGACTCTATAAGGGCTTGGATTGATGGCTAGATCAAGAGGGTTCTCTAGTCACACTGACGCTGTGGGAGCCAGTCTTTCTAGACAGACAAAGCGATGTTGTGTGGGCAGGCTAGGTGAATATGCGATTCTACAGTCCGTGGAGCACCGGCAACTGTGGACCCCTCGGTAACGTGTCACTCCCAAGGAATGCCACATGTCACGTGATGACATCATCATCTCAACCTCTATAAATAGGGGTCTTGAGAATTCATTTGGACATATTTATTTCATTTGACAATTTTAATTTTTCTCTCTAAAACATATTCTCTCTGGAATTCTAGAGAGAAATATAGTTGGACCTCTGACATCGGACCCCTGACGCTGACTGTGACTGTCGTCATATATTCATCATGCGCCGCTGCCCTCCCAGTACTGCCACCCTCAGGTTCTATCTGGGAAGCTCTTGGTCTCTACCCTTGCTGTGTCCCACATCAGCACGCTTGGCATCTAACTCGGACTGCATTCCTTGTGGCACCTCCACGTCGACTGCGAACCCACTTTCCTTGGCATCAAACTCCAACACCACCACCACGGCACCACCTGAACACCACTAACCACCACCATTATATAGATTTGCAAAGTGCACACACACACACACATAAATCTACACCACACACAAAAATGCATGCACACATACTCTTAGATCTACACACACAAACATTGACGGAGGTGGGTTGAATGCTTTCTAGTAAATCTCCGGGTTTTATGGCATCATAACCAAAACTTATTTAAATCATGAAGAATTTTGTAAGAAAATGAGTTTATATGAATTTCAGCCTCCATTCGAGAGAGAGGGGGAGACTGTCCCAATTTGTGATGGAGACCATGACATAATTATGTGATTTGTTGGAGATGGCAAGTCTAACATGGCGGTGGAACCCATTCCACTGCATTGCCTGGCTATGGTGGTGCTACTAAGGGAGGGGATGGGGTGTGCAACGATGGTGGCAGCTCTCTTTTCGCATGGTGGGGGTTGGGGGATGTATGGCAGTATGAGTGGAGAGAGCTATGGGTGCGTTGAATGTTGAATGGGTAAAGTACAAAGGACTATATTGGCATAAAAAAACTTTTAGAATACAAATGGTGTTATACAAGAAAAGTATATTTGTGATGAATTTTGTAGATTCATGATTAATGGCATCAAAAAACTTATAGAATGTAAACGATGTTTTAAAAAAAGGTATATCTGTTATGAGTTTTTGAGATTCAATATGGAGAATTTTAGAAGTTTATGGTGTTGGCTAATATTTCCCCCTAACCTTAAGGAATTTAGGATATTTTAAAGGAAATGACGACCCCCCATGTAACTTAGATTTGCGGTTCGACCCCTAAGTTATTAATTTTGAAAATTAACCCCCTCAATTATCAACAAATTACAACCCTGATAAAATTTGCCGTGAATTCCAAAAATGCCATCAACTATCATTACAATGCCAAACTTATCATGTAAAGAGGAAAAAAAACTAAGAGATCAAGGTTAGAACAACACCCACCCCCCCATCGTTCCCCCCCAACCGCTACCTAAATTGACCACTATCAGCCCTTCACCTTAGCCACCACCGTATTAGTCGCCATTAAGCAAACGCCGCCCAACTTTCCTACCCTCGTCACCCCGTCGCAGCCATCACTGACTATAAAGGCCGAAGTGGGAAAGAGGAAAATGAGTTCATATGAATTTCAACCTCTAATTAAGAGAGAAAGAGAAAGAGAGAGAGAGAGAGAGAGAGAGAGAGAGAGAGAGAGAGATTGTCCAGATTTGAGATGGAGACCATGATGCCATGATGTGGTTTGTTGGTGACAGCAAGCCTAACATGGCAGTGTCACACATTCCACTGTATTGCCTGGCGGTGGTGGTGCTAGTGGGGGAGGGAAGATAGGGGTGCAACAATGGTAGCGACACCCTTTCTGCATGGTGGCAGTGTCACGCATTCCACTGTATTGCCTGGCGGTGGTGGTGCTAGTGGGGGAGGGAAGATATGGGTGCAACAATGGTAGCGAGACCCTTTCTACATTGTGGGCGTGTTGAAAGTTGAATGGGTAAAGTATAAAGAACTATACTGGCATAAAAAGAACTTATAGAATACATATGGTGTTATACAAGAAAAGTATATATGTGATGAATTTTGTAGATTCATGATAGATGGCATCAAAAAACTTATAGAATGCAAGAGATTTTGTAAAAAAAAAAAGTGTATGTATGTAATGAATTTTTAAGATTAAGGACCGATATTTAGATTTTTAGAAGTTAATGGCGTTGACTGATATTTCATCATAACCTTAAGGAGTTTAAGATATTTTTAGGGGAAATGACAAATGACCCCCTATGTATTTTAAATTTGCAGGTCGACCCCATTAGGTATTAATTTTGAAAAAATTGACCCCCTCAACTATCAGCAAACTACAACCCTGATAAATTTGGCTGTGAAATTCCAAAAATGCCATCAACTCTCACTAAAATGCCAAAGTTATCTTGCAAAGAGAAAAGAAAAAAAACCTAAAAATTTAAGGTTAGAACCAGCCCTTTTTCCCTCCCCCTACCACCGCATGAATCGACCATTATCTGCCCTTCACCTATATCTTCACCTCATCCACCACCGCACTCGTCGCCATTAGGCAAATGCCACCCACCTTTCCTACCCCTCGCCACCCTGCTGAAGTCATCACTAACCGAGGACCCACTCACCCTGCCGCCTCTATGAAACATCACCGCTGGCCCATTCAAACCCACCTTTACAAACATCAACAACCTACCACAAAAAAAAACTCAATCTATCTATTGTTGGTGATGGGCGATGGCTTGGTGGTCCCGCAAGTAAGCAAGTAAATGTTTGTTGGGGTCGAATCGCTAGCGACAATGTAGGTTATTGGGGTAGGCTTGTTAGCGGTGATGACAGTGTTTTGGGGTTGATTAGGTCTATTCATGGTGATGAACATTGGACAATGGGTTGGTGGTGTGCAGGTAGTGGCTCGACAGAGTGGTTGGTGTTTGCAAGCAAGCAGGGTAATTGACGATGCAGGTCTTTAGTGGTTGGGTTAGTAGTTGGTGGTGGTACAAATGGATTTTATGGCGGCGGTTCAAGTAATGTGGGTATGATAGCGGCGACGGTGGTTGTTCTTGAGTTGGGATAGTCATGGGTGTGGTGGTGCTTGAGTTGATGACGAAGGATTAAGGAAGAGAAGGTAAAGGAATTATAAATATGAGGGATATTTGTGTCTTTTTTACAGGCTAATTTTGTCTAAAATCAACTAATTGTCCTCAATTGCACCAAATTAATAAATAAGGATTAATTATTAGAATTAACATTCGAAAGAGTTGACCCGCAAATCCAAAATACATGAAGGCTCATTTGTCATTTCCCCCATTTTTTTTGTGAAAAACAAAAGAAAGTGCAACTTTAGTTTCATTCTAAACGTAAAGAATAAATGCTCAACAAAACCCTTATATGCAGTGTGAAGAATAAAGACAGAACCAGAAAGAATCGGGCCGCTCTAACGCCACCCGCGTTTCTATTGCACACGCACAGTGGCAAAGCCAGAACCTCTGCACGAGGTGGGCAATTGACAAAGGAGGGCAAAAAATTCTTAGGCCTAATCATTTGACAAAATATTAACCAACAAATAAACAACTTAAATGAGCATGGATTAAAAGGACATGAGTGAATTAATCACAATTTCATGAATATCCGATTCATACACTCAATTTCGACCCTTGGTAAGTATAAAGATAACCAAAAAAATTGTGTGCCAATTTAATTTTAAAAGCCTCTACCGAACAAGATAGTTATATTAAGAGAGTAAAGATTGAGACGAATACAAATATACAAATTAGAGTTTTGTTCGTTACAACAAAATATAATAAAAAAAATTATTTATTTAGGATGTTTATTTGAGTGCAGTTCTTTTTATGCGTTTTTTACCGGAAGTTCCTAATTTAAGTATAATTAATAAAAATATCATACTTTTTTAGGCATTTTAGCAAAAATCACATGTTACGGATATTCTTCCAATAAAATGTCTTTTTTTTTTCTGTTCATAGTGTTATTATTAAAACACACGGAGCTCTTTCCAAAACATAGTAACAGTTTATTATGATCAATGGTTCAAACTATTTTTTCAGCATTTAAATTCATTCCTTAACTCAACCCTCCAACCCTAAAATACCAAATACAATCAGACGCCACTTTTTCATCTACTGAACTTCTCGTCTTCCCCCCGCCCCCCCTTTCCATCTACTGTACTCTCTCTCTCTCCCCCACACCCAACTGCCCCCTTTCCCCTTTCCATCTACTGTACTTCTCATCTTCCTTCCACCTGCCCTGCCTAAAGTTTTTCTTCCCAAACTCTTCCACCTTGCCTATGTCGGCGGCAACGGCACCATTGCCGGTGTAGTCTAAACGACGGAGAAGAAGGCAGCAGGTGGCCACGTGCCCCCCGCTTCCTCCGCTACTGCGGCACGCACACAGAGAGATGGGAGCGGAGGGTTCGCAAAATAAGCTGAAGCTTAAAGGTAAACCTGATAGATTCAAGAAAGAAGACAAGAAGAAGTTGAAAAAAGAAAAGAAGATGATAGACGAACACATTGAGACGAAAATTGTCAATCTTTCTGACACTGGTATATTTACTTCAACTCATTCTTTTCCTTCTACCCTTTTGACGGCCAGTCGCTATTCTAGTCTTTATTGTACATTTTGTATTCAGACGTTTCTTCAAACATCTGGTGCATGTGTTTCTAATTGCATGTATGGTGCATATATTGGTAGTAGATAAAGAGCTTGAAGTAATATGATATTCTTTATCCAAGATTGGTCATGTTTCTATCTTATCTAAGTTAGTTTCTTATCTATCTCTTACACCTGTGCTTTGTAATTTTTGATATCAACGAATTAACAAAGAGCCCTTTTAAAGTTTTGTGTCTTCCTTTTCTATTGATCTTTGATGTTATATTTATTTATGTCATGTGTAATATGTAATATGTTTCTAGAATTAGTATATTCGTGGCATAAAAGATATGCTATAGGGAGTATATTACTCAAGGACAGGTTTTGAATGTGCTGTGGTATTTATCCAATTTAACTATACTGTGATATTTTATCTGTTTTGTCTCATGTTTTGGTGATTAATCAGGATGTATTAACCACATGTATCAGAGGCTGAGGCAGGCCCAGATGAAAAATGTTTACAAAGTACAAAATGACAATTATTGGATTTGAAGGAGGAATGAACCCTTAGTATAGAAGACATGATATAGTCACGGGCTTACCAAATATATGGCGAGCCATAGGTGTGGCGCAAGTGATCATTTTGGTTGAACATTCCAAAAGCATCCTTGTGCCCCTCTTATAGACTCACTAATGAAATATTTGCAGTTCTGGGTGTGCCATGCCAGGCCACTATGATTGTATGAAATTTGTGTTTTTGAAAGTGTATTTGATTTGTATAGAGTTAAGCAGTTTAAACCCTATCATTAGTGTCATGCTGTATGAAATTTGGTTAAACATAAGGAATGGACCTTGTACCTTCTAAGAAAGCAACATAAGTTAAATGCATAAACAATCACATTAAGAGTCCTGGACAGTTGACTCAGGCCATTCTAACTGCACGGCATATCGTGGAAGTTTTAAGATGAACTGCATCATAATTTTCATATACTTAATTGATATTTGTTGGTGTAATTCTTTTTTTGATTATTTCACTCTAATGATTAAGGATTGTAATACCCCCTTTTTATTCCCAGACAAAAACTTGTATAAGCTGAAAAAGGAAAAGAGTTCTTCAAGAAAGAAGGGAAGAACCAGGGATAGTTATGGTACCGAGCAAGTTAGTCAGTTCATCATTGAAGGTGAAACCAATTTTAAGGCACTTTATTTGTAGTATATATTCTTGTGTTGGGTTTACCTTTTCATGTGAGTTGGATGTTGTGGCTTTCTGCGGATAAGTCAGATGGAGAAAAGAAAAAGAAGAAAATCTTGAGGAATAAGAACATGAAAAATGACAAGATAATTGAAGTAGGAATGGGAGATGACCTTGATGAACAAAATGATGCAAATGAAGCAGAAGGAAAAGAAAGCAGCAAATCAAGGAAAAAGAAAAGAAAAGGTGAGGAGATAAAGAAAGCTACGACTAACAATGTTGATGAGCTCGAGAATGAGATTGAAGATGGCTCCTACCAACAGAACGGTATTCACTTTGAAACTTGGACGAGGCAGAAACCGACCTAGCTCCTCATAAATAGATCTATTCCTTTCCCTTTCTTATATTACTATCTTGCTTTCTCCGTTGGTTCAAGAGTTCATTGGGCATGCTGAATCCTAAAAAAGATCACTTAGCTGTTTTCCCTGTTCCTAGAGCCAAGAATTGACTGTGTCCAAGTTTCAGAGAAATTACATCTTTGACTGGGTCATCTAACAAAAAATATTCTTTGAGCCGGCTTGGCACCAAAAGAAGCTATCAATGTGGATGTTACATTGTTTTTGTGCGTGCTATGTAACTAACAGAGATGATTTATTCTAGCTTCTTATCATCTACAAATGTTGCTTGCAAACTGCAACTCTCTTTCAGGAAACTAACTAAAACTTACTGTTAATGGAACAACTCAAACTTCCGTTATCGTGTCGTTTTTTCATTCCTGTTGCTTTTAAATTGGCAAGGCAAATTTTTCTATCCGGTTATTAGTTTTAGATGAATCTGACCTGATGATAGAACTATCCTTCGTGTATGTCGGAGTAAATAACTTTCTCGTTGTACCATTTTCTTTTCCAGCAGATAACGGCGTTTTATATTTCCTAAAAGTTAGAAGCTGTTTTAATCATGTGAAGGTTTTCCTCACTATTAGAGGCATACTTGCTATGGTACTGGATTTTAAAATTGCTATTCACTTCCTTTGTAAATTTTATCTCTGTAACCGTTCGTGCCTTGACTTATGAAAAAAAAACTTTGTATATTCATGTATACTCGTTTATTTCGGTTCAAGAGGGTAATTTTGACAGAATTATATGCTGTTTCCTGTATTAGGAGATATATTAGCCTCTTCAATCTTAGTCAAGGTGTTAAGTTGGTGTATTTTTGTTATGCTATTCAAGTATGGGTCATGCTTTTGCTTCACTAGTGTTCAAAAGTAAAGCAGATCTATTTTCTCACCAGGTGATAAAAATGTGGAGGTTATCCGATCTACAAGTCAAGGATCCAAAGGACAATTCGGAGCTGATGGTGAAACAAACGTCAATACCCATAAAAAAACATTAGTCTTCTTGTAGAAACATTATCAATTATTTTGTATTAAATACTACCTATGATATGTGATAGGTATCATGTGGACTATATGGTCTTGCAGGTAAGTCAAAGAAAGCTCGTAAAATGAAGAAAGAGCTTGTAATATCACGGAATAATGAAGGATCAGTGGAAAAAGGAGGAGGCTTAGAAGAAGATGAAGTTTATCAGATATCTTCAGGGGACGAGGACTGCTCTAGAGGAATGAAAAGTATGATTTTTGGTTCAATATGGCTTTATCTGTCTTGGTTAAATGCATTATAAGGCCAAGAACTCTTTGAAACTATAACCATTTGTTCCTAACCTACTTTGGTCTCACCCAAGGGCCCACCAGGGGTCTCGTTTTGCGCGACACGTCACATATTCAACGGTCATCTTTTCAAAGCTCCCAAGCCGGTCAAAGTGACCATGCTCAAGACACGTGCACTTCCCCTTTGTGAAACAACTTTGGCGTGCCTTCCCTTTAGAGGGGTGGGCCACCTTCCCCTTAGGGGGGTTGGCCACCTTAGGGGGGTCGGCCACCTTCCCCTTCGAGGGGTCGACCCCATTCCTTCACTTCTCTTCAAGAGACCATGCATCGTTCGCGACGCTCGTCGCCTATCGCCCGTCGCCCGGGCTCGCCATCACCGTGACCCCCGGCGCCCGCACGCCGACTTCACAACTCTCATTGCTCGGGCATAGTCACCGAGACCCCTGTCGCCCGAGCGCCGTCTCTGCAACACCCGTTGCCGTCACCTGGACGCCGCCTCCGTGACCCCTGCCCGCTATCACCATACACACTCCGCCGCTCCCATGCGCCGCGCCGCTAATACAATCGTGCCCCTAGGCTCTTTGTCACAATGTCGTGCCCTGACATCAAACACACTTCATCTCACCCATGTGCCATAATCATGTTACGTGCCCCCCGGGCACCACACTCATTCACCACACCATGCCTCGCCATGGACGTGGAACATGCTTCTACCCACTCTTCGAAGTGTGCAGCATCCTGCGGGGATAGGCGACTCATCCGGGACATTATCTCCGTCAGGGAGCTTTTCAACTCCCCTTCTGTCAGGTAGACGTCTCCTCCGGGATGCTACCTCGACGCGCTCTGGCACAAGGACTCACTCGTGGGGATAGGCGACTCCTCCGGGACATTATCTCTGTTAGGGAGTTTTTCAACTCCCCTTCCGCCAGGTAGACAGCTCCTCCGGGATGCTATCTTGATGCGCTCCGAGTGCTCAGGCACAAGGACTCACCCGCGGGATAGGCTCGCTCTCTAAGACACAATCTCTGTCAGGGAGCTTTTCAACTCCCTTTCCGCCAGGTAGACAGCTCCTCCGGGATGCTACCTTGACGCGTTCCGAGTGCTCCAGTACAAGGACTCACCCGCGGGATAGGTGACTCTTCCGGGACACTCTCCACCAAGGAGTCTTCGTGACTGGCCTACTCGCTCTGGCATTGGGGGCTTGCGTCGGCACCCCTATGGACTATGACCCCCAGGTCACTCCGAGACGGGAGCAGGTCTTCAGATGGCATCGCGCCTAGTCCCCCTGGCAGTTGGGCGTTGGGTCTTCCCCACCGCTGCCAGGCCTGTAGGACTCTGCAAGGGCTTGGATTGGTGGCTAGATCAAGGGGGTTCTTTGGCCACACCGACGCTGTGGGAGCCAAAAAAGTGTAGGCCTCTTGCAATTTGGCGAAGAAAAGACTACTCGAATAAAGGGCAATTTGGGAAATCTTTCTCCTGTTCCAGTCTTTCCAGACAGACAGAGCGGCGATGTGCAGGGCAGGCCGGGTGAATATGCGATTCGACAGTCTGTGGAGCACCGCAGCTGTGGACCCCGCGCTGACGTGTCACTTTCGGGGAATGCCACGTGTCGGTTGATGACATCATCATCTCAACCTCTATAAATAGGGGTCTTGAGAATTTATTTAGGGAGGATTCCCTCATTTGACAATTTCACTTTCTCACTCAAGAATCCAAATTCTCTGGAATTCTAGAGAGAAACATGCATGACCTTGACTCTGGACCTAAGCATCGGACTATGACTGTCGTCGTATATTCACCGTGCGCTGTCGACCTCGCAGCACTGCCACCCTCAGGCTCTATCTGGGAAGCCCTTGTTCTCTGCCCCTGCTCTACCCTTGTTGTGTCCCACATCAGCACACTTGGCATCTGACTCGGATTACATTCCTTATGGCACTTTCACGTCGACTGCGAACCCACTTTCCTTGGCATCACCTTTTTGTAGAAATTGATGTACGAGTTCCAAATTTTTCATGCTAATAATTTCTCCATCTAATATCGTCCGTTCATTGATTCTCGCTAAGGTGTAGAACCTCGTTTAAGCCTCTTTGTTCTTTACTGAACCGATGTATTTAAGTGACATTGTAGAAACTTTGTTTTCCTGGCAAATATGATGTCCATATGCTATTCTTTCTGCATGGGTTTTTTCTTCTGGTGAGGCTTACTGAGTTTTCTTTTTGGTTCCAGAATGGATTACTGAATACCATCAGAGGAGACCAGGAGTGAAGATCTTGCAACAGAGGATTGATGACTTCATAACTGCTCATGATGCCCAAGAGGAGCAGGTACCTTACCTCTTTACTCCACGATGCTTCATTTGGTGATTACATGAATGTGCATCCAATACAATTCTCGTGAGTAGAGGCCTTCAGTGCTTATGCAGCTGAATGTTTTTACGTGTAAATGGTTTTTTCCCTTGTGCAAAAAATGTAGCAAGGTTCCATACATCTTACCCTCTAATTCGTCTTTTGGAGAAGCCTCGTGCGCTGTACAGCCCTTTAAAATAATGCCGCATAAACACACGACATGTCTAACACAACCATTATAGTTCTCCACATAAGGTGTAATTGTAAACTAGTAATTGAAAGCTCAACTCATAATGGTGGAAGTGCATCTTGTGTGGCAGTTCTATAAAATATAACTCATTTATTGAGCAGAAGCTGATTAATCATTATGTACTCATCATTGAAAATCTTTTTTAAGGCGTCCAATGGTCCTATTTACTTTGATAGAGTTGCAATTTCTTGTCTTATTCAACTTTCACATACAGGCAAGTAAAGAAAGAGAAGCTCGTGCTGCAGAAGGAGGATGGACTGTTGTTGTACATCACAAGGGCAGGAAAAAAACAACAGACACTGAAAGTGGAATAGTTGTGGGTTCTGTTGCCCAGGCAGCCGTTATGGATAAGATGGACAAAAAGAAAAGTAAGGAAGTCGGGCTCGATTTCTACCGTTTCCAGAAAAGGGAGGCCAAGAGGAATGGTATGTAAATTTTCATAAGCAGATATTGTTGCATGTTACCTTTTCTGAAATATGCTAGGACATATGGTAAAACTAATGAAACTTAGGTTCCACTCATAACTTGAATAATTCATCTATATACACTTGAAATTTAGTTTCTTTGTGGTATGTGGGTTTTAATGCTGAACCTTTTTAGCGGATTGACTTATCAGGAACTGCAATGTTCATGTTATTTACTGGAACTTGGCACTTTAGTTGTCATACTGAAACATGGGAGGAGAATTAAAAAGTTTTCTTTGGATTTTGGTACACTTGATGCTTGTCTTCTTTGTGGTGACGTGGGTTTGGCGGAGTAGAGCAAGGGTCAATACAATAGTCTTTCGCTTAGTCTCGCTTTAGTATATCAACTAGCAAGTAGAAGTCATAATACATTTGGAGTATGTACCAAAAAAAAAATAATACATTTGGAGCTTCCACTTTGTTGGCCCGTTTATTTACTATTGGTCCTTCAGAAACATATCGAATTCCATCTCTTTACAGGATTAACTACAGCTTTTAAGTTGAGATATCTGTTGTCATCCCAAAGGTTTTGGTGCAGGCCAGTTTGGACATGGATTTTTGTGCATTAGTAATTCTTATTAGCCAGGCTGGTTTGGGCTTCCTTCTTTGTTTTTCCGATGTGGGTTTTTTCTTGCCCTTTTTTTTTTGGGTGGAAATTTGCATTAGTTTGTTTAGTACAGATATGTTAAACTGCAGTATAATAGGAGTAGTTTTTTAAAGCCTACGACTGTACTGCTTTGGACATCTGAAAGTATGATACAATTAGACGTTTTACTTGTTTCTCACATTGCATTATGCTGTGAAATTTTGGTCCTTGACAAAGGCAGGTGTTACATTCCTTTCTTATGGCTCTTCATGCTTAGGTGATCTTGTTTCCTATGTTTATTTTGCTGTTATCTTACTTGTGGTCCTTTGCAGAAATTTTGATGTTGCAGAGCAAATTCGAGCAGGATAAACAACGGATACAGCAGCTGAGAGCTGCAAGGAAGTTTCGACCCTACTAAATGCTGCAAAAGATATTCAACAACATTCTCTTAGGCTGAATTACATCAGGAATTAAGCTCTTTAAATAGTCATCAGCTACGGTTTGTTTGTTTGTTTGTTTGTTAGTATCTTTTCTTCTTTCAATTGTCAAGAAGATGAAGAGACCAGAAGCGAGCGGCATTAATTTTTGTGACATGTAAAGGTACGTTCAGGTGACAACGAAGATCAACGAGTTCTTGTACACCGTAGTTTGAGTTGCTTTCAGTAGTACGACCCCACTAAATTTGAAGTCAATCTAGATTCAATTATCACAACAAAAAGAGGAACGATCTATGGAGTCAATCTAGATTTAAGTGGTTCCATAACATCGGCCTGCCTTTGGTACAGTGGTCCGGAATAGCGCATTTTTACTCGACAAACGGGTAATCTGGTGACATAACGAGTGAAACAGAGGTCAAACTCAGCCCTATCCCACGTGGAGAACGCACCAAAAACTGTGCCAACACGCAGCTCCAGCTTATGGATTAGCTGTAGTTACCGAACAAGCTCATTGTCATCTTAGATTCGCCCTTTGGTGTAAGCGAAAAGGGGTAATTTATTTTGGATTTATAGTAAATCCACAAGCAAACAAATGCAGTTTAACATTCCAAAAGTTACACTGATCTTATTAAATTTTCAACAAACCTGGATTGAGAAATGGCCAGTAAAAATGCTATAAAAGTTACACTCATCTTATTAATCAACAGCAGACGAATCCAAATTATAAATGCAAACAAGAAATAGTAGACATACGAAGGCAACAAAAACCTTACTCGTGCCCCAACTCAACAAAACCACTCTTTTAATTCTCAGCAAACAAGTAAAAGAAGGAAACCAAGAAAATCGGCTCTCCAGCGCTATTTCTTCACTTCCACATCCTCGCTCTCACTCCAACAGCACTGCAAAATTGACCTGGGAGACCCACAGCTATCATCCATAGTGAAGCCTCGGTACATGATCGACCCTCCCTCGCCAAGCACTTCGTAGCTCCTTTCTTCACAACAATAACCCTTCAAGGCAATATCATTACCAAGATCCTTCACAGTCTCATCAGCATGCAAAGCTACTGAAAACTCGGTCGGTTGGAAGCAAGCCAAGACCCTTTCGAGCAGGTGGGTCAAATTAACGACTTTAAAGTCGTAACCCGCTGTTTCAAAGCTCGCGTAGCTGAAACCATCTTCCGGTGTCACATGAATGGTAGAAATTGCACCCCCTTCAATAGCATTCATGGAGTAACCACAAGGATCAAATTCAAAGTCACATATCTCAGAATCCGGAAGAATCCTCCTGATACCAGAGGCTTCGGTCATCACAGCAGCAGAGCTAGATTGTGTCTTGTAAAAGACAGATGCCGCCTTCTTGTCCAAACCGGTCATGCACATCTCTAAAGTATAAACCGAGTCCAAGTGATTATCTGATTCAGCAGAAGCAGAGTAAACATGCCATTTCTGTGATTTGTTGATGCCACCCATCACATACGCCTTGCTGCCTGAGCCAAGTTTGCCGAAGTAGCTATCAAGGACAGCCACTTCTTCAGAGAAGTTGCGATGTGGAAATGGCTGAGCCCCTGGAAATGTGAAACTTCCACGAGTATACCTTACAGACCTCACATGAAGGGAAAGATTACCAGCTAAATCCAGTATGGGCGGAATTGAGAGAAGCAATTTTGTGGTCCCGCAAGTCTTGATGATAATCTTATAGGGGTATACAAAGAGACTGGACTCTGAAAGAACATAAGAGTCGACTTCATCATTCGACAACATAGCAACTATGGTGCATTCAGCTGGTTTCAGGATTGTATCCAATTGATCTTTAGACAGAGCCTGAAGGCCGTTGCCCCCAGGGTCAGCAAATAGGCCAGGCTCATAAAAAGAAATCTCAAGCCTTTTTTCATAGCCCTCAAAACCGATTGCAGATACAGGCAAGGCCATCTTGCCCCAAGACAAAGTGCTGTTGGAAAGAGAAAAAAGAGACGAGCAGAGGAGAACGAAATAAAGACTGGTGCAAAACTTGAAATTCTACCACTTTTCTTTGATGGCTATTCCAATTCTTGGGAAATCTCAGGATGGCCTTCGCACGCAGTTGGAGTAAGCAGCAGATCTGAACTTCTTGATTCCACCGTGCGGTCTAACGTCTTCAATGCTGTAACCTAGAGGAGCTTCGTAAAAGGATTTACTACTACTGGACTTCTTCTTTCCACCCTTTGACTCCATTAGAACATTCAATCCTGCCTGCACAAGAGCCAAAAAGGTTATGTATCGTAATGGCAAAATTAATCAAAGGCAGTAAAAAGTAGCCAGCAAACAACAAAAGACACCATGTTAACCGTAAGCTAAAAACATTTATCAGACTATTAACACAAGGCATCTTAGCATAAACCTAAGTGCACCTATGATCCAACATATCAAAATTTCGAATGGGATGCAATAAAAAGCTAGCATACAATAAGAGAGACCATGCTACAGTAGATGCCAAACAGAAAACATACATGGATGATAACTAGTATCTATAATCAAATATGTTAGCATAGCTATCTACAAGCATCTATGATAAAAAAGATTGGACTTTGGTGAAACACATACAGAGAGCAAGAAAGGACAACAGGTTATAAGATTAAAATCGCCTGAAACTCCTATGATCTTCCTGTCCTTAAGAAAACAATAGCAACTTAGAAATCCGGAAAAACAGCTGGCATTATAGAATCGTATACGTTTCCCATAAAACTCAGCAAACTTTTTGTTTTAAGCACGGGTTGGGAATAAGAAGAAATAAATCATGAATTAGGCTATACCTCTCCGGTCAATTAGTAAGGAGAACTAACGAGAAGGAAAAACAAATCAAGTTTTATGGTACGTTCAAATGTGCACGAACAAACAGCATAAACGAGTTTACTTCATTCATCCTTTCATTCTTTATCCGCCGCCAAATTACCATCGAACTAATCTACTCCTAATATGCAAATCAACCAAAATTTTTACGACAATGTATTAACCACATCAACATATTCATGTAAGCATTAACGCAAAACAGATAAACTCGGAGCAAAAATCGCAAACACGATACTTACAGTTATGAAGGTTCTTGGTACAGGAAAGAAATCGCTTTCTTCACAGCTTCGATCGATCAAGACGATCAGATGAACGAATATGGTATTTGGACCGGATCGAAACAAACCCTGCTTCTTCTTCAGATCTGGGGTTTCGATCAAGCAATGCAAATTCGAGGAACAAGGAACCAGTTATATAGGGAGAGGGCAGAGCAGCACCGCTTAAACGTATTCTCAGCAGAGCCTCTTTTTGTGTGGGAATGAATCCGTAGGGGAAGCCCCTCTCTACTCTATATAGCCCGCGTGGGTAATTCTTATCGTAAAGGACTTCGCCACCTCCTTTTGAGATATTTACGGTCGTACCCTTCGCCAGGCTTGTGGACTGTGGTCAAACTCCTCCTAATTGATTGGAATACCGTGTTATTTGGGAATTTGTGTGGAGCGCAAGCGAACAGGTAGGAATTTGGGGGGAATCTGATTCTTTCCTTTTCTTTCCTTTTGCGTTTGGTTAATGGCATCCTATTCTAGATAAAGTGATGGTTAATTTATTATTATTAACTTCGTGTTTCACGATGGAGTAACACGAGTGTATGCGAAGATTGAAGCAAAGGAGGGTCAGGCATATCGACACGTGTGGTACATTGCTGCCACGAAAATCCCTTTGCGTGGCACAGGCACATAGTGGCTTTTGGGATGCTTCAGTGAGTTGACAGTGCTACCCTCGGCCAGGCCACCAGGACCTAATTTCCTGACTCGGCCTGCTCACTTGCTTTGACCGAATGATACCAGTGGTTATCGAACAGAGGCGATTTACGCACAAAACTATATATATATATATATATATATATATAAATCATGTGCAAAAAACAAAAAAAAGGGATGCTATTAAATATCAAATATACTAGCTAAAACTCCGTGTTATGCACAGAAAGAGTTAATCATGTACTAACTTTTGATCAAAATATATTATATAGTAATATCATAATAAAAGTACTCAAACCTAAAAATAAAATATATATAATGCTGAGTTAGGTAATGTATACTAAGAGTGTAGTAGAGCTTAAAAAATTCCTCGTCATTTTTAAATTCCCTTTCCTAACTCTTGAACTACATGTCTTTGTGGGAGGTTTTTTTTTTTTGGATTGACAAAATAAAGTTTAAAAATAAATTAAGGTTTGTTTAAGTGATGCAAATATTAAATTTATACCAAAACCTTTTTATCATTTTCTTATCGAATCCCGCTATTATTAACTACATTACATGTATGAATTTAATGATATTAAAAAAAGGCTAGATTAGACAACAACAATATAATTTTGGGAGTTTTTTCAATAACTTAAAATATAATATAAAAGTTAATCCTCTGACCAATAGACTATTGACACATAATTAAGTTGGTATACAAATAATTTAAAAATTCTAGAAAATTGGATTGGGTGTTTGTCAACAAAAATTATAGATATGATAGCTAAATATACTCATTTCTTATGTTGCATTTGTTAATAGGATCGTCACTACAAAAAAGTATTATATGTGTAACTATACTGAAAATTTATAACAATGCTTCACCTTTAAAATTAATAATCAACTAAAATTATGAAGAAAATAAGTATTATATGTGTAACTATACTGAAAATTTATAACAGTACTTCACC
The DNA here is from genome assembly GCA_033070095.1 of Escallonia herrerae. NCBI lineage: Eukaryota > Viridiplantae > Streptophyta > Magnoliopsida > Escalloniales > Escalloniaceae > Escallonia > Escallonia herrerae. The sequence continues at coordinate 29,730 of JAVXUP010000943.1, read as the reverse complement.
TTCAGAACTATAATCCACAAAATTACAAAGAAAAAAGATGGTTCTTACAAAATCGACCTAAATCATGCGTCTAAATCATGATCTCTCACCCACGTACCCTACTTCATCCGTCTTTCCAACTGCCTTCTGTTCCATGACGTAGCTCTGGATAATGTGAACGATCCAGTAACTACTATTTTCTTTAGTAAAGAATGAAAGAGTAAACCACACATAGGTACAGTTGTAAATTATATTAAGCGTTGGACGCATTAATAATACGGGTTAATTAGATTAACGCGTGACAAGTCAACACAGATTTTTCTCTTCATTTAAATCGAAATCATCACATTCTAATGCATGTTAGTTGCTGTACAAAAATGATCATTACATTTTAATGCATGTTATTGTACGAAAAAAAATTTCAAAGTAAAAGAATTTAAACCTAAACTGTGACAAAGGCTGAAGCAGGTATATATATCTTTGCACTTAAAACTGACACACACTGAGGCATGTATATCTATCTATCTTTACACAAAACACACCAACACATAGCTCCACCCCACCCCTCCCCTCTCTCTCACACACTAGCCACCCCCAAACCCCGCCCTACCCACCCCACGACCCCTTACTCACACTAACCCATCAGCACCCCATCACCCGGCCTTCCCACGACCCCCACAACACAGAAGTAGCCCACCCACCCAGCACCACCGCTAACCCACGCCCCCCTAATAGCATGCAGCCCCCACACCTCCCGCCAACCCCCTAGAAACCCTCGCCTACCCACCCCACGACCCCCACTCACACTAACCCATCACCACCCCACCACCCGGCCTACCCAGGACCCCAACAAAAAAATACCCCACCACCGCTAACCCACGCCCCCTAACAGCACGAACAACAACAACTACCTCACCCCCACCGCTTACCCACCAAACCAAACCCTACCCACGACCCCCTAACAACACGGACACATCCGTAACAACACGGCGACCAACATCCACCACCCCCACAACACGGACACATCGTCGCAGTTACCGTGACGTCACTCCATTGTCGTCACTGCAGCTGCCACATTTAGCAAAAAAATGACAACCTCCTTGCGAATCTTGAGCCCCTACATTGCCAGGATCTGCAAAAAAATAGATTTCCGTTCTACCGTGACTTTAAGGGGGCGAACCACCAAAATAGGCACTGCAAGCACTGGGTCGCCTTGGTTTGCAAGGGAAAAAAATGTCATTCAATTTGTGTTTGAGGGAGTATGTGGACACATTGATGGTTATGGTTGCATGGCCACCCCATATTGGTATATAATAATTCCACGGGCTACTCATGCACTACCGCGAATCTTCACTCAGCTACCGTCGTCACAGCTGTAGCAACGTCACTCCATTGTCGTTGTTGCAACAGCCACCGCCGCCGTTAGCCAAAAACGGAGAGAAAAACTCTTACATGTTTTTTGTTCTTTGTAGCTTAGAATAATCCTTCCTATACATGAGCACATTCGGGTTTTAAGTAGTTCTATATATAGGCATATGTACTATAACGTAATTTATAATTACATTTCCGTGTAGAAGTTGGTTCATGTACAAAGAATTCAACACACATAGAGTCATATATATCTTACGTGCTGGGATTGTAAGTTGGCCTTTAAGGTGAATACAATGGAGATGTTGGGCTGCAACAGAAATTAACATTCAAGCATGTCAGGTAATATAACTGAAAAATTAAAATATGAAGTGGAAAAAACTACTTTCCACTGCAAGGGAAGAGAAGTTGTTGAGTATGTAAGTTGAGGTGAATGCAATGGAGATGTTATGTAGATGTTGGGCTATAGCAAAAAATAAGAATTGAAGCATGTGAGGTAATCTAAATGAAAGATGAAATAAGAATTATAGGAACCCATACTTGAAGGTGTATTGTGTGTAAGAATCTAACTTTCCACTGCAAATAAATAGAAGATTATGAGAATAACGTAGCCTGAGACATGAAGAAATAGTAAGTAGCCAGAAACATGAAGAATCTAACCTTCCACTGCAAGTAAATAGAAGTTTATCCTCTGCTAAAGGTCAATGAACACGGTGGGTAAGGGTAAAAGATCTGATGCATAATCTAAGCAAAGGAAGAATCTCCTACGGTGGTCTGACGTAGCTGTTTCTCTTGATTTAATTTGTTACAGGTTTGGTTTTAAGGAAAGGTGATGAAGTGGTAGTTAACAAAAGGGTGGGAGGGAGATCATGGAAGTGGGAGACGTGGGTGATGTGGTGGAAGGTTGTATGGTTTGTGTACTTTCTGACCAATGAAATCTTGACACATAATTAGGTTAGTTTAAAAATAATTCAAAAAATTAGATTGACTTTTTGATGGCCAAAGAAGATATCAATCGAATTCTATTATATATAGTATAGATATTATAATAAAAATTAAACATGACATAGAGGAAAGTCACGATCTGTAATTTTGTAAAAGACCAAACACCACCTACATGGTAGTTATTTACTACCTAATTTTAAATTCTTAGCCTTTTATTTTCATGTCATGCGATCAGAAGATTAATTAAAACTACAAAAAAGGAAAACCAAACGTCAAAGTTAAGGTAGTTATCTAGAATGTTTTTTTTATTTATTTATAATTTCAGGTAATATAGTATGTGGTAGTTACAACTGGTTAGTTATATCAAAACTACTTACACACCAAACAATTTAAAAGACTGCGGCTGAATGAAAGATCCTTCTGCCGTTTGGGGGTAATATGATTTATTGTTAACCCTTTATCTTTTTCTCCCTACATTTATAGAAAATATATTTTCGTCCGCACATTATTATCTACTTCACACATTTTCGACAAATATTGCTTGGGACATAAGGCTAAAGCCTACAACCACAATAAAAGAGAATTCATGATCACGTATATTTTCTGACTTTCTCCCTTTTCATACTTCATTTATTTGGGTTGCCTTAAATAACTAGATTTCTTAATATGCTAGAAATGTTTTTCCTTTATCTTTCTTCGTATACCCCAAAAAAAAAAAAAAAGGGCCACAAGACCAAAACACAAGTGCTGGCTCAAGCCGGATCGCCTAACAGAAGCATGCCTATTCCCCATCACAGCATAGACTCCAACTCCAAAGGAGAAAGACAACCAACAAATGGAGAGGAAAATCACATGTTTACACATCTCTAACCAGTGTACATGAAGAGCTAATTACTATAACAGCTTTCAAGTAGTTGTAAGGGGTCTGAAAGAAAGCCTAGGAACCAGTCTTGTAATTCTTTAAATTCATTCAGAGGGAGAAAAAACATAGTACGAATTTGAGTTCAAATCCGTGCATACAGACCGGAACGTGTTCTTGCCAACTAATGACAGCATCGATAATTGCTTGCGCGATAATCCTCTGCTAGAAGTCTAGCTGAAGACGGTGCTTCCCAATTATCTGAAAACAGAGATACACTGAACTCTATGCCTTTTTAACTCAGGTAGCGTGCACTTCCTTTTCCAGTTGGTAACATTCTGCAGCAATTATAAGCAACCCTCTGTCTACCATTGAATTATGTGTTCCAACTATCACAAGAATGTGCAATTTGAGTCAACATCCGCTCTACCAATATGTACTGGCAGCAGCTAACATCTTTGAGGATAAGATTGCCACTTGGCATATTAGCTACATAATAAAGCTGTTAAGCATAAGCAATACCTATAACTACGTAGTCTCTTGTTTTATGACGGAAAATCGCCAAAAAAATAAAAAAAAAATGGTACCACGCGCCTATAATACAGCCTATAACAATTAACAGGTGATTAACAGGTCAACTCAGCTTTCTTTCTTGGCAAAGTAAGACAAAGGGTCCAAAAAGACAACTTTGTCCATAATCTGGTTATGGAACTGTATTACCTACAAAGCTGCTTAATATTCTTCTTTCTTTCTAGTCCACCCAAAGTATTCGATCTTATCAGGTGATGAGTAGATAATGCTCCAACTTTGTTCGCACCGAGCAAATTCGGAAGCAACCGTTGAACGTTAAGTTGGTATTATAAACAATAAGTTGGCCTGGGACATGGCCAGCGAATAACCTAGCCGTCACGGACAGATACAAAAAATTAAAAGAATAAGTTGACATATATACACAAGAGTTTCTCTCAAAAGAGAGGCACCTGCCAAGAAACGCACTCAAGGTGGCTGCTGTTTCTGCTTCACTGATTCTGCTAGCTTCCCATTTTTCTTTTCATACTCTTGCTTCAGTTCCTCCAAACGCTTGGAGACCTAATAATTGCAATAAACTATGAAATCTACATGCACAACTGATAAAAAAATTAACCAAAATAGACTACAAAACATTCTTATGGTGGCTTTGGCCTGCGTGCAAGTTTAGCTTGGGTACATACAGAAAAAAACCAATGAATCACTAGGCGTGAGTTGAACCGAATTATGTTTATCGTTCGAGCCTATGGCTCATACCTAAGCTATCTCGAAGGATTCAAATCTTAAGACTTTCAATAGAGGTTCACGACTTTTGGAGTCCTGATTAAAACAAGAAAGGGGGTGGGGAGAGATCATGGGCAAGGAATTGCTTTGATATCTCACTAATGTAGAAAGATAAAACAGGACACCGCAGAAATGAGCGCTTTTGTCAAGTGTCTATAGATTTCAAATTGGTTGAGCAACCTATAAGCCCCTGCTGCCATGTACAGCCTTGATGACATGTCAATTCTTATTATTTGCTTGTCCGGCACCGGGGTTGTGCGGTACAATCTCCAGAAATTTTGGAGTATGGATTAGCTCATTTCTATTTATGGCACCCTTATAGAACGTCTTTTAGTCATCAGAACATCAGGAACACAAAAAACATCTGCTTCAAGATTCTTAAAAGAAAAACGAGATTGTTGTTTGCCATGAAAGGCCAGTTGACAGTTTATCCAAGAAAGATGAAGACGTTAGACAATTCATCACCAGGAACAATACCTAAGCGAAATCTATCTACAGCACTTACCCACAATGTGCTTTGTGAGGCCTTCTTCTTACTTTGCTAGGTCGTCAGTTGGTCCCTCGAAAGGGAGAAGGTGCCCAAAGATTGGAGGCTCCAGATAGAGGATGATCTCTGTGTGGTTCATTGCTAACGAGAGGGGTAGGCGTACTTCTGATGGGGTTGAGCTTCATTGCACTGCTTATATGCGTTATTCTTGAGCCTCTCTTTTCTGGCTCAAGGACAACTTTCTAGATTCATTATGCCATCAAAGGAATTTACTGATGACTTGTCTAGCTGTGTAGATAATGTTTCTGGGCTCCAGTGGCATGGTTCGGGGGTAGGATTTTTACGAGGGTGTGGCCTGTGGTAGGGGGTTTTGCTTCACCAAGGGCCACTTTGCTGCATTTTGGTTTTTGCTTAACATCCTCTCTAGTCTTCATGGGTATGCCTTCTCTGGGTCCAAGATTGCAATAGTACTTATCAAAGACATGTATGAAGAAAAATGACATGATCCTAGGTGCCTGGATCTCATATTCAGTGATGATGAACTCACAAGAGGTATTTCCCCCAGTCTTTGGTTCAGGAGTGGGGGAGGAGGACCGAATGAGATAGGGAGATGGATGAATGGAGATAGATGGATACATAGCTAGAATAAATAGCTAGAGAGAGAGAAAGAGGGGACCTTGAGCGAGTAGGCCAGGGGCAATAACGTATCCGGGTCCATTGCATCCTCCGGGAAGTTACGTAAAGCATGCATGAGTTTCTCAAAAGGTAATTTAACCTGATGAACATATAAATTGTTCAAAAAAGATATATCTAGAAATATTTTATATGGATGTAACGGGAACATGCATAATGAGATCATGAGAAACTCACCAAGTCATCGTGGCAATATTTCAATAGGGCCAAACCGACTTTGAAAACAATTTTAACGCCCTGGTCAATAGAAATTTGTTAAGATCCTTACAAAAAGATGGTCGTATTCTGTGTATCATGCGGGCCGCATAAATGACCATATATCTTATTCTTACCTCAAATAGGAAGACATCCCAGATTCGAAGAGCCAAATGGAACGGAAAAGAGTATGAGAAAACGGTTATAAACCACTGGCTTGCATACATGCTAGGGTTTATCATTTCTTGAATAAAATGCTCTCCCACATTTGGCAAGTGCTCCCTCACCAGATGCTCAAACTGAAATAGGTATTGCTGAACAAGGGGTAAGCCCACCTACTCCACAAGTATAAGATAACAGTTCTAAGTACACAGAAATGTGCTTCACGTGGTAACAGAAAGACAATAAAGGCTTTCATCTGATATTATGGAGCAGTCACTACATGCCTATACAGTTATTTCTCGCTCAATGGGGCACACATAAGGCAAAGGCAAAAGCAAACAAGTCTAGACCTTCAGAACACTTTGCAAAAGAAGAAAGTCAAGAGTGCTTGCATCTCGCAAACACACACACACACACTAGTGCACAGGAGCAGAGGAGAGAGAGGGAGGGGAAGAGGGAGAAGGGGGAGAGAGAGAGAGAGAGCACCTCAAGCTCCCTCGATCAATCAAAGGTAGCAACACGGAGAAGCTCCTATATTTTGACTGATAATTCTGTTCTGCAGGAATGTCATAGCATCCCAAGATGCTAGAATACGCCTAAGGTAATCCTCTGTGGCTTGACACTTTTAATGGGTACGTGAATTGACGGCTGAACAGTTTACAAGGCAAGAATTGAACTCGTAGAAATGTGCCTTATATTGGTCATACTGAGTTTGAGGTCATTTCGTGAAAGATGCTTGTCCAGACAGTTGCTGGGTATCACACAAACATGACTCAGCTAGAGGTCACTCAAAGTCATCATGGCGACACTGTGGCACCCCATGTGTATTTTTTCTCCAACTGTTTTGACAGCTTTGCTCTCACCACAAAACCGCTCTTACCACAAAACCTACAAAACTCAAAATCTAAAGCTACTCTTTTGACCACATTATCAAAGATATACACCACCATGCTCTTGGACTAAAAGAGTTACCAGGTATAATCCTTCCATTGGGGCATGTACAGCTCCTTTGAGTAATGCAACCAATAACCAAAATGCATCTTCTTCACTCATATAAAGAAGCAAGAGACCAGCTAAAAATCCCATTCCCTGCAGATAAGCAAATTTAATTTGACTATTCGGTATTCCGCAAAAGTAGCAAGAAGTGAATGTGATATGTAAATCATAAACCTGAACATATCCAACATCTCTGTCATAAACAGAGTATGCCTTCAAAACGTTGTACAGAGACCTCTGCCCAGGTCCATGTCTCTGCCGGAAGAAAACATGGGAGGGGAAGGTACGAGAAATATCCCGAATTATATCCAGTTCCGAAGCTGAAGTCTCGTATATAACCAGTTGCTGCAGCACAGAAGAGTTTGTTCAGTCCAACAACAAAGGTAAAAAGTAGGCAACATGGGAAAAAACATAAAATGCAAATATTACACGAAATATTCAAGTATAAATAGACCCAAGGAAAATATCAGGTCGTCAAATGAGCTGGCGATATTATGAAACTTCAATAGACATGGTAACAAGGGCCCCTGGCAAAGCCAATGCTAAAGTTGCTCACTTCCGAGGACAATAAACTATCTTATGCAGAGATTGCAGCTCACCGCATTCAACGAGAGCAAGAACAGATAAGATAAACTTGTGAATTTGCCACAAAACAGGCAACTTCAGAAGACTGTAATTGGAAGTGTGGTACAACTCATAGAGCTACATCAGTCGTCCCTTCTCAAGATGTACCTTGAATCAGATAGTGAAATATGTTCAAATAACTACAATCAAGTTCCACTTTCTTCTTGCTGAAGAGTTTAGAGGCTTTTACTAAATAGTTAATTTACCTCCCCTCATCGTCAATTTCCCTGCTCCCCCATCCTCCCCAGGAGCAAAAAAAACATAGGAAGTACAGCTCTGCTGTCCATATAGATGATTGCTTGGTTGACCAATTAAAACTACATAGATCTTAAGCCATGCCTGGCCCTCTAATGTTTTTGTCTGAAGACTGTGGCTAATAAGGGAAATCAGATGATCCCATCTTCCCCAGGAGAAAAAAAAAACCTAGGAAGTACAGCTCTGCTGTCCGTATAGATGATTGCTTGGTTGACCAATTAAAACTACATAGATCTTAAGCCATGCCTGGCCCTCTAATGTTTTTGTCTGAAGACTGCGGGTAATAAGGGAAATCAGATGATAAAGGGAAATCAGAACTTCCATCTTCTCGACATTAAACAAGAATCCGTGTTGCTTGCTACGATGTAATTATCACTTCAAGTGTGGTCCTTATTAAGACGTGTAGAAGAGGAGGGTGGGGGACGTAAAGGAGAACATCCAGTAAGTTTGATGCAGTTACATGTTCCAGGTACTGATAATTGACATTCTTATGTCCATAAACCCTCATGCTATACGAACTGGTAGAAGAAACAAAAATAAAAGAACATCATATATTGGGTAATATAGACTTGCAAAAGAAAAAGATAACCTCATAAACACCAGGGTTCATCAGCAAGAGGTCTCGACTTCCTGAGATTAACTGCCAAACAAGACCCCTGAGACAATCAGGAATACCTTTTCTTATGCGCCTTTTAACAACATGTGGTTTCCTCCTAACATAGTGCTTCCAATCACTGCCTCCAACCCCAATCATCTTCCTCCATTTTCTAATCCTTCTTTCCTCCCTGGAAATGCTTCATATTACTTAGTCCGCAAGGAAAATAGAAAAAAAGTAGAAATCAAAGAGTACGATCATGTATCCATAAAAGAGAGCAATTCACTCCGCAACAACCCAAACCACTATAGCTCAGGGATGATGACAATTACAGTGCATAAACATGTGCCTTTAACCTCTACAGTATACATCTATTAATGGAAGTGGTGCACATCATAGGCTATATGACGCAAAAAGAGTTATGAAAGTAAACTTCTTTTATGCGCAATCTACAGTTTAATCACTGTCAACCCTAGAGCTCAACCATCACATCAAACAAACAAGATTGTTTATGATTAGTAGCTTGAAATTTTGACGTTTGGTTCAATTCTCTATCTCGCAATATCCAGCATATCCAGGAAAGAAACAATAGAGGCCTAGATTAATTGAAGCAATGTGAATGGATTAGTTTTCCTGGAGTCACAGCAGAACATACCGGATACGGAACATGCATCACAAGCTACCAGGCGATGAAGGGCTAGAGTTAGTTTTCCCTTGTGTACTTTGTCGCTAAAATTCCAAGAGAAAATGGCATCTAGAGCCCCTCAATAAGACACAAATAAGGCAAAAATAATGAAATTAATCTTCAGTAAGAAAACTAGTAACTCTTTTGTTGCTATTCGTGATAGTAAATCGACCACCTTCAAGTTGGGCCTAATCCAATTGGCAAATCATCCCACTGGCTAAACATGAATAAATGAAACACCAAATGCTATTGCAAATTGACAATGTCCAGATGCTAAAACTGAATCGATAATTGAGAAGTTTCATACCTCTCATACTCAAATGCTGACTTGCTCTTCACTAGGCTATCGGGCGAATTAAGTTCCTGCTTCACAAATCCAAATCTGTCAACTCTAACTGCCGGAACGACACCTTGTTCAGTGTCATCAATCTTTTTCTTTTCCATCCCGCCAACTCATACAAGATCCAGCACCCCAACAGGCCAATAACAACAACAAACATTTTGCAACATTGTAGCGCCTTTACCAAAATCCAACTCAAAACCCGAAATTCTGAACAAAAAAAAGGCAACTAAACATAAACAAACAGCTCAATCAATACAAGTCCAGGAAAGACTAAACTGGGTGTCCAACGCAATTGTGACAAGAAAAATGATATCATCAACCAATTAATCACGACACTGCTCTATGTGCAAAAAAAAAAAAATGGCAGTAGAATCGAATAACCGAAACAAAAAGGCGGAGAATACAAAAAGCGTATCCAGCTACTATGCAAATTAGCATGAAAGTGGACTTTTGTCAAAGAAACTAAATCAAATGGAGAGGGCATCGGAACCAACGCATCCAGATAAAACAGAGAGGTCGAGAGAGAGCTAATCTATCTATCTACAAAGTAAAATCACCTGGGCTTCTTTCAATTACACAGTAATGGGATCACAGCATTCTATATATGGGAGATTCTATTTGCACATATTGTGTGCGTGTGTGAGAGCAGGAACATGGCACGCCACTCGAAGACACGAACTAATTAAGAAATACGACAAACAAATCCGACCTGGGAGAGATCTCTTCAAGACTTTCTAATATGGGAGTAAATTAGATTAAGGGTTTAAACTACCAACTAATGCGATTCAGCTAATAAGATTCACACCTTTTTCTTACTCTTTGCTGTACACGTGCATCGGAATGCAAATTTGGGAGCAAGTCCTTTTTAGCGGCTGTTTAACCATGGTTTCACACGAAAAGAGCCTTAGGCCCGTTTTGACAAAAAAATTTTCCCTCTTTTTTTTCAGTTTTAAAAACTGAAAAAAAAGAGCGTTTGGTAACCATTTTTTTTTCAATTTAAAAAATAAGTTTTTAAACTGCAGAGTAAAAAAAAAACTCCAAAAACTGGTTTTTTTTTCACTTTTGGTTTTTTTTTTCGACCACCACCACCACCCTCCCACCGCCGGCAGCCACCTCAGGCGACCACCGCCGGAGACTGCCGGCAGCCACCTCCGGCCGCCGGCGACCACCGCCGGAGACTGCCGGCAGCCACCTCCGGCTGCCGGCGACCACCGCCGGTGACGGCCGGTAGCCACCTCCGGCCGCCGGCCACCATCGCCGGTGACTGCCGGCAGCCACCTCCGGCCGTCGGCCACCACCACCACCACCACCACCACCACCGTCGACCACCGCTACGCCCCACCACCGCCACCGCAAACCACCAAAAAAAAAAGTCAAAATAAAAAGGATTACCAAACACCAAAAAAAAAAACCTCAAAAAAAAAAGGGGTTATCAAACACCCACTTGTTTTTATAAAAAAAAAAATTAAGCTACTCTTTAAAAAACTGCTCTTTAAAAACTGAAAACCAAAATTTTTTTTTTGTCAAACGAAGCCTTAATATTATCTTCTTCTTTTTTCATCAATTCTAATGCATAATAATATATAAAAGTGTTCAAATACACTAACAAAAGACGGAGGCATGAATGATATGAGAATTGAACCAAAAAATGATTAGCATCTACCCGCGCAGCTAGGTTATGTGCCGGACGGTTGATTAGCATTTAACTTTGTAAAAATCCCAGCAAGTAAAAGTATTTTAACTTGTTTCCGGCCTCCTCCACTATTGCAAAGCTCCCTAATGTAATTTCGTTATTGTTCAGCAAGTCCATTACTACTTGTGCATCTCCCTCAAATAAAACATGAGTGCATTTCTTTTACCAGTAAAACATGATAACATTAATGCTCTTAAGAGCATTAATATTATCATGTTTCAATGCTACAAGACGATAAAGCAGTTCATTGCCTGTCACAATGTTAGCCTTTGCAGGAGGGGTGAGGTTATGTTTCTATATTTCCAATGCTAAGTCTTTGTAGGGTCTCAAATCTCAATTAAAAAAGACTGATGGAGGACTTCTTTTCTTTTAATAAGACTGGAGAGCAGTGGAAAGTCAGTAATATCGTGCTTGTCCAGGCGTAGCTGAAAAGCTATTGAAAAGTACTTTCGGGGATTTAACTTGGGCATAAGAGTGGGTTAAGATTGCTTAAGAAGGGCTTGTCAAATATTTTCCTCCATATAAAGGGGAGCTGACATGAGACACACTGTTTATCTCTTCTTTTACTTATTCAGCCTTGTTTATTTCAATTAGAACGTATTTATTTCAAAGCTGCCTTTCTGGCTTGATTTTAGGTTTTAGATTTGTGGGCTTCAATATTGGTGCGAGGATCCCATCTAACTACATTGTTATCTTTATTGTGCTATTGACAACAATTTTTGAGTTTTCCTTATTTTTTTTCACAATCATAAAATAAAAACAAAAATCCAAACTAGGTCATTACGAGCAAGTAAAATAGCAAAGTCGTCCTCCTCCATTACCTTTCTTTTTGATTTCATCCTCGCCCTTATGATTTATCTCAAAATCGTCCTTGTGAAAATATTTTCTGTTTCAATATGTCCTTTCATGAATTTCATCTGTTAAATCAAATTGAAAATTTTTCTTTTCACCCTTCGCAATTTAGATCTAGGGGATTATAGCGACGAAAAGAACCTATTCCCGCACATGAAATCTCATTGCATGGAACGTTTAAACAAATTGTTAGTAACAGGAGAAGAAGATGAATACAGAAATGCAAATGAAAAGGATTTTTCCTATTTTCCCTTACGGCTCGTAGTTTTTTTTGTCCAAACTCATAACTAATGCTCTTAATTGTGAGTTTTTCAGAATAATATTATCCAATCATAAGGTATAAAGGGTTTAAGTCAAATATGTAACTAACCTCGTCTAGACATCATCCGGATTAAGTTTTAAATGAACACTAAGATTTTTGGATCTGAATATCTAAAGTTGAAAAAATAATTCTACCAAGCCTCGGGACGAAAATGGATGCACTGCACTTTAAGGTTAGTTCTAATATTCTAGAGGATCCATACGTATGTCAGGCAGGTTTTGAAAATAGAAAAAGAAAAAAAAAAACTACACCAATTTCTTTGAACCAATCAAACACTTTGTTATTTCTTTAGTGTTTCTTATTAAACCCCATGTTATTATTAATTTAAAAATAAAATCTCCAAACCCCTTGAGATTAGTAATAATCTCACGTGTATTTACTAACTATCGAAATTATCAAATACGTTCTTCGACCGAGCGCATTAAGGTAATATATTTTGTAAAATGACTAATTTATTCCTTTATTTTTCTTGCTTTTTCACTTGCCGACCGGCGTCTTTATTTCTTCATTTTCTTCTTTTTAATAAAAACTACCTCTCCCCACCCTTACCTTTCCAGGTCTTCACCGGTTCACCCCCCTCCTATTGGTCTTCACCCATCGCCACCATTTACCCATTTACAAGTCCACCACAACCATCACAATTTGAGACGGTCAAAGCCCTTCCATCGGCAACATAATGGAGTACCGGATTCACAATTTGCAGATCTAGGCACAGCAGTCGTTGTTATCAAACGGCTACGCACAACTTGATTGGGTTGTACCTTGATCCTACGGCCAGAGCAGAGCTCGGGGGCTGTTGAAGCTGCCGTAGGGTTTCTTCGTCAAGAAGAACGATGCACTGAGTTGACTCAGTGCACAAGATAGTTAGCTCATTCTCTCTCTTCCATCTCTTTTCCTTTCTTTGGCTTTTGCGATGCCGATTTTCGAAATAGATAGAAAGCAGCTCTGTTGGCACTTTTTAAGCATTATTATTATTATTATTACTACTACTACTACTTGGCCGAGTTGTGCTGAGTCGGCTCGGTGCAATATCATTTTCTGCCGAGCTAAAGCTTTTTAAGCGTCGCTATTTTCACTTTGACAAGTGAAGGTCAAGTACCAAAATTAAAGCTTAGATATCACTTCCTTCACCCAAAAGTATCGTTATGAACCCAAAGTACAATTTTCACAAAATTTTAAATAGGATTTTAGTAAAATTTAGCGTCAGGCCAAGGATTATCTTGTGTGTAATTTGTTATTTTAATCGATATCCTTGACCAAACGAGTCTTCCGGTCTTACCCATCAAATTTTAAAATGCTGTACTACACCATAAACTAGTGCAGAATGTTGCTATAAAATAACCGTCCCAATTCAACAAGCTTCTTGTTTTGTGTTCTTGCTACCCTTTTCTAATTTGTGTTGTGGACTTTTCGAACACAACATCCTCTACGTCAGTTTGACAACTCTTATTGGTCTCACTCATCTATGGTTAAAACAGCTCGGAGCTAATCGAGGAGATTTGCACATATTGCTCTCCATCAGAGGAGACGCGGCTTTTCATCGCTGGAAGGTATGCCCCAATTCGTTACATGCTTTCACGTTGCCCATCTTATTTGTTTAAAATCGATCCTAAATCTTTTGGCCCAGCGCGAAAACAGTTTTAGTCTCGCAGACTCGCACTGCACAGTTACCGCGAGATTGTTTAGTTTTACAAGAATATTCTAAGAAAATTAGTTTAGTTTAACAAATCTATCATAGGTTTCCATACTTGCCCTCTTTTACAAAATGCTTGTATGTGTGTGTATCATAAAATGCTTTTGAATCCCTTTTCTTTTTGTGTCACACACAGACCATGTTGGTATGCTTCAGCTTATTTGCTAACTTTCATGAAAGTTGGTTTGCGATGTTAATGTAGAATCTTCTCTTGGTATATCAGGTTTTTGATGGGTATAACAGGTGGAGAGGAGGGACAGCTTGATCAAGGCAAAACTGGGGGGGCAACTAAGCAAACATGGAGAAAGTTTCGTCCTAAATTCTTGTTATCAGCAACGCAGGGTTTTATTGGAACAAGGTTGATTGACCTAAAAAAATTCATGATAAGAAATATTGTACCCGTTTCATTTTTCTTGGCCTTCTTGTCAGTTGGGTCATTGTATTTGCTTCAGAAATTAGATACATTGCAGTATAAAGAAGTTCCGTATTCAGAACTCCTAAAGGGCATTCAAAATGGGACAGTGAGAAGGGTTCAGTTCGAGGAGGGCAAGGGGAGCTCAAGTCGTGTGCTTTTTAGCGTTGCACCGAGCAGTAGAAGTGTTAGAGACGCCTTATTGGGCTTTCTGAATTGGTGTAGGAGTTCTAGAAATGTTGTTGGGAGCAATGGTGATAATGCAAGTATGCTACAAAAAATGTTTGGCAGTGCATTCAAAAGAATGACAAAGAGTAACCAAGAATGGCATTACAGCACAAGAACATTAGAGCAGTACAACAATGGACTCCAAAAGTTGATGGAAGATTATGGAGTTACATATGGATCAGCCCCTCCATCAGTGTTTATCACGGCGTGGAATTCCTTGCTTGAATTAATGTCGGTATTAATTCCTATGGCCATTGGTGCTTGGGTTAGTGCTCATTTCGTAGGAAAGATAGTTTCCGGTGGTAAGAAAAACACTGCAAGACGTTTTGAGGACAAACCAATGGTTAAGTTTGAAGATGTCGAGGGTGTTGATGCAGCTAAGACAGAGCTCATGGAGGTAAGATATGATTTCCCTTGACATGAATCAGTTGTTAATTATAATACACTCTTGTTGTCATCTAAGATGAAACTAATCAGGTAGATTTTCAAATTTATTTAAAATGGTGTAAAGAGCTAGACAGGCATTATTACGCGTTGTATGCTATGCGTGCACTGAATATAGTATTCAGGTCGTGTAAATGCTTGATGTACTTAAAATTTTACAAACACGAATTGCTGCTGGTATCTTGCTACAGTTTAGTGTGACCCGACAAGGGTCCTTATCTTTGTTTTTCATGGACCACATTGTTTCCTTCCCTTCTTCCTGGATGAGCGTTTGATTAGAGAAAATGATCTCAAAGGAAGTAGTCTTCACCATATCTTCGTCCAGGGATTCCAGCTTTAACAACACTTCATCAACTTCTGAATCAGTGTGCCTTTTTGATAAAAAAATCGGGTTCCACTCCTACAATCAGTCTACAGGTAACGCGAGTTAGTGAAATTATAAGGTCATAAGAGGTACATATTTTTGTGTTTCAGGGTTTGCAGTATTGCTGTTAGTTTTATCTGATTCTTCAATTGTGCAATTTGGATGAATGTAATGAATCACCTTTTGGCTGCTGAATGGTCTTGTATCTTTTGTGCTTGTAGATAGTTTCATGCCTGAAAGGAGATACAAGGTACAAGAAAGTAGGAGCAAAGGTACCTAGAGGTGTGCTACTCTCGGGTCCGCCTGGAACAGGGAAAACCTTGCTAGCTCGTGCGATGGCCGGAGAAGTAGGAGTGCCATTTTTCTCTGTATCTGCTAGTGAATTCATAGAATTATATGTTGGAGTAGGAGCAGCTCGTGTTAGAGATCTCTTTAGGGAGGCAAGGAAAAATGCACCCTCAATTATTTTCATTGATGAAATTGATTCTGTTGGTGGACAACGCACAGAATCTTCTAATTCGGAATGGCATCAAACATTAAACCAGGTAAATGTCCCTTCACCTCAAGTTTCAGTGCTTCATCAGCATCCAAATCAGTGTGCTTTGGTGGTAAAAAGTAGGGGGTGCACTACTAAAATCAGTCTAGATGCAGCAAGTTATTGAATTTATAAGGTCATAAGAGGTACATGTTTCTTGTATCAGGGTTTGCCGTTTTTGTTTAGATTTATCTGATTCTCTAACCTCTAACCAATTCTAAAATAATTATGCAAATTCTATTGCAGAGTTTGCAAAATCTTTATCATGTAATTGTGAAGTGATCGACTTAAATCAAACGTAAATGGAACAATCCTGACAAAAGTTTAGAATGAATGTCTACATGTTTCCAAGTATAGAAATCATTGAACATCCTAGTATCCAAAAAGCAATTCTCCACGAGCTAGTCATTGAGAATTGATAAATACACTTCAAACAAGAAACTAAAATTACACTTACTCATATACAGAAATTAAGAGTGTTTCTCTGTTGACTTTCGGACCGGACTTATCATTTCTCAACCATTATTCCTACATTTTGAAATGTGAAAAAGTATATATTTTAACTTAATCATCAAATTTTAGGTCCATCTGAAGTCGATAGATGCTTTGTTAATAATTTGTTTTGCACAGCAGTTTCTGTATGCTTTAAAAACACACTAATTTTTGTATGTTTCTTTAGTTGCTGACAGAAATGGATGGGTTCGAGGTGGATAAGAAAATGGTAGTGGTAATTGCAGCAACTAATAGACCAGAAGCTTTGGACCCTGCTTTATGTCGACCTGGTCGTTTCTCGAGGAAAGTAGCTGTGGGAGAACCTGATGAACAGGGAAGGAGCAAAATTTTGGCAGTACATATGAGAGGAGTTCCTCTAGCCGAAGATAAAACCTGTATCTGCAATGATGTTGCATCTATTACCCAAGGATTAGTAGGTGCTGATCTTGCGAACATTGTCAACGAAGCTGTTTTACTTGCTGCTCGCAGAGGTAAAACATAAGCAGTCATATTGACAGCTTTTTTGCTCATTTTTGTCCCCCTCAGGGGACTTGAGCGGTTGATATATTTTTGTCATTAAAATGTTATAGCGAAAGAATAATTCATTTTTCATTACTGTGGAATTTTTTCTTTTGTAGGTGGTGATAGTGTTTCGAGGGAAGACTTAATTTCAGCAGTCGGAAGAACCAAAACTAAAGATGGTCAACTCACATACTACATATAGCATTTTGTAATGTAGATATGTAGGGCTAGGTCTGATTAATCATGTATGCACAGGCCTGTGTTGGTTTATATTCTGGGCCGGGGCCCCTAGCACATGCTTCATTCTGTGCTTAGTACAACTGCTAACTCGTCAGAATAATGTAGATGTATAGCGCAAAAGACCTGTAAAAGAGAGATTTAAGTTTCATTCTACTCATCCAATTGGCCTGGCTGTGTGTTAGCTTAACTTCATTCTGTGTCAAAATATTTCGGGGCAGTGTGAATTTCTTGGATTTCATTGTGTATGTGAGAGTTATAAGTTGGAAGTCGCTGTACTGCCCTTGTCATTTGCTTATCTTTTACGTACAATCATAGCAAGTTCGAAGAAGCATGGCCAAATCCTACAAGTTGGAAGGGTCTTTCTGACCTGAAACTAGTGCTGCTGATTCCCCTCCAATTGATGTTTGCCAGCTACCCAGATTTGTCATTGCAATTTGTGGTGCCCTGGGGCTAGCCGGAGCTTCGAGACTGAATTTCAAGAAATCCATGGTGGTTGGATTTTAATCTAGAGGTACAGAGGTCTATTCATGAAGTTTCCTTTGGCACTACTTATGAACTTTTCATTAGTCCTTTTAATTTTCGAGGTCTCCTCATTATCAGCTCATCGTCTAAAAGCATAATCTCGTGCGTGTGCTTAAAACACTCACAGACAAATATGCGCTCGCGCGCGCGCACACGCAACTGCTTCAAAGAAGCTCCTATGTAGGCTATGGTCGTAGAACACGGAATGCTACTATATCTGTATGTTGAAAAGGTCACATCAGGCAGCCCACCTGCATTTTCTTGATAATGTTTTTGAGAACTTTGCTCTTACTACAAAGACCAGATCGTGTAACTATTGGCTTCCAGCAACTTAACAACAAAATGCTTGAGTACAATACATATCTCCTAAGAAGAAAAGAAACATTCGTGGAATACTGAGTTGCCAGGCCCAGGTATAACACTTCCTTGGAAGAATGTACAGATCCTTTTGGTAATGCAACCATTAATAAAAAAAAAAAGCGTCTTCTTGGCTCATATAAACGTGCAATATACTAGCTAAAAATACATTCCCTCACAAAAAATTGTGCACATCCAACATCTCTGTTATGTTATAAAGAGAGTATGCCTTGTGAACATTGTACTCGAAGTCTCAAATAGGTTAATAAGAAGAAAACACTGGACAGTCAATAGCCAATGGTCAAACCATCTAGAATCATTAGACATATAGTAAAATAGCTTCAAGGTAACAACTCCTCTTGTTAAGGAGTATGTACTTGTGTACACACCCACACAGACACAAGGTAACAACTGTTGTTTGTCTTTTTTTTGTATTTCTTTTTTCCAGTTTAAACCACAGACAACCAATTTTCACCATCTAACCAACCTGACTTTTCATAAGGGGAAGCTATCTTGCAATCACTAACGCAAAACCAGAAGAAGCATGAATGCCGTATGCCACGGGTCCGTGTTGGAAGTGCTATAAGCAAAATACAAGAACAATTTTGAAAATTAAAAGTAAAAATAGCTGGCTGAGGCGGGGACTATGAGAGGAGTTCCTCTGGCCGAATCAGTAGGTGCTGATCTTGCGAACAATGTAAACGAAGCCATTGTACTTGCTGCTCGCAGAGGTAAAATATAATCAAGTTGTATTGACAGCTTTTTCACTGATTTTTGTCTCCATCAGGGGACTTCAGCGGTTGATATATATTTGTCTATTTCAAACATTGTAGCGAAAGAATAATTCATTATTTATTACCATGTAGTTGCGTAGGGCTAGCTCTGATTAGTTCGTGTATGCACAGGCCTGTCCAGGTTTATTAGCACATGCTTCGTTCTGAGCTTAGTAACATCGCTAACTCACCAAAATAATGTAGATGTACAGCGCAAAAGAGCGGGGGAAAGTGGCTTGGGTGTGCATCATGCATTCAAGCTTAACTTTATTCTATGTCAAAGTATTTTAGAGCAATATGAATTTCTTGGATCTCATTGTGTGTGTTACTGACTTACTGAAGGTTGGAAATCACTGTACTGCGTGTGTCATTTGCTTATCGTTCACGTACAGTGCTTCCCAGTTTGAAGAAGTATGGCGAAATCATATAAATTGGAAAGGTCCTTTTGACCTGAAACTAGTGCTGCTGATGTTTGCCAGCTACCCAGACTTATGGTTGCAACTTGTGGTGCCTTGGGATGAGCGGGAGCTTCGAAACTATTTAGTAACTATTAATTGTTCACAGATCGCGCGTGGACGGTCAGATCGCGCTAGCAATTTAATCTATTTTGCTAGCGCTCTCAACGGATCAGCTCCTATATATATATATATAAGAAAAAAATTTGACTACTAACCCGGTTAGAGGTATCTTCTTCCTACCCCTTATATAACGATAATCATTCGTCACTAAAAAGTGCCGTTAATAATTATTAGAAAAAAGTCATTAAAAATATTTAGTGACTATACACGTGGTTGAAGGAAAATTCTTACAACTCAGGTAGGAGCCGAAGTTTGTTATTTCTTAAATTCTTACAATTTTACAATTGAGTTAAATAGATGTTAAATTTTTATTGGTCACAGAATAACCTCTAACCCATAAACTTTTTCATGATCTCCCTTTCCCCACTTCATTATTAACTACCTCCTTAGTAAGATTTGGATTTGGTTGACATTTTCTATGCTTTCCAAAACTCTAATCCTATTTTCTTGAATTATTATAATTTTACAATAGTGTTAAATTTTGGGTGGCCATAAAATAACCTCAAATCCCATGTACTCTAACCATCGGGATAAGCAAAGGCTAGATACAAGGCACTAATAGCTAGTAAAACTCCATGATTTCTCTTCTCTCACTTCATAATTAACTACCTCTCTTCCCGTGCATAGCATAGGGTTTTAGCTTGTATTATCATAATTAAGAACTATACACCTACAATTGTATTGAGAAGTACAAAAATCATTAGCAGCTGAAAGGCTACTTGAAACACACCCGAGGAAGAAGCCATGCGTGACTTGATGTTCACATGGGCAAGCACAGAAACATTAAAAAGACGAGTCACCATGACACACGTAATGCGCATGCAAAAATAAAAACTAATATCAGTAATATAGATTTTGTTCAAGAACCACGTATAAGTGTTTATTATCATATTCAATAAAATAAATTTTAAATTATGAAAAACCAGACATGTCTTTTTATGTAGTTATTTACTATTTAAGCTTTAATTTGTGTCATTCTAAATAAATAAATACATAACACCAAAATGATGTTACATTAAAATGATCATTCTGAAGGAGACTTGTGAAGCAGAACCAACATCAGACTTGCAACGAACTAGAAAAATGTGAAAGAGGTGGGGGCAGTTTGATTGGGAAAATGGTGTTGCTTTTAGTTTCACCTTTTGGGTATACGTGGGTGATGGTTGGGAACTCGGACGATTCTTTTTTTTTTTTTGAGAATTATGACAAATATATACCAATAAATTAATTAAAGAGGCCAGCGTCCCTGGTCTTTGTGATTACAAAGCAATATAAGTCTAATAAACTACACAAATACGGATGACAATCACATCCGATAAGTACAATCAAATAAAAAATAAAAAGATAACGGAATTAAAAATAGACCAAAAATACAGAAGCAAAAACAAAGTCCTAAACAAATTAACCCTTTTTTTTGGTAAAGAAACCACAATAACTAGATAAACACTAAAAAACAAGACACAGCCACAAACAACAACAAATTCAAAATTAACAACAATCTACTAGCCGCAAGCCCAAAGCCAGACACCTGTCACCACCGTTGCCACATCACCTCTGCCGGAATCGCCACGCCGGCGCCGAAATCTCCAACATCTCCGTCCACCATCACACTGCTGCCAAGCTCCAAATGGCATCAACTACCACCAGACTTCACCTCACAAACATCTGAGCCAGAACTCCCCTACCTAAGACGCTAACAGACCACCAACAACAGCCGCAAGATCAACCCCTCCTCAGCCACCAACCAAACCGAAGAACAAACTAAGGGTGCAGACAACACCACCACCACCAAGAACAACCATCAACACCTTTCTAGAACAAAGGGGGGTGGGGGAAAATTAACTAGGGAGAGGGGGGGGGGGGGGGGGGACCTAGAAGAACACTTGAAACTAGACTCACCCACGCATCACTATACCACGGCAGTACACACAGAACACCCAAAAAGAAGCTACGAACGGATCCAGGCAGCCGAAAACGAAACTGCACAAAGGTATCCAAACCGTAGTCACCAAAATCAAACCAGTTGAAGCACACAAGGAAACCCTTCTACTTGCGGGCGATCGATTGAAACCTTGGAAACAGAATAGAACCACTGACCCGACGACACCCTCCTTACACACAAGTTCGACAACCCAAAACTCAATCACCCACTGGATCCCAAACAGCATTAATCATTCCCCAACCAGTCTCCGGCACCGATCAACGAATCGGCCAGACAAAGGTAAGTCAAAAAAATCATCTCCAAACCACAACCACCCAGATCCAAATAACCAACCCGAAAAAACATACAATCCTACGCTACCACGTCACAACCCCCGGAGAACTCCAACGATGGTGATGGAGGCTAATTTGAGGACTCTCAAACAAAGAACGAGAGAGAGAGTCGGGGGAGATGCTTAACTCGGACAATTCTCTAAAGCACAATGGTACCATAAATCATGAGAATATGTGAGAAAAGCATAAAGTAGAAGGCTCGGGGATGAAAAGAGAATTGATCAAACAGGAGAATTTTATAGAGATAATAAATTAGCTTTCTCAATTACAAGAGTGGCCACGCCACTTTCCAAGAAAATCTAAAGCAAAATAGCGTGTATTTACAAACAGATCGAGCTATGCATACCGTAGGAACGGCGGCAAATAGTAGTACCACCATATCGAGCGAGAAACAAGAAAGTAGTACAACCATCTGGAAAAATGGTCAAATGCAATAAGTGATGAAGTTGCCATCTAAGTATCCATAACTTACAGTAACACAGGTCCTCCTACAACACAGAGACACACTCCTCTCTCTCTTCTCTCTCCCTAAAAAGAAAGTGTGTGGGGGGGGGGGGGGGGGGGGATAGGAATCTAGATATAGGAATACATTAACTTATTAGGATGTTTATTCGAAACGGAAACTGCATACAAGTAATTATTAACTATAGACCCAAATACAACGTCCATAAACTAAAATCAATTCCAGAAACACCACACACCACTCCTGCATTCTACAGATTATCAACCTTTTGGTGTGGTGGTTGAGTGACGTTCTCTCAGCAACTTTACTGCATGAAAACTTGGCCTCGCGTGTCCAAGGACCCGGCATCTGGTCAACGTGGTTAGCCATTTAATTGAACTGCAAGTCATTGTGCGTTAAGAAGATTATAAAAGCTATACGATGATAACAATTACAGAAAGAAGTAACAACCGGAAGATTGTAAGGCTTGAAAGAAGAATATGCATGACAGCTGAGATGACAATTCAATGTTTGACTTCTCGTTCCAGAAGTCAAACATTTTCTTTTTAATTCCAAAATTAAACTTCTCGTTCCAGACAAATGCTAAATGGCATATGGCGTTAAATTTTGCTAACAAATTCCAGCCTGGTTCTGCAGTCAAAGATTCAAAGAGAATTTATAGCCTTCGCCATATTTGCCAAAGCAGATATGGCTTTAGCCATAGTAATGCTTGCCGGACTAGGTAGCACGGACACCACAATTTCTAAAAAACTAGAATGCGAACACCGGGTCACCGGTCACCACAATTTCTAAAAATCTAGAATGTGAACACCGCATGACACTGCTGAATTGTTTAATATATTTTTTGTTATGTGTGCGTGCGTCTGCGCGCGCGTGAAAATAAAAGAAAAATATACATTAATTGGAGCAGCTGAATTTCATTCAAAATGGATGAAAAAGAAAGACAACAACATGAAATACTCTCAACAGTAACAAGAAAAAAGGAAACAAAAAACACGTGACCAAAGGCATTAAGGAGAGGTCTTATATATAGCCACATTGGTCAGTGAATGAGGTTGGATATGTTGACTTATTTCCTCTGGACTGATAAGCTTGGATGATTTCGGTAACAAAAAAGATGGACAAAAGAAATAGATGAGAGAAAGAAGGGTTTCTTTGGCTGAGATCCTCCGGCGAGAAGCTCAGTTGTCCGACAGTATCTTCTTTCTTTCTCTTGGTTAGGTAGACAACGTCGCATAGAAGAAGATTCAGAAGACAAAAGGTTTGGGTCGATAGGGTTTGGCTTAAAAGTTCATTTTTAAAAAGTCCCAGATCTGTCAATTATTACATTCTGACCTCGAAATAAATTTGAGATACTGTGTTTTAGCCCCATATATATGGACACTTCGCCAAGAGGTGTCCGACACTGTGTTCAACAATTAATAAATAAATAAAATACAATCAGACACCGCGAAGAGGTGTCGAACACCATACTTCGACCCATATGAGGTGTCGGTGCTTCCTAACTGCTGGACATTGCATTGGCAAAACCCGCCTTAGGTAACAAGGCTAGCCTATGTACAAACTTCTCTCTTACCTTATCATTTGGAGCATTGTTGAACAAAGCAGCTAATTCTTTAAATACCAACCTTAACCTTTCGACTTCCATTTCCTTGAGGTCAACACGCTCCTGAAGTTCTTTGCGTTTTCTTTGAATAACATCACGACATATGGCTGCAACCATCGCTAGTGATTTCCAGTTTGCATAGAGAGGGGCTTCACTCACTTTCAATTGGTCAAAATCAGATTTCAGTTCACTTAAGATCTCCTCGAGTTCACACATTAGCGTCCATCTTGCCAATTGCGTCGCTTTTCTTGTGGAGCTCTTCCATTGATGCCTTCATTTTACTTACCAATTCCAGTGAATTTAATAGCTTCCCACCATGAGCAGCATCGAACTCTATTCTAGGCTTTAAAACTCTAAAGCGTGCTTTTTGATATCACAAGCAAAATGATGCAGCTCCGGATCACCTACCAGCTCCTCACAAAGGCTTATATATTCTATAAGACGTTGCAGGGGTGAGATGCTCTGCTCAATATTCTTGTCATCCTTCAGTATATCAAGCGTATCGCTCGATTCAGCAGCATGCAGTGAACTACGATCCTAACAAGGATGAAGCTCAAAAGCCTGACTCTTCCAATTGAACACGGTTTTGTTTAGGACAACATCAAGTGGAAGGCAAGTTTCAGACTTGGAAACATTGGACGGGAGGGTTCTTTCCCCACATTTGAGTTTCTGAGACATTGCTCTGAGTTCAATGACTACTCCTATCACATTAGCTAACTTCATTTTGAACCCATCAAGTCGTTTCTCTATGTCCTGCTTAGAAAGGCCTTCCTGCATGGTCATTTGCTCCATTACCTGTGAAACAAGTCAGCGAACAGAGTTGAGTTCCTTCTATTCCCCTATTTGTTAGGATTATTATGTCCACTTATTAGAATAGAATTCAAGGGGAGATAAAGAAACAGAGAATCTGAGAGTAGGAGCATAAACAGATACCATAGGGTGAATGAGCTGTGCTAGTTCTCAATATGGTTGCTGAATGTGGTCATGAAAGTAGCGCATTTCGAAAACCACCACATTTTGTATAGCGGCACAATTTCAGATTATAGAACACCAATTAGGACAAAAAAAGGGGAACTTTATCTGCAGTCAGAGTTCTGGATACAATTCAAATTCTATACGTTAGACGAACTTATTTATCCTTACTAGGATATTTTTTGGCAAAAGAAAATGCTTATTGTAAGTGAAAATTTTAAGAAACGTCCCCGCGGGAGCGAAAGTGAACAATGGATGTATACGTTACTAAAAGACACTTCAACCATTATACACACCTTCACTCACTGCCCAAGAAGAAATCACAGGCAAACTCTAAAAAGACTCCGCTGACTCAATAAACTTCATTTTGAGCCCCCCAAAAAGAAAAAAAAAGAAAAAGAAAAAGAAAAAGATGAAAGCCAAGAACAACTGCACCAGCATAGTCAGAGACATCTCAACGTCCTCTAATCACCCTATGTTCCTTTGTTTCGAAATCATCCAGAATAAGCACTAGGGCACACTTTTCCTGTACTAGCATGGAACCGCTGATGGAAATGGACTACTACCGGAGATATTAACAACACATGTTATACCTGTCATTATTATAGTTATAGAGACAGAAAAGTTCTTTTAGAAAGTAAAAAAGAATGGCCACAGGCTGCTGTCCAATTTAAGGCAACCTTCAAAGGTGCTTCAAGAAAAGGAGCATAGCCAAAACCAGTATGACCACCCTTGATTATTATTTGGGATGAAAGCTTTTACTTTTGGGAAATAGTAATTCTCATTATAGGTTTGATTAAGCCATAGCTAGTGCCAATTCCCCAAAGAGCATTATTAAAATTTTAATCCCAAATAATAATCACATAAAAATGCTCACCAAACCATTAAATTTTCGAATTGGAAAGCTAATTCCAACAGTCAAAGCTAAAACCTCAATTAGTGATAAGAAATACGCTTTATTTCCTAAAACAAGATCGGCGCACAAAAAAATGCCCAAGAATATGCAGATGTACAGAGACAGGTTTTGTGCTCGTTGCAGCTGAAGCAAGATATGTTTAAATGATATCGAGATATGAAACAAAACCATCACTTTGCAAAGCGAAGTTTCAATATTTTGGGACACAAGTCAGGAAAATATTGTATTCCTTCTTTAGGATAATGTTTTATACTAACCAACCCAACCCAAGAAAATGTAGGCTTTTTCCCAAGCCAACCCATGTAATTATAAGATGGGTTGGTTCAATATTATAGTGAGTTATGTTGGGTTGGGTTTTGTGAACCCATTAATGTAAAAAAAAATCATATTTTGTGGATAAATTCCATAAAAAAAACCACCACAAGTAGATCTGGCAAAGAAAGCCTCTACCCTCAGGTCGACCCAACCAGCTGAAAAACAACGGGTACGGGCAGATACTTGTTCAAATTTGACCCGAACCCAAACCAAACTGTAAATTCCAGTTCAGTTAGGGTCCAGTACAGGGTACCTGGGTTTACCCGTACATTTGTAGTATGTAAATTTTTTTTTTTCTTTTCACATTTTAGGTGAGGGCAGTGTTATCAAAGACGAGCCTAGGCGCAAGGCGCAACCCAGCGTAGGTGGGGCGCCTCACCTAGGGCTAGGCGCGACGCTTCCAAAGAGGCACGCACCTTGTGCTCCCAGTTGCAGAGGCCCAAGGCTTGCCATGACGGTGGAGGCACAAGAAATGGAATGGTTGAGATATGTTGTCGTGCTTCATATGGATTGTCCATATTTTCTCCTAAATTCCTTTCTTTTTTCTACTCCAACGACTTCATTTACTAAACCTAAATCCTAAATACCCAAAATATCTCAGACAGTCACTGCCCCCGTCGGTCCCTGTTCCAGGCGCCGCCGTCCCTCTAATCACCGCAGCTGCTGCCAGTTGCGGCACTTAGTCTTCCCGCCGGTTTCTCTCCCCCCTCTACCTTTCCTTTTCTTTCACACACACAGTCACACACACAACTTCCCCAAAAAAATTGTATTCGTGATTCGTCCATGAACATTGGTTGAACACTTGAAGTAACCGGAGATGCTAAATCTGATCGCGGCCAACCGAAGGCGTAGTTTAACACTTAAGACTTTGGTCGAAATTTATCCCAGTTGTGATTTGTACTATCTGATTTGGTTTTTTGCTGAGGGTTGGTTTGAGTTGTAATGTTGTATAAATGAAGTTCATTCTCATCAACCCCTTGTAGAGATTCTTCCATGGATTTTACAAACTTAGAATTTTTTTTGGAAAAAGTTGTTTGTCTTCATCATCTCATGCACCATATCAAACCAAAAAGAAGGGATTTGTAATTTTGTATTCAGAGTCCAAGGAAAAAGAATGTATTCTTTCAAAAGATAGTGATGGGATTACAGGTAGCAGGAGACTTGATTGAGGAGACATATACCTCCCCTTCACCAACATTAGTTTGAGACTCCATAACCAGAACCGAAAAGGAATAAAACTATTTTGACATGTGATCAAGAAAATAAATCACCTAGCTAGCTATTGGACTTTGGACTTTGGGTAGAGGAAGATACTGAAGGGAGATTGTGTTCACACACATTCAGTGATGTTTTGCATGGACATGCTTCAAAGGCTTTCAAGGAGAGAAGCATGTGATTTTGCTAGACTTAGACCTTCCGATGATTATTACAGGTGACGTGTGGAGAATATTTTTTGATTTGTAGGTGATGTAGATTCTGAAAAGTTGACAGCTCATTGGTCTCTAGTTTACAGCTCACTTGTAGATACTGGAAATTTTTACAGATTTTGGATTTTGCAACCTAACTTCTCTATTTATAGGCGATGGCGCTTAATGGCCTGCTTTTTTAGTTCTTCGTCCTAGTGATTGCTCTTGGTCATGGAGAAAGCTCTCTGCTTACCTTTTCTTCTCGAAGCTAGACTCCAGTAACTGTTTGTGAAACTGAAAAACTGGTTGTAGCCATGGATGTTGCAGTTTTAGAAAATTTTGTAGCACCTGTTTTTAGTACTGAAAAACTGTTTGTAGCAACTATTCATAGCGACTGAAAAACAGTTTGTAGCACTAGCAACTCAGTCTTACAGTTTTCATAAAACAGAGTTTTTAAGGTCTTAAGCCATTAGCTTTTGTATTATTTAATGTTTTTCAAAAATATACATGTTGACACCGAGTATGGATGCGAAGGGCCCTTTGAAAAAAACATTATTGCCTTGGCCTTGCCAATGATGAGGATGATAGTATCATGTTCACTAAGAATTTTAGTGCTTTGCTATTTCTAGGTGGATTTAAAACTTTTTTAATGTTTGAAGGTTGTTATATTGTCTTCTTCTAGAACTTGAAACTTTTTCTAGTGTTTGGAAATTTGTTAAATGTCATGTTCTGAATTATTCTTTTTACGTAATTTTATTGTTTTAATGTACGGCTGTCGGTGGTGATGACAAAAGTGGACTGCAGTGTTGTGGGGTGGAGTTGGAGTGTAGATTGTGGAGCCTGGTCGATTGGTCGTGACCTTCGACAGGCAGATTTGTTACCGCGAGTAAGAGACCGTCATGGATCTCTGAGTGAGGAGATAGATAAAGAGAGGGTCGGGGGAGAAGGGCGATGAGAAGGGAGGCGAGAGGCACAGGCACGCCTTTGCTAAGCGAAGCGTAAAATAGAAATAAATAGATATTAATGCATTAAAATAAAGCAGATTCACGAACAATCACCGGAGTCTTGGTGATTTTTAATCAACAAAACAACTAACATTTTCAGAATTATTAGAATCGAACAATGATTCACCTTCCTCTGAAAAATCGGTGACGAACAACAGTGAAGAGTGGCAGTGCCTTTGTTGTTGGTCAAGAAACGGCGAAGGTGAATTATTAACAATCGCCAAGTCATTACTCAGTGACTCGAACTCTAACTCTATCATTTGCAATGAATCGCCAGAAATTGTAAACAAGAATGAGAATCAAGTTTTTAAGTACATTGTTTATAAATCATTGAATCTACTTTAGGTGGATTGTTGGTGACTCAATTTAGTGTGTGACTTGCAGACTTGAAGTGAAGTTGAAGACTTGAAGGCTGAAAGTGAATTGAAGACTCGGTTTCGCATATAACTGCGACTTGAAGAGTTGAAGCAAAGTCGGAGGAAGTTGAAGTTGAAGGAATTAGTCCTTAAACTTTATTTTGGCTTACGCAAGTGATGTTGAATTTAGGTTTAAGTTAATTCTTTAACTTTTGATCGTTGGGGTTGATGCTAATTTTTGGTATTGACATGCTACTAAGTGGTGCGTAGGAAGTACTGGTATTTGACACGAGTATTTCTATATGCTTATATCCATGGTTTAAACATAGATATATCACTTTGCCTTCGAATTAATAATACTTGTAACGACTAACAAGCAATGTACTAGTTAAAAACGAAGAAGAAGAAGAAGAAGATACGTTAAAATACAAAGATGAAGAAATAAACATTGTTATCAAAAGAAAAACAAATGAAAATTGACACGTTTACTTCCCGGATTTACGCGGACCGTCTGAGTAGGGTATGGTTATAGGAAAAGGCAACCCGGAAAAAACTTGGTAAGTTCTACCTGAACCCATATTACCCGTGTCTAGACGAATTTTACTTGTACCCGGCGGGTCGACCCTTTTGCCAGGTCTAACTACAAGCCGCCACCACCTGTTGTTGCACTGCCATTTCCTGTCACCTGCCACCGCTGTGGGACGCACCATCACTACGAGAAGTGCCAGCTGACGACAGTCAAGGGAGTCGCCAACTTCCCACATGATGTCGACTCGTTCACCACTTGCCACCTTCTGTCGCCGTTCGCTACCTACAGCACTCACTGACAGTCGACTATCTCTAACATTCTCCCCCATCGGGCACCACCAATGGCAGCAATTACTGTCACCACGA